>OX438928.1:4030000-4352135 GCA_949316025.1 Lapara coniferarum
CAAATGGTGGACATAGTAATATAAATTCTTGAAAGACATAATAATAATAAATAATAATACCTGCCCTCTATTATATACTGCCCACTGCTGAGCACGGGCCTCCTCTACTACTGAGAGGGTTTTAGGCCTTAGTCTACCACGCTGGCCTAGTGCGGGTTGGCAGACTTCACATACCCTCCTAATTCTTATGGAGAATTCTCTGGCATGTAGGTTTCCTCACGATATTTTCCTTCACCGTTAAAGCGAACGATAATTGATAAACAATACACACATAACTACGAAAAGTCAGAGGTGTGTGCCTTGGGTTTTGAACCTCCGGACATTGTCTCGGCAGACCGTTCCATTCCTAACTAGGCTATCGTCCACTTGAAAGACATACTTCAATCCAATTCCTTGTTACATCCAATGAAAGTATAAATATGAATCCAGGGAAATACTAGTATAGAGAAATGATATACGTGATAATATGAAGATGTTTACAGCAATCATAACTAAAGTTAAACAGATTTATAGTGGAAGGAACAGCACGCACGCGCTGCGGAGACGTGAGTTGTGTGTCTCAAGTATTTATAATATAGGTTTTCCCGTGAGTGCTTGTTTAGAACCCTAGGCACAAAGGTCACGACGTTATTACTAAAATGAAATAGTCTTGTTTTTCGTTGCTGTGCAAAATGTCAAGTAAAGTATGTTTTTTTTTTATTATGATATTATCCTCATCATCAGCTACATCCCTGAAGGAGGTGGAGGCCAAGAGGGCCGCCTTACGGCGAGCCGCCGTGGAGGAGTGGCGTCTCAGGCTGGAGGCCCCGTCGTGGGGGCACCGGGTCGTAGAGGCAGTGCGTCCTGTCTTTGCCGAATGGCTGGACAGGCGCCACGGAGCGGCAACATACCGCCTGACGCAGGTGCTCACCGGGCATGGCTGCTTCGGTGAGTTCCTGTTTCGGGTGGTAGGTGTAGAGGAGTCGGCCGTGTGTCACTATTGTGACAACTGCCCAATGGACACGGCCCAACATACGTTGGAGTGTTGTCCAGCCTGGGATGAGGAGCGCAGCGCTCTCAGAAGACCTCTCGCTGCCGGCCGTGGTCGCTTCCATGGTCGGCGGCCGGGAGGCCTGGCAGGCGGTGGCCCACTTCTGCGAGGCGGTCCTCTCGCGGAAGGAGAGTGCCGAGAGGGATCGCCAGCGCAGTGGTGATCCCTCCCGCCGCCAGACGAGACGTAGGAGGCGTCGGGTGGACGACTGACCGACGTCTCCCGCCCTGTGGATTGGGGGCGTTTGGAGAATTCCACCACGGTATCCCCTGCCTGTCGTAAAAGGCGACTAATAGGGGCCTCCGGGGGTCACGGGTGGGCGGGACGTGCCGCCCACCCATTAGTCTAGCCAACTTCTGTGACCCCCGTGATGGACATGTCCGAGGCAGCGTGTCTCACGCTGCCTCGGACACCAAAAGGCGGACACGGTACGGTGTTTCGGGGGCTTCTGAGCCCCCGCAACAGGAAAAGGACCGCAACAGCGGTACGTGCAGGGGCGGTTGCGGACGACAACTTAGACGTGAGTCGGAGGAAGCCCGCAGCCGTCCCTAATGCGCCGAAGATGGCCTTTTATAAAAAAAAAAAAAAAAATCATCAGCTACATGACGTCACTGCTGAATATAGGCCTCTGGTAAATATTTCCAGACAGACCTGTCCAAAGCGACCTGCATCCAACGTGTTCCTGCTACCTTTATTATAATATTAGCTTTTGCTGACGGCTCCGTCCGCGTGAAAAAGATTTTCTGGGATAAAAGTCTCGCTTTATTTCCCCCGTGATAAAAAGTAACCTTTGTCCTTTCTAGGGTCTCAAACTATCTGTGTACCAAATTTCATTGAGATCCGTTCAGTAGTTTCGGAGATGTGCAGTAACAAACAAACAGACAGAAAAGAATTATAAAAATCGTTGATTTGTTTTCCATTATTATTCTTTAGTCACCCCCCTTTCTTTCTTATCAGATTTCTTTCAAAGTACAGATACACCGAGTTCTACTACTTTATCATAGTAGGTATAGATAGATAGCAATCCTTAATATTTACTGAGCTGAATATAGTGATGAATCTTGTGACAGCTTATTACTGACGGAGGGCTTAGAAGACGGGTGAGGTGAAAATCTTTAAACCAACATAAAGACACCGTTTTAGGTAATACGCACTAGTGCTAAACTACTTCCACTTTTATTTAGATAAAACTAAGAACAACAATTAAATGAGTCTAAAATCGACTTAGAGCAATTTATAAAGTCCAAGAATGAGGCCCACACCAGTCGAACTCCAGACACTGACCCACAAATTATGATAAAGTGCGTTACAAACAATATCTCCATAATACTATACAATCATAGCAAATGTCTGGCCATGACTGTGAAGTCACATTGATTTATGATCGCTTTCTTCGACTCGGCCTTCATGTCCCCGACCTTTGCAACTATCTCTTGCAATTTCGCCCACGTTTCGACATAATCAATTGTGTATTGAAATCTGTTTAGGTAGTAAGCCGTGTTGTACTGTGTCAAATGCTTTTAAGATAGAGGGGGTTTTAGAAATCAATTATGTAACAAGAGCTATAATTTAAGACCGGTGTTAAAAAAATTGCAGGTTGCGTTGAATTCACATTAGATACCCCGGGCCGCCTTGTATGTGCCGAAGTAGGTTAGCGCGGGCTTTCATTGGTATACCGGTATAGGATTAGAGACTCTGCCCAATGCGCACTCGGTTGATGCTAGACTCCCCGAATGTCGACATAGGGTCGTAAGACCGATGAAACCAACATAACCGGTCCACTCACCCAGTGGTGGTAGCGATAACGCGTTTTTTCACAGCATAAAAAAGCAGGAAGCAGGTATAATCTACAGTAAATTTTACCCATTCATTCTTGATTGAAGAAAAAAGGTCGGATCACTGGTGCTTGTCGAAAACTGGTGCCACAATGTTTGCAAGTTGTACCTATATTCAACGAACTAGTTAACAGTAGGTAAATTATAACAATGATTCATTGATCTATGATGGAATTGAGATAAATAATGTTGACGGAAGGACATTCTGAATACTTAATGACGAGGTCGTTCGCTGATGATAAACTTTGTCTGCCTTAAGACAACATCAGCGCGAACATTAAATTGCAAAGTACAACTGACCTTGTGCTACTTGGTGCCTTGAAACAACAATAAATCCAAAGCGTCAAAATGTCTAGTCACAATGTACTCCAACCGGAATACAGTATTCGCACACCAAGTAGCAGCTTCT
Organism: Lapara coniferarum; assembly: GCA_949316025.1. NCBI lineage: Eukaryota > Metazoa > Arthropoda > Insecta > Lepidoptera > Sphingidae > Lapara > Lapara coniferarum. The sequence continues at coordinate 4,033,275 of OX438928.1, forward strand.
TGGCAGTAATAAAGTGATGTTACCCAGATAGATTTGCATATGTATACCACGAGATATTTTTGTGAACCGTTGTTTATTGCAAGGGAAAAAAGCTGAAAAAGAAGGTTAAGTTCTGTCTCAATAATTTTACTCTCCATACATTGTTCACGTTAAATATTCATAATTCGTTGTCCGTAACTCAAAGCCTTACGATATACACGCACTTAATTTAATATCATAATAAACACTGCATAAAACTGCCATCACGCATAAGATATTCACACATCGACAATTCCCAGTGCGGACGATAAAATCGTCAGCGGAGTTTATCGAAAGCGAAAGTCGATTATCGACCCACATCCGTGTATCGATAATCGATACATAGTAAAATTGTTTATTATGTGTACTGTTAGTTTTATATGCTAGTGCTTGGTATGTTTAATTAAGAATATCAGGGGCACCGGATTTTGTATCTAATTGCATAATGACGACTATGAATATGGTGAAAAATTCGCGTAATAACTCTTTCTGACGAGTCGCGTTTCCTGATGAGTGTAATTATATTAAATTAAATTTTGAAGACTATTGAGGCCTACGCCTTTCGTTTGTCGTAGTTTATACATACGGATAACAGAGAAATGTGCAAAGAATTAGAAGCAGATTAGCCTGATGGTCAGATGATATCGCGAGGAGTGCTGGTGAGCAGTGGATAAGGCTCGCACAGGACCGGGATGTGACGTCACGAAAAGTAGGCCTATATCCCAGTAGTGGGTGGCTGATTAGTAATAGGAGTAGTCTCGTGCAGGATGAAATAATCTTGTTAAAGAATTAATGCACGCAGGTTAACTTGCACAAATACCTATCAGCAGCAAATGTTGAATTTTCTCTATTAATGAACAGAATAATGTTGCTTATTTTAATGCGCCAATCGTTTACATAAATTGTAAATTGGATTATTATTCAATCTAGTCTCTAATAGGTAATTTGAGTAAATGAGGACGGAAATTGATCCGTAGTATTAGAAAATATGTCTTAATGTATACCGGTATTACGGTATTGTAAGCTTTTACCGTATTTATCGTGTTACTAGATTTTGCCCGCGGCTCCGCCCGCGTTTTTCCAACATAAAGTCCCGCTTTTTATTTTCCCGGGATAAAATGTAGCCTATGTGTTAATCCAGGACATGATCTACCCGTGCAGCAAATTTCAACGAAATCCGTTTAGTAGTTTTTGCGTGAGAGAGTAACAAACACCGATACAGCCAGACATCCATACATACTTACAAACTTTCGCGTTTATAATATTAGTAGGATTAGATTTGTAAATCAATTAAGCATTGAACTGGTGTGCGAAATCTGAATGAACTTGTTTTAGTTCTTTAAATTTGCTCTCGGAAATTTGGTGTTATGCACACACACAGAAACATACACACACATTTTTTATCCCCCAGAGGTAGGCAGGTGGATGCACCTACTTTTCACCGTGTGGATTCCGTTCCATAATGTGAAAGGGATTAAGTATATCAATTCTATAAAATACTAGCTTTTGCCCACGGCTTCGCCCGCGTTAATACGTTTTTCCGGGCTAAAAGTACATACATAAAAACCTTCCCGTTGAATCACTCTATCCAACACATTTATTTGTATAAAGATTAATATTATGACGTTGATACAACTCTTAACAAATAATGCATTAATTTCGACCAAATTTTAATACCATAAAAACGGTTCTAGAGAGTTAATTTTAAAAGATAGACATATACTGTTGCGGACTTTTTTTTAGATCATTTCAAGAGGAATAATTCTTTCATACATATATTTTTGGTATCTTGAACCGTTTTCGCAGCGCACGCAATGGAAGCCCTCAAGGATGAATAATTTTCCCCGCATTTTTCACATTTTCCATTATTTCTTCGCTCCTAATAGTTGCATCGTGATGTTATATAGCCTATAGCCTTCCTCGATAAATGGTCTATTCAACACAAAAAGAATTTTTCAATTCGCACCAGTAGTTCCTGAGATTAGCGCGTTCAAACAAACAAACAAACAAACAAACTCTTCAGCTTTATAATATTAGTATAGATATAAGTAACATAAGTTTTAACTTTCGTTTTAACTGCGATTAAGCTTGTCGCGAGTGACTTCTTAAGAATTTTACGATCTAATTCCCGATTTTTGAAACCATAATCTATGAAAAATCCTACACACCCAAAATAGCTGTACAATTAACATCAAACTTATAAGTCACGTTCAAGATCTTCCGTATCCAATAACCGACACGCCGTAATCAAAATTACCCATTAATGCCCAATTTCCATACTTCACTATTAATAGACGCTCATTATTGTTCTAATGGTAATCACATTGCCGGCCGAAATGGTTGTATCGTGATCTAAGGTATGAATAACGGTTATTATCTAACACGTCATTAGGTTGGTTAATATGGGGTTATTAATAGGAGCATAGAAAGCGGTATAAAATAAAAGGTGTTGGCTCACCATTAAAAAAAAAGGACTCTGTATATTGCTGTTGGCCCTGTATTATAATATACTGCTCACTGAGCACGGGCCTCCTCTACTACTGAGAGGGGTTAGGCCTTAATCCACCACGGTGGCCTAGTGCGAGTTGGCAGTCTTCACATACCCTCCAAATTCTTATGGAGAATTCTCAGGTATGTGAGTTTCCTCGCGATGCTTTCCTTCACCGTTAAAGGGAACGATATAATTGACAAACAATACACACGTAACTTTCAGAGGTGTGTGCCTTGGTTTTGAATATCCGGTCATTGTCTCGTCACACAGTTCCGTTCTCAATTAGGCTATCGTCCACTTTCCACGTTTTTTATAGTGCAATCTGTATATTAGGTACTTTGAAATTCTTAACGTTGATTGACAAGGGAAATCTTCCGAAATGAATTTTAAATAAAACTTTTAGTAAACTAACAAAGATTTGTGAAAATGTATCGTTTCTCATAGGAAGTCCGACCGAGGACGCGGTCACCTATTTTGTGCGTGCGCTTAAAAATGATATAAGTTCATAAATTTACCAAATATTTACGGTATAATTCACGAACGTTACCCATGTTTATTAATTTCTCAGTCCAAACTAATCTAAAAAGATTTAGATGCTTTCAATAGAAAATACTCCTATATCTCGTTACCTAGATATTCCTGACAAATCTTAGATAACAGCCATTCATAAGACAACATTTTATCGAATAAAGACTTACACACGGCTCCAGACACGACCAAGCAATAAAGTGTAAATTCACTTCTAAATTGAAATCCACTTCCAAATACAAAAAATAATGTTTATAACAAACAAAGCGGCTTCGGCTGTGGGAAAAGACACATTCAGTTATATTTATATTGGCATCACGTACTACTACAATTCTACAACTAGGGACGTACAAGTATTATTAATTTTATAGTATTGATCGACGCGTGAATGAATTTATATTGCATAACACCTTTCACGGTATTTTTTCCTATGGAAAACGGACTCATTTATGCATTGTTGTTGCCGGATAGAATAAAAAAGTAACGTGTTTATTGCTGACTAACTCTTGCCCGTGGCTCCGCCGGCGTGTATAAGTTTTCCCGGGATAAGAGTCCCGCTTTATATTTTCGCGGTATAAAAAGTAGCCTTTGTGTTAATCCAAAACATGATCTACCCGTGTGCCAAATTTCATCTAAATCCGATCAGTCGTGTTTGGCTGAAAGAGTAATAAACATCCATACAATCCATATTTACACACTTTCGCTTTTATAATATTAGTAGAATTAGTGATCTAGACCGAGTTGAGTGAGTTCTAGACCGTTTCCGTATCAGATTTACCAATATATATATAAGTACAATCATTGTGATACCGTAACAAAAACTACTATGCTACCTTTACTCGCTATAATGATGTTACACTAATTATCATTGTTGGCAATTAAACATAATAATATTTCCTTAATCTAGAATTTCAATAGCAAACATTTTTATCCCATTTGGGAGTTTTACACTTTAAAGCTGGCAGCACCACAAATACCGAGGACCGCCCAACACCTCGTCAACGTAATCGCTAAATTACCGGACCAATTTTGCATGCAAAACTTGAAAAATAAATACTTTGCCCGTTTATGAAAGCGGCGGCTTGTTATAACAACCAATTTAGTCGGAGCACCTCGTTTACGATATAGTGATGTGAAAATTACACTTTTTATATTGTTTTTTTTTTACATTTTTTCGGTTAAATAACCGATGTTTAAATGTTAGCTCTTTTCTTGTGGTTTGCGGTAAAATTTGTGATTAGTTGAAATGGAATGTTGACTGTCTCGGTGGCGTCGATGTATTACGGTACGACTACAATGCCGATGTCTCGGGTTCGATCCCCGGGTCGGTCAAAGTGGTATTAGATTTTCCTATTCAGTATCAGCTTGGAGTCTGGAATTTGTGCCCGATATGACGATAGGCTCGCCTCTTATCACATCATGGGACGGAATATGCACGGTGAAAAGTGGGTGCACTAGTTGCGCCTCTGCCTACCCGTTCGGGGATAAATGGCGTGAGTGTGTATGTATGTTGAAATGGAATACATATGGACAAAAAGGTGATGTATTCCTTGTCCATATGTTTTGAAGCAGTTTTTTATTAAATTAAAATGTACCATTATTATGCAAAACTTCAAATAAAAAGAAAAAGTAACTAAGCTAAAACCAAATAAAAAAGCACGACAATATATACCCTATTGCAGAAATAAAAAAAATATCTGCGAATGTAATTGATTTAGGAATTAATAAGTTTTTGTATATTGATGAGCAGAAGAGAAAAAAAACACAAAAAAAACCACTTCACTAATATTCCGCCAATAAACTCGTTTCGATTAAACGCGCCTCGTGATTGGATGATTGACGTAGCCCATTAACCTGGAGTAATGTATGGTTGTCGTGGAGGACATGGGTCAGAAACTCACTGCGTGAAAGCTAAGTGGGGGATGTGGGGACCGATGTTCTTCTGGAATGGATTTGATTTTTACTGAAGGTGGTCTTGAATTAGTAGATAAGTTTAGCATACATACTACAGACAAACATGTTTAGTCACCTGTTGCGTACATACCAAGTCTTGTATAAAATTGACACCGAACAATCGATTTATGTCGACATTAAAAGAATAACTTCAGTAAACGCCAACAAACCCACGATCACATGCCTCGTGATTGCATGATTGACGCGACCCATATAAAGTTGATTACTGTTGTACAAAGTAGCAATAATGTGTTGTCAGCGTGATCGAGACCAACGCAGGCTGATGTGAATGCTGAGTAGGAAGAGTTTGAGGATCGGTTTGCTGGTAGCTTTGGCGAATGAAATTTGTTTTGATAATTAATATAGTCTTCTAATCTGTCGAATATAGCATTGGGGAAATGTGGTTATACTTGGTTACCTGATTTTTTTGGCTGTGTTGTATATAATACTTTGTTTCTTGCTATAGGTATAAGATTCCATATAGCAATGAATTGTAAAATTGCACACATCTGAATAATTATAATATCAAATGCAAGCTATGCAACCGATCATATCTTTGTATAATGAGTTTATTGCACAAAATTATACACATGTACATTTTTCACCTGATCATCTTGTTTGGTTTAAATATATCAAGAAAAATCCTTGGAATTACTTCCATATATGACGTTTTTACAGTTAAAATATACATATAAGTTCTTCCCACGCTGTACCCAATCTTTAAGTTCGATCGGCTGTTATTGAAAATGCAAATAAGAGCTCTTTGTAGCATCAGCTAAATGTCAAACCGGTGTTTAAGCCCGCCAGCGTACGTCGAACGATCTGAAGATTGTTTTCAACGTAAAAAATATTAATTGGCAAGTAATTTATTATTCTGCAGGGTTGGCAGACGTCGCTTCAGTCTGTTCCCTATTTGGAGTTAATTGACGTATTTTTTTTTCATGAAATAGAACACTTACAAACCTACGTAATGAGAGATTGAAAGTATGATTTATTCTAAGAAAGGCTGATTGTTTCGCATTAACTCAGACATAGAGGCTCTTGATAATTTTGCTTACTTGAGATGGTTAGGATCCGAATTATCGTCTACCAACGCAGCTTTTTGATATGGAGTTTAATCCTAAGTTGGCCTATTTCACAAAACTATTCAAACACTTAACAGCGTATCATAATGAAATCATCGCTTTATTTCGCACCAGACGTGAAAATATAAAAACTCTCATCAACTAAACAAAGCAACAACTAAAACAAAACAAAAATACCACTAATCAATAGAGGCTTGAGTCGATAAATCTCCATCGCGACAGCCCTAACGCCAGCACAAGATAATCGGATACCCTTATACACACAACGCTCATTGTAATTTTTTTCGCATCTTGTACGGCATCGCACATCCATTGTTTATATTGCGACTGAATTACTGCTTACCGACATTGTATCGGATGATATCTTCATTCGGTGCGCAGGGCGGCGTATGGGCTTGATATATGAACTCAACCTCGATCGGATTCAAGAGAAAAGAAAACATACCTTATTGATATGATTTCATAGTTGTAATTTTTATAGTATGTGTCATCAGAATCATTTATCTCGACAGCATTTATGAGTGACAATTAGATTGTAAAAAGGATGTGTAAGCTGTTACATTAAGATATTATTTTCTATGTTAAAGATGAAATATAATTGGTTTTTATATGAGAATTTCAAACATGTATGAAATTTATAACGTATTAGACCCGCGTGATAAAGTTCAAGCTTAAAAAGCCTCACATTAGTAGAAGCCCTTGCCTGGAAGTGGAGCAGTAATTAACAGAATTAGACAAGTTTGACATTATCATAATATTTTCTGTGTTTGTTACAGGTGTGTAAGCCAGACATAGACTGTTCGTTGCCAGAAAACAAGTGGCGCTACATCGAGACATTCGAATGTCTGGGAATCGACAAGAAACTGTTGAAGGAGATGAGACTCTCGTTCCCAAGCGGACACTCATCCTTCTCCGCTTATACCATGATATACTTCTCGGTGAGTAAATGAGTATGTCCTCAGACCTGATAAGTTAAGTCAGTGTAATCGAATCAATGGTTATAAGGAAATAATGTTTATGACTTGAAGATTTATGAACGGAGCATAGCAAGCAGTAAATTCACGCTTTTACCCCGAAGGTTCAGTCAGAAGCACAACTACTGCAACTTAAGTATAACAATCACTTACAGATGTACCTCCAGAAGCGCTTCACGTGGCGCGGCTCGAAGCTGCTCAAACACGGCATGCAGTTCATTCTGATGCTGTTCGCGTGGTACACAGTGATGACCAGGGTGTCGGACTACAAGCACCATTGGAGCGATGTTCTCGCCGGGTTCAGTATAGGAACGCTGTATGCGATCGTTATTGTGAGTTATACTATACTTCATAAATAATATATAAGACTGCCTTGATTGTTTGTATTATGATAAGACTGCCCTGATGAGGTCAAGACCTCGAACCCATGGGTTTGGTTCCCGAAACGGGTATAGTGATATTGTTTTTTTTTATCAATAGCATAGACTGGAATTGTGCCCTCTAAATGGCACAAACTAAATTACCAAAAGTGGCCAATCGTAACTGACAAAACGTGGTACTGATAACACCATTGCCTACCCCTGAAAAAGCAAAAAGGCATGTATTTATATGTGTCTATTTTATTGCTTCCAGTTCACATTCGTCTCGAACCTTCGCAAAACCCCTCGTTCTCGCATGCTGAGTCATGAGGCGGAACTCCACGCGACCAACGGCAACACTCGGCCCAGGGTGCAGGTCTGACGCTCGTCCTCTGCCAGCTCCGACGGCGACGAGGGACCATGATACCAGCCCCACGTGTCGTGGATCTCCCACGAATACGTTGACATTATGAGGACTTCGAACATAGTGAGTGATGAATGAAGTGAAATGGATAATAGAAGTGTTGAGTTAATGTTTAGATTAGCAAGAAAGTTTGGAGTTATCATCCGCAAGCGACAAACGAAAGACACGGCAAGATGATTTCTGCAAATTTAGAAGCTTGCAGGACTTGCAGCAAGTCGCATGTGTATGGAACTATTAAAATTTTGCCGCTAATGTGGCCTCTGGAAGTTCGTACGCATATTGCTGGGAGAACTTGCTAGTCTAAAATGGGTCGTAAATCGTAATGCGGAAAAAAACGTCTTAAATATTCGCAAGTATAGCGTAAAGCACTGCGAATAGTAAGTACAAGCACAGCATACAAAATACGGTCTCCAATAAATGTTAGTAATCAGTTTTGTGTCTCTAAAATTTCTGTCTAACAAAACACTAAACTAATTAAAAATTTATATTGTTGGGGTTTATAAATTTCATTATAGCTTCAAAAAGCTGTTCAAAATAATCACATCTACTTAAGTCTTCGCGTAATATGTAGAAAATGTAGATTTGTGTGCGTCTGAATCTTAAGAAAAACTACTAATGATAAACTTTTGACTGGATTTGAATCTGGCTTCCTTAGATAATGTTATGAAACAAAGTCTCCTCGCCGCATCTATGTTTCAATGCGATAAACTCAAAAACTACCGAACGGATTTTTATACGGTTTTCACAAATGGACGGAGTGATTCTAGAGGAAGGTTTATGTTTAAGTCATTATCATTTTGTACGTCGAATAAAAACGGCATATATGCTCTGCTACCCATGCGAAGTCGGGACGGGTTAATATAATGCAGGTTGCAGACCGAAAATTGAGTATAGCTTAGCTCGCATAGATATCTTTTCATACTTGTGTGCAGACCTCAAACTATGTCGACTTACTTCTTCGATCTGAGTCAGAAAATAAACTAAGTAATCAAAATAAGTTATTAAAGACTTTCTTTACACATATGTAACAACAAATTCTGCTCTCTTAGAATTTGCTAAAATTCAAAAATACCTGTCACGAAAGTCACTGTCGTTTGTGTAGTAAGTGATATATCTGATTGATCGAGAGACCAATGTGTCAGTCACGTGTTGATCTGTGGACCAATCACAATTTGTTTTCCACATTCTAACGGAGCTGATTGGTCTATTTTTGCTTTGGATCGATATTGAGATCGTTTACGAAAATCCACCTTAAGCTATGTATTATGTATTCTTTTTTTACCTTTGCGAGCTAAGGTAAACTAACTTAGCTTAGATTTCTATCTGCATAATTCTAGTTTTAAAGGTATCTAGCAGCTGAAAATTTGTTTTATTGTTATCTCTCACTCAATATGTTACGAAAAATCGTTCCTACATTAGGTTTTCCGAGTGTCTATATAAAAAAATACGAAAAACGTTCGTTCCTTCTAAATTAATTAAAAAATCTTTTTTATTGTGTCACGTGTTAAAACTATTGTATGTTAGCGATGGTCACCACCAACTATTATTTACCATCGACTATCGTAGCTAGCCTTCCTGCGTGGTCAAATAAAAAATTTATGAGATTACCAAGAAATTACAATTAAATTATTGGAATCGAACTTATTTGTAGTTTGTGAAACCCACAAGGAATCTCATTGTGGAATCACAACTGGGTTACGGGATGCAAATAATAAATTCCGGTTTAGTTTCTGGGGAACAAAATTGATTAGAAGCTTTTTAGACCCAAAAGGAATCCTACCTTACCCGTTGTCTTCGGTGAACGATAAATGCGGTAATGCGATGCGATAATATTACATAGTCGTACATTCACGTACATTCACGTACCTACAGGACATAATGAGACTTAACATCTTATGTCTCAGGATGACGAGCGCAGTGGAACGCCACACAGTACCTTGTAACTCAAGGTGCTGGATGGTATTTCTACTGTTTATGGGTGGTTGTATCGCTTACCATCAGGCGAACGGCATGCTCGTCTCGTTATTCGATGCCATAAAAAAAATGCTTATTGATGGCCTACGTTGTCGCCTTAATCAGTGTGAAGTGAAGTATTGGTCGCATTACATCGCGTCGCGTCCCATCGCGTTCCATCGCTCACCTAAGACAACGGTTAAGGAATTAATATTGTGTGATGCGAATCTAACTTATAATATTTTCCAACACAAATGTAATCCACATTCCGAACTAGCTAATAACACGGCCTCGCTAAACAACTTTCAGTATCTTAGAGAATTGTGCAATTTGTTTTACGATGTATGGTGTCAGAGACGAATTCATGATACGTATAGCCCTTGGGGCCCCAAAGACCACTTGAGAGGTGGGTCAGTCAGCTATTGGGAGTACAAAATTTTGTTCCGGAAAATCTGCTATTTTGTTATATGTATAAATTATAATAATACATACTATAGGTACCAATTCATGGAAGGGAAAAATATAGTGTGAATTAAGACTACCTTCTTTTCCAATAATTCTTTTGTTTGGATCTGTCAATGTCATCGAATACAATACAGATCAATGAAAATAGGTTAGGTATAATATGTTCACGTATATTTTTTTAAAATTAACCATTTTGTATACCTAACTCCGACCCTGTACTAAATAATTTGATATCGAATAACAAGAGCTTGATTGTAATGTAATTTTGTGATAGAGGCATATCATTGTTGGTTAATTTAGGTTCGGACATGTATTTCTGAAACATAACATTACATTAGAAACCGGGTCTCGCATTGTTTTAAAGGTCGATACCCATTGAAGGCGGTTTATTCGCGTAGCGTAGCTATTAGTCTCTATGGTTCGAAATTAATCGAGAGGCGTCACATTATTATTAGACATAGATAATCGGTGAAGCAAATGATTTCAGACAGCGAAAAATTAACAATGCAGTAAGTAAAAACACAAGCACCTACTTGTGTGTTTTTCTAATATACCTACTTATTTTGGACTACATACTTTTTCTCAGGGAGTATCGACGCTTTGCGGTATTTTTCTCCTTGTTTATTTTACATTTAGTTAAAAGTAATAACGTCGTTGAAATCTCATATTCTTAATTGCTTAATATCCAAGACTAAAGTTATTTAAGTAATACATGTAATTTTCCAGTAAAAAAAAAATCATTATTCAAAAACTTCAGCGAAACAATTTATAGTACAAGCCCCTATTATAGATGAAATGGGCTTCAGTAGCATTAAATTAAATGACCGACGTATTTCATCGAAAATAAAAAGTATATTTATAGGGTACAACTAATAGATGGCGCTATTTACTATATTAAACATTTTCATCTACCCTTATAGTAAATTGTAATTAGATAAATAAATGTCTTTCTAAGCATGTCTATGATCTAGTGCCTTATATCACGTGAAGTAGCTTCAAATTATGTAGAGACTTTTTATATAGATTTAAACAAAATAAATAATAATATAGACTATATAATCGGTGAATGGTTCATAGACTGCATTCACTATGTTATTTCGCGCCAAAACTATCTTACTTCCATCTTGCCGCCAAACAAGTATAGCGGCCAATAATAATAATAAATATCTAATCGTTACCGGTAATTCGAAGTATAACTGTTTGACTATTCTAAAGGTTTAAATACTTATTAATAATGATTATAAAATTAGAGTCACGGTAGGGAGCTTCTAAAGCATACATAGAAATATTAGTTTATATTGTAGTTTATTGTTTAAAACATGTGTAAAAAGTACATGAACACATTAAGTACATTGACATATCGTTTGTTTTTAAGAAATTGTAGTTATTTTCATAAGCATCAATACATACTTAGATTAGTCTCATCATTGCCTTAAAAACAATAAAAACATTTATTGACAACAATAATACGCGAATGTTTATTTCGTTCTAAAACGTATATTTCAAAATATCTATCTACATTTTATTGATACAAGTCTACATTTAAGCATAACTATTGAAAATTGAAATAGATATTGTTCCGAACTTGACTTACGCTCGTATTCACAAACGTGCGCCCGAAAGCATAGTGTCGGCAATTGCATATCGAGGGGTGAAGGCTATTAAGCATAAGCGACATTTTTTATATTAATAGCATTTCACCTCTCTGTATATTTATTTGGCTTGGTCAGTTTGACATTTGTTTTTTTTTATATACTAAAACCTTGTTGCGTAGTTAGGAACGACGATTTTCGCCCGCTTGGCCCATTTGGGCCATGACAGGAACTGTAGTGGCCCAAATGGGCCAAGCGGGCCTGAACTATTAACTGACAGCCAACTGGAGTAACGTTGTAGCTCAATATTAGCCAATGACAGCGCTCCTATACCTACGCACTGCGAAGGCGGGTACGCCGTAAACACTGAAACAGACTTTATCATAGCACATATCTGTACTTAGCTAAGTAACGTTTGTGAGTATGGGCCTTATTAAAAAAACCCAGGGTGGTGTTGGTGACTTTCAAATCAGTCTTTATTTAACGAGAAACAAAGTTCGAAGTCCATCGAGCCTTCTTCCGTCAGCCACTTGCTTATTTGCCTAATTCTTACATTTATTTTATGTTTTTACATTTATTTCACAGTAAAACGACGAACAGTAACAAAAGTATCTGAACATGACTTTTTCATATTATTTAAATAAAAAAATACAGTTCAATTTAACTTAAAGTGTAAATTATATATTTAGAATTATTTCAGCTATTTTTATTGCTTAGTGTTATGTAAATTTAACTCTTTGAATGTGTAGGCGGCTTAGTAGTAGTCATACGATGGATGAACATCATGAATGAAAAGTGTCATTCGCTACGTAATAACTGGTGGTTATGAGATATTAATACATCAGTTGTAAGTGTTTCCTCTATTGAATTAGACTTATCTTGAGCTATGATAACTCATCACTACCGTTAAGCGAAAAACTGTATTTAAATAGTTATTATAAGAAGTATGGCAGTAGAGGAAGACATATTTGCTTACATTATTTTAAAGGTAAAAATATAGAGCCTATGGAAAACTTCTGCGTAAAGTACGATAAAGCAAACGTAAAAAAACAAAAAGCCAAGGTAGCATTTGAATATTTTGCGAATAAAAAACAAACATCTGATCGTATAAAAACTATTACTCGTTTTTTTTAAGCCATTAAAGCCCTTGCGAGGTAAATGCATTTTTTATACATTTATCTAGCCATGCATTATACAATGGTGTGATTTTAAATCATACTTGAATACTAAAGTTTACATTCGTTTCTATTTATTGTGTTATTTATTGTACATTTTTAGTTTTTTTCTTTTTTTTCAGTTTTAAAGTACAATTATATGAAGATGCAATTAAAAATATTTTATATAAATGTAGTGTAATGGGTCCATTTTAATGTTTCTTTATAGGGAGAACCAATGAATTACCTCCCACGGTTCAACAAACCGGCATTTAAGAATAAAACAGAAAATATATCTTACCGAGAATTAATAAAGTTACAATTATTTTGCATACAATTATTACGGCATTTAGTAGCAGAATGTATTATTGAAATTTGATGTAATTCATACAACATATTACTGTTTTATCTTGGAAATTTTCTAACTCTCACAATGCATTTTGAATCTCAAAAAATATTATAATTGCTACTCAAAAACCAATAGAGAAATGTTTTTATGAACTAAAAATGGACCCTACGCTTTTACATAAACCTATTGTAATTTGTACGTTATACACAGCTCATTTATTTTTATTTATTGTAGTTATAGTACGTACTATCCGACTATTTTATTGGAGTATCCGCCTTTCGCAATCCATTTATCATCATTACGTAATCGTAATCTGTCGATTTAACGCATTTTATACGCAAACGTGGAAATCGATTGTTCTGAATTCATAGTAACTAATCGGTTCGTAAAATCGATTATGCATTGATAATGCTTTTACTCGGATACCGTATTTGCTTTTAAATCCTTAGCGTTTCTTTCTACGGATTAAATTATATTCAAGGAAAGAAAAAAATGTCACTCAATGTAAAGTTTTTATAGGCATATAATATGAAGAAAGATGAATATGAAGAAAACAAAATAATAGTTTCCTTCTTTGAATATGGAATATAGTTTTTAATTAAGTATGAAAATAATTGTACAGTTCTATTACGACATACAAAGTTTTGTTTCTGTTATAAAAGCAGCAAGGGCAGGACCAAAATAAAATAGTCAGATTTCATAGCTTTGTTGTCTAGAAGACATTAAGGCAATGTATTTTTATTCTGTGATATAGTGTTGTAAAAAAAAGAATATTACAGATTGCATATTATTTTAATTTAGATATTAATATTAGGTGCTAGTTAAGTGTATATATTTGTTTGTTTATTTTGTATAATTTTTAATTAGCGACAAAGTTGTAAGGGTAAAATATATTCTTTTAGTTAAGCTGTTTCGGATAAATTTTTGAGCTTATTTAAATATTGCGTTAACTTTATCAATGTAGAAAGTGAAACTAAATTTATGTTAAGCTTAAATGTTATTCTGGACGCAGTTATTATATTGTTGTAAGTAATTTACGTAAAGCGTAAAAACTGCACTGCCTGTAGTTTAAAACACAATAGAACGGCAGCTAATATTTATTTACTTTGTACATTTAAAATTATAAAAAGCATAATAAACATATTATTATTCACATGCATGTTTTATTTTGAAACTAATTTCTAACTTATTTAAGCGAAGACTAACCTTAACATGATTTGTGTTAGCGCCACCTGTATTTTGTTCTGTGTACCATTTTAGATTAAAACAAGTATGATGGTAAATATTATTTTTGTTTAAATACAGATGGCGTTGCTCGACAAGCTTATAAAATAAAAATAGTCTTTTTAATAACCTCCAGTCTCAACAGTCAGCAGCCTATTGCAGCAATAAATAAAACAATCTCAACAATAAATAATTTTCATTTAATAAAGAGTACAAAGGACTTTCACAAACGGTACTTTTTGCAACTGAGGTGACTAACACCTACCCACCTACACATTACTTACGCTCACTTTATCAGTCCACCGACCGACTTTATCGCGAAGTGTTGTTCCGTTGCATCTGACATTGCATAAATATACAGGAAAAACGAAATATGTTATAGTTCTAAAATGGCTGTGGACAAAATAATATGGAAGATAATCTTGGATTTTGTGGTTTTGGCGTGCGGTGAGTAACTCTAATTTATGTGGTTATGACACTTTGATACTTTCGTTTTTAGTTCGCTTGTTTATATTGTCGTCTCGTTTTTTTGCGTTATGAGGAAAAGGGATAGAATAAGTGGATTTGTGATTTGAGTGTAAGATTCAGTTTTTAAAAAGGAAACTTCGGAATGCAATTTTTGTGTACATTTTCATGGATTTAAAGTGCTCTTTTTGCCTTGGCATAGATAGCCTAGTACAAATACTGACAACTTTATTCTAACATAAAAAAAATTACATGAAGCAACGGCTTTCTTATTCTGTTCTCAAAATGTATGCAATACTTATGCATTGATTTTTTTCAAACACCCTCGCTGAGACGTAATGTACTTAGGTAAGAGCGACCTTCTTTAAACAATCGTAATTTAAATGCAGAATGTAGATATCTTCTGATACTGACACGGTCGATGATGTCGGTCATATACCCTGGGTGAATCATTATTAATTAACAGTATTAAATTACAATAGTTCTTGATTTTTCCGCCCTTAATTGTCCTTTTCTGTGGTAAATATATTCTATTAAATTACCTGCTCTCTAAGAAAATGTTACCTTATTAGATATGAAACAATAAAATTTAACATGCTTCTTGTACCTATTTTTGTCTCCACTACTTTGTATTTTTTGACCGATTTAAAATAAATATTCAAATGAAGATTTAAGTATTATTACGTTACATTTTATTTTTCTTTCTCTGAATAATATAAGCTCAAGGAAATCCAATGATAATGAGCATCGTCATTTAAAAAAATGTAAAGTCTCATTTTTTATCCAAAGTGTACTTGAGTTTCACTTAAGTTGATGGCTGTAAGCTTGCACAGCTTTCCCGAATCCTATTCTGATTTTTTTTCTATTGTTTATCCTGAAAGCTAATATGTCACAGAACTATAAAGAAAACACTGACACAGGATTGCAGCATACTACGTGGATGTTCGGAGACTACAGCTAACAGCACCCCTAAAAACAAAGCACTCATGACCACAGATAACCTAATAAGAGTATTTTTAGTCCACATTTGATTGTAAGACAAATACAAAAATAATGGTCTTAACTCATAAGCACAAGGTAATCTCCAAAAGATGACGCCTCTGCTTGAAGTGGGAGCTTTGTTTGCGTTTTATTCTTTATGTGCCTAAAATAATAAATAGTTTATCAATATTCATATTATCATTTTTATGATGATTAGTTGCTTACAATAAAATAATCGTACTAATGGTAATATCACTGATAGCTGAAGGGCACATAACACGAGAAAGACATTTTATAACTCTTTTATCGGATAAATTAGTATTGCGATAATTGTAATTTACAGAATATCGTAAAAGTAATTATTGGTTTGCTGGTAGGTTATACGGAAATTTAAATAATACCAATATTATATTATACAGGGCTCGTATGGTATGTTATAGACTGCCATTTATGTATAATAAATAAATATTTGGAGCCGTGCCGGTCTAAAAAAAAATCGTACAAGTGTAAACCAACGGGTCATACAAGAGCTGCCTACGCATATATACTATACAAATATCCTTATAATGCAATGTAATCAGCCCTATATTATATAGGTAGGTACTGCCCACTGCTGAGCACGGGCCTCCTCTACAACGGAGAGGGTTTAGGCCTTAGTCCACCACGCTGGCCTACTACGTATTGTCAAATTTCACATACCAGCGAGATTCTTACGAAGAATTCTTAGGTATGTAGGTTTCCGCACGATGTTTTCCTTCACCTTAAAAGCGAACGATAATATAATTGATAAACATTACACACGTAACTTAGAAAAGTCAGAGGTGTGTGCCTTGAGTTTTGAACCTCCGGACATTGTCTCTGCAGACCGTTTCATTCCCAACTAGGTTATCGTCCACTTATAATACAAACATTAAATTATAATATAAACTTAACAAAAGAATGAAAATAAATTAGGACCGACTGCAAGGATTTATTCATTTTACATAAATATAATCACACTAATGGCAATGTATATAATATTAGTATTATTCAAATTTCCTTATAACCCATAAACAAAGCACAAGTAAACAAAGCACTTTATAGTGGTTTTTGAAGTAGTTACTATTTTTTGTTAGAAAGTTGTATGTTTGTAACAAATAAACTCAAAGTACTGGTCCGATATTAAAAATTCTTTTAGCTAAATTATCAGTCAGTAACACAGGCTACTTATTATGCCGGGAAAATGTAAAGCGAGTCTTTCATCCCAGAAAACTTTCAGGCGGGCGGAGCCTCGAGCGAAAGTATATTATAATGAAGAGATAGATGCTATTAAAATGCGCAATATGTATATGACTGTTGGAATACTTAAATCAAGCCCCGCTTACATATATAGATGTATGGAGAAACCCTTTATATATGGACACCGGTGTCCGTCGCGGGGCTTGACAGACTACGAAGGCAAAATAAATGTTATGAGCATAGCGTTGTAGGCTTTACAAGATTAAACGAACATTTCCGATCCACTGCCTTATTAGTATAGGGTTTCGTTCGTGTTATTCACCTGAACTGTATCGGGGGTGTGACGTCAGCTGGTATACAGATAACATTGGCGCGGGGTCAACGCACCGTCTCATACGGACGCGAATTTGAGATTACAGTTCAACGTAGTTTGTACGCCTTGTCAAATAACTCGACAAAAAGAATCTAGATCATCTTGATAAGATCCCGTTGTTTAACAAATTCACGAAGTGTAATTAAGGTAAGACAAAAACTACCTTATGAAAATACTTCATAGTTTTAGTCGATGGGATACGCAGTAGGTAAACATGTTTATTGTTGATGACTTGGAAATGACCGATATAAATATAGACATCGTGAAAGGCATCATTATTTTTTTTTGCAGTTAAATGACTAGATGAGCATGCCCTTCGCCTGAGTGTGAGCAATGCTACCGCCCATAAACAGAAGCAACACCGCACATAACTTTGAATTACAAAGTACTGCGTGGCATTCCACTACGCTCGTCACTCTAAGACATAAGATATTAAGTCTCATAATGCACAGTAATTACACTGGTTACAATGTCCTTCAATAGAAACACAACAGTGCATACACATTACACACTGCTGTTTGGCGGTAGAAATAGACATTGCGGTGGTACCTACCCAGAATGCCCCTCGTGACAGCCACCAGTATAAAGTTGCATATTGTTACAAGTATCATGCGATAACAGATTGTCTCCAAGAAACCGCATCAGATGGTGGCATCACATTCTTAGAAAATATTAAAAGTGCATCGATGGCAAATGCGTGTGTCCAACTGTACTAAAGAAATGTTCGCACGGACTGGACGGTCCAAAAAATGCCTTATTATTATAGAAGGCATGAAAGCTGATGGTCTCACTGGGGAACTCAGTTCGTGTAAATTGCATGTTTTCTAAGTAGGAAGATGAAAACTGAACTAGATCTGTATAACGGTTATGGAGTAAACAATAATCATCTTTACACCAACATTTTATAATATGTAGATGAAAGGAAGAAAGAAAGGAACATTTATTCGCACAATATACTGGGTCGCACACAAACAATTAACAAAAAAGTAATACATATTAACATAAAGCATGCGGGCAACGTGCATCACATGATACTGTCGAAAAGAATCCAGTTCAGCATAAAATATACAATGCATTTTCATAGCGCGGCGCGTTGCAAAAATGACTTACTAGAAAGAACATTAACCCTTTGTGGTTGCTCTACATTTGGTCCATGGCGCGGAAAATCCGACCATAATTTGAACAATAAATTATAAAAAAATTGCGGAAAGTTACCACTAATTCGTGCAAATAGTATGTAATTTAGAGTAAAAACAAAGTGACCTAGAAACAACACCTTGGATTGTTTATATAATTAACCCTTTTCAAGGGGGTATGTAAAACTGAAAAGACGCGTGTACAAACCGTTAAACCGCTTGTGGTTTAAACGTCGTGATTAATCATACTCGACTGCCTCGGTGGCGTAGTTGTACCATACGTCTGCAGTGCGTCTCGGGTTCGATTCCCGAGTCGGGCAGTGATATTGGGTTTTTCTAGTCACTATCAGCCCGGAGGTTGGAAATATGCCCGATAAATAACAATAGCCAATGGGGCTTAACATAGCCAGGGAAGTGTGGGTGTGATACACCTGTGCCTACCCTTTAAAAGGGAAAGAAACGTGATGAATCATACATCAGCATGCCACATACGGCGATAGTATAATATATGAATGTGGCATGAAAACCAAAAACCAGCAAATACTTGACACTGAGATTCATTATCTTGTAATTTATAATTAAATCCTACTAATATTATAAACGCGAAAGTTTGTAAGAATGTATGGATGTATGGATGTTTGTTCCTCTTTTACGCAAAAACTACTGAACGGATTTTGATGCGATTTGGCACACGGGTAGATCATGTACTGGATTAACACACACACTTTTTATCCCGGAAAAATATAAACCGGGACTTTTATACCGGAACAACTTTTTAACGCGGGTGGAGCCGCGGGCAAAATCTAGTTATACATAATTTCGTCTGAATCGCCTTAAAAGTGCAGGCCGACTTACGCCATCTTACACTTCCTCCTTCCTTCTCGCTCGCACGTTCTCACACATATCCGGTGCACGGCCGGGATACTAGACCTTTGGCTCCTTCATGAATGAGTGGGCGGACATAGACATTATTATGCCGGCATGGCTTTTTGAGTCCTCTACACTTGATGGCATGCGGAGCGGAGTCCAGATACTGTCGGCTGACGAGAGGTTACCCCTCACTAGTCTATTTAAAAATATAACTTAAAATATATTGTAGAATAGGAACTCGTTAAACATGGCTGCTATCCGCGTTACTCAGAGCAATTCAAATGGAAAATTCAGCCTTGGGAAATAAGGAAAAAACAGCGGAAAACCGATATTCATGATTTTCTAACAAAAGGCTATTTGCAGTACTCTGAAGAATAGGACAATGGTTAAAGCCTCGTTAGTGCTTTGATTTTATGTATTTAGGATACCGCATTGCTCTGTCAAAATAACCCAAAGAGCATTATAATCAAATTATAATACTACGGAAAAAATAACCTCTACTTATATGCCAATAGTTGATCAATTTTAGTGTATTTTTTTTTATTGTAGCGATTATCAGAAGTGACTTAATTTCCTGTCTTCTAGTCAATCTACGGATTTCATGATATCAATGTTTTTCATTTAAAAACAAAATTAATTTTATTGAACTTGTAAGTGAGTATTGTATTATTTATGTTTTATACGTATTTTTGAAAATGTTTTTTAACACCTAAATACCGAGAGTCATAGGAACACGCTGCATGAAGACCGCTTTTGACAGGTCCGTCGGGAAATCTTTAGGGGAGGCCTATGATCAGCAGTGGACGTCATATGCCTGATGATGTTGAAATACCGAGAAGACCCAGCGTCTAGCCGCCCGGAGATTTGAAATCTGAAAAACATAGGCCGAATTCCTAACACTAGGAGATTGTCGAAGCCCCACACTTCACAGAAATTAAATTAATTTTTAAATAGGTATCTCATATGTAAGAGTTCGTCTGGGTGGATACCACCGCAATGTCTATTTCTACCGCCAAGCAGTAGTATGCATGCACTGTTCTGTTTCGGTTTGTGTTACACAAAAATATTTTTTAATGAATCCAAGATCCATATTTTACCCCGTTAATATACATAAAGTTTGAGCCTGGTTAGATTTTGAGGCCCTGCATCCATACAAAAAGGGGACATCTTTTAAATTGAATGTCCAATTAAAACTTACTATGAAATTAAATCCTCCTAGCCAGTTTCGGCCACGGCGGCCAATCTCAACGGAGATCAGCCAGGTACGCAGGAGATATTATAGTGCACAAGCGTGTGCGCAATACACAGGTGCACTCGCTATTCCTTCACTCTCATAGTCCGGTGAGACGGCAATACGACATGACCGGAGAGAGATCAGGCGCAGGACCAACGGCTTTACGTGCTTTCCGAGGCACGGGGGTATCACACCGCCAACTTCCTGACTCCGAGCTGCGACTGAGTAAATTTTAAGATGGAAAAACCCAGTCACATTTTTTTTTTTGCTCGACCCGGGATTCGAACCCAGGACCTCAGCGCGCAAATCGTACTCGTAATGCGTACGCAATACCACTACGCCACCGAGGCAGTCAATCAAAAAGTCAAAACGTACTATATAACACACAAAAATCGACATTCGTATGAAACCATTTACCAGCTCATCTACACAATCTGAATCAGTGCTAGTTGACGTCATTTTCGCATTCAATTTATCAAGACATCTTGGTTATACTATGTTCAAGGTAAGAGAAAATAAAAACCATATTTTCAACGAAATTTTCTTGTGGCCATGTGTAAAGTTTTCCTGGGGCATGATTCTCTATGACATTGTTAACTCGCAACGCGGCCGCGTCACGTTCACTTCGTGTAATGTGCGTAAAATGGTATTCTGTATGCCAATTTCCATAGTAATAAACGCGATGAGTTACGTTACGCGCTTGTTACGAGCGTTGAAAATAACGCGTGTCATAGAGAATAAGGGGGCTGGGATAATTCATTATTCCCAAGGTCTCAAACTGTCTCCATACCCAATTTCATCGATATCTGTTCTGTTTCATCCGTGAAAGATTAACAAGCAGAGCTACTTGCGCATCATCATCACTACTTAGTATAAAACAAAGTCGCTTCCCGCTGTCTGTCCCTATGTATGCTTAGATCTTTAAAACTACGCAACGGATTTTGATGCGTTTTTTTTTAATAGGTAGAGTGATTCCAGAGGAACGTTTATATGTATAATTTATCCCGGGGAAATATAAAACGGAACTTTTATCCCGGAAAAACTCATTTACGCGTGCGAAGCCGCGAGCAGAAGTCTAGTTTATGATAAAAGTATGTATATTAAGTATTGTCTGTCAATTTCATCGATTAATTAATTCTATAAAAATATGGAAAAGATATTCGTTTAAAATATTTTTTCCTCCCAGTCATGTAAAGTCTCTAAAAAAATTAATTTCTGGTTCTCCAATAAATGATTTTTCTTTCTTTATTCCGTACAATCATTTATTATGCTTCGGGCACACAAATGTACGCAACCTTATCATAGATACCTAATATTGCTACATCTATAAATATTTTCTTTGTTTATAATGGAAAAGATGATCTATACAACGCAATTGGTTACAAATAGTTTAACGGGAATAGAACACATCATCCTCGTACGACGACTTGGTAACACTATGGCAATGAACTAGGACATGACATATCCTAGGTCATTGTCATTGACTATCCTATTCACATTGTGAATAGGTTAGTCAAATATGAAAACGGTTGTCGTACAATAAGATGGGGCATTGAACGCGCTTTGCAAAGGTATTTATATTGTAACACATACGTGTTAAATAAGTAAGGCACTGACTTCAACACAATATTTAATTTGCATATAAACATAAAAACAGGAATTGAATACATTATATTACTCGTGTTTTAATAATTTCTTATATACTTAAATTACTTTTTGGATTGTAGAGGTTTCGTTGCTAGATTTATTTTCTAAAAAAGTATCTAATTGAACCCAATGCACAAAGAATCATTTTCTTTCTATATATGACAAGCTCCAGTTTCGTAAGAGATAACCATCTCCCGTTAGTCGACACGTTCTGGATCCCGATAATGTATGTCAACGCCACTCCACTTTCCATCGTGTACAGTAAGGTTTCTTCACCATGCCCACATAGGAATGAGTATGTTTGTGGTCAACGGCCAACATTTTTTTTTGTTTACGCGGAGAAAGTGAATTATTACTACCGCCCAGTGTTTAAGGGGAACGACTGAGCGGTTATGTTGGGTTCACCGTGCCTTACGACCCGACGTAGAGCCGCCCGGAGAGATGGAAAACGTCGGGCGACCGCCGGGCCGAGTCCCTAACCTATGTACACCGCACGGCATACCAACTAAAACTCCGCGGTGGCCATCTTCGGCGCATTAGGGACGGCTGCGGGCTTCCTCCGACTCACGTCTAAGTTGTCGTCCGCAAACGCCCAACATAGCATACAACAATTATTATCTTACTTCTTACTAATATTATAAACACAAAAGTTTGTGAAAATGTTTCGAGCATGCCGTTCGCCTGATGGTAAGCGATACGACCAGCCATAAATACTAGAAACACCATCTAGCACCTTGAGTTACAAAGTACTGTGTGGCTTTCCACTGCGCTCGTCATCCTGAGGCATAGATGTTAAGTCTCACTATGTCCAGTAGTTACACTGGCTACAGTGTCCTTCAAACCGAAACACAACAGTGCATGCACACTGCTGCTCGGCTTTGCTTGCTTTCTTGGCAAACGCAGAAACAACTGAACAGATTTGGATGATATTTGGCACACGGGTAGACCATGCGCTGGATTAACACATAGGCTACTTTTATCCTGGTAATTTGCTCCCATGCGAAATATTGGCATTTAATATCTGATTATTTGAATAGAAAGCGCTTGCGTCGTAGTGTTTAGGTACTTTTGGAGCAGGAAAGGAATATAACGCGGGTGAAGTCGCGAGCAACACATAGTTCAACTTATAAAACTTGTTAGTTGCCAACTTTGTGAACTCTTGTCGAACGAATACACGTGTTTACTATACATACGTCCAATAGCAAATAAACTTACTACATACCAATGGCTGCTAAGTAAATTCGGTGCTAATGAGTACTAAGGATCATCAGATAAATATTGCGTTGATAAAAGTAATGAGTTTACTTAGTTATTCCTACAATAAATTTGTCATACAACAAAGTGTGATAAAACAATGACTCATTCGATTTGATAACATATTTGAAAGTGACGCAGAGGTGTTTATTGTGGATAATCTTTAATAAAATATACGAACATATTAATATCATCCATATCCTTAGTTTTAAGATGTTCTCATAGTACCTACACACATAACGCCTTTATGCCCAAAAGCGTTGGCATAGGCGTAAACAGGGCACTCACTTTTCGCCACGTTTATTTCAACTTCCCATGATGGGGTAATGGGCGAGCCTATCGCCATACGGGGCACAAATTCCAGACTCCGGGCTAATACTGAATATAACATCTTCACATTTCTTTGCCCGATCCCGGATTCCAACCCGAAACATCAGAACAATCGTACCGCACTTGCAATAAAACTACACCACTGAGGCAGTATAAAATTTTGTCTGACTACAGTTTCTATTATTCTTCCTTCCTTCCTTCTTCAGTATTTCCTAACGAACATGAAAACATCTCATAATACAGACACACACATAAACATACACTCACGCCTGTTATCCCCGAAGGGGTAGGCAGAAGCGCAACTAGTGCCCCCACTTGTCGCCGTCATTCCGTCCCATGATGTGATAGGGGGCGAGACATCTCATAATAATTATAATTAACAGAAAGTAAGATGAAATAATGCAATTCAATAAAATGAAAGATATTTGTTATCATGCAAAACATCTACAGAGAATGCTTAGAATACTTTATTATCCTAGCCGCTTTGATATTGTATACAAATAAGTTATTGTTCATTCAATAATGTGCACTGTGAATAGTAAGTGATACTTGCAAAGTATAAATCATTGAAAACACTGTTGTGTTCCGGTAATGAAAATACTAACTTATTCTCGCGACTCTATCTGATAAAGCCCGTTCCCGAGATGAAACTTAACGTTTACCCATTGAGTTTTCAACAAATGAGTTCAAGCTCAGCTCTAATTATAATAATTTTATACT
This sequence comes from Lapara coniferarum, assembly GCA_949316025.1. NCBI lineage: Eukaryota > Metazoa > Arthropoda > Insecta > Lepidoptera > Sphingidae > Lapara > Lapara coniferarum. The sequence continues at coordinate 4,058,072 of OX438928.1, forward strand.
TTTGTATAAATGTTCAGTCTTATGTTTTGTAGTTAACTAGCTTTTGCCCGCGGCTCCGCCCGCTTTAAAAAGTTTTTCCGGGATAAAAGTCCCGCTTTATATTTTCCCGGGATAAAAAGTAGCCTATGTGTTAATCCAGGGCATGATCTACCCGTGAGCCAAATTTCATCGAAATCCGTTCAGTAGTTTTTGCGTGAAAGAGGAACAAACATCCTTACATCCAAACATCCAAACATCCTAACATCCTAACATCCAAACATCCATACATTCTTACAAACTTTCGCCTTTATAATATTAGTAGGATATTAGTAGGACTAACGACACCTTTCATTTTATTATAAAAAAAATTACTAGACCCTGTGTCCATTGTAATGAGCCAATGTATTAAGAAATTTTATAAAAATAATACCCTTCTGGAGACGGGCATCCTCTACTACCAAGAAGATTTGGCCTCACCACACTGGGCTAGTGCTGGTTGGCAGATTTCACTCAACTCAAGTTGAATTCTGATTTCCTGATGTTTTTGTTCACTTTTAAGCGAGTTATTATAATTGTCAACACGTAACTTCGAACAGTCGATGTGCTGGCTTGAACCCGTGGACATTCGTTTCTGCAGTCCGGTCCAATCAGCTAATCGAATCCTACTAATATTATAAAGGCGAAAGTTTGTAAGAATGTATGGATGTTTGGATGTATGGATGTAAGGATGTTTGTTCCTCTTTCACGCAAAAACTACTGAACGGATTTCGATGAAATTTGGCACACGGGTAGATCATGTCCTGGATTAACACATAGGCTACTTTTTATCCCGGGAAAATATAAACCGGGACTTTTATCCCGGAAAAGCTTTTTAATGCGGGCGGAGCCGCGGGCAAAAGCTAGTATGATATAATGCTAATAAGTTTGTGAATATTCTTCCAGTGTCATTTCCCCTGTTGGCGTTGTTATTATGGGCAGAGCCGTACCACCGCGGCTACTTCGCAGATGACATGTCCCTACGCCTGCCGTACAAGGAACAGTCCATATCTGAAGCTCTGTTGGGCAGTCTGGGGTTCGCGTTCATCATTGTTACGGTAAGGAAGCCTCTCCAAATTGCTCCTATCTGTTACCTATTATAGAGTTCGTCTCATATGAGTAATTAAACAACCATTTGGTTTAGGTAACTATTTATTACTAATCAATAAAATACGATTACATAGCTTATATACTAGATGGTTACAATGGACGACATACACCATACGCCCCATGAAATCATAAAAAAAAAGAAAAAATACATTTTTTTTTTTTTTTTTTTTTTTTATTAGGTTACATACAACTTAGTCCTATTCTTATGTATAACTTCTTCTTTATTATTGCGCAAAATTTTTACATTAGGTTCAAGGTCTTCCAAAACTTTAAATGGACCGCAATACACATTGTTAAATCTATTTCCTGTTTCATTTTTCACTAATAACAAATCATCTTTTTTATACGTTACAGGTTTTAAATATGCATCGTACTTACACTTTCTAACCTCTTTAGAATTTAACAAATTCTGTCTCGCTTCACTCTGAGCTTTTTGTAATCTAAATTTTAACTCTAATGGATAGTTATCACAATTATATAAAGGTTCAACGAAAGTACAATTTTGTAAATTAGAAGGTATGTTACAACGTTTTCCAAACACAAGCTCATAAGGTGTATACTTAGTTGAAGAATGAACAGAAGTATTGTATGAAAAACACCAATACGGTAACCAATAACTCCAATTTCTAGAATTGTTATCAGTCTGAATTCTCAAAAATGCGTTTAAAGACTTATGTGAATTTTCTAAAGCGCCTATAGATTCATGATGATAGGCACATGAAACAGTTTGTTTAATATTTAATAACTTACATACCTCGTTCATGGTGTTTGAGATGAACTCGGTGCCTCGGTCCGTTCCTATTTCACGTGGGATGCCGTACCTGAGAATGAAATTGTCCACGAAGGCTCGTGCTACACTAACGCTATCTTTACTAACTAATGGATACGCCTCTACATACTTACTTAATTCACACTGAAGTGTGAGTATATAACAATAACCATCGTAATCCTTATCTAAGGGCCCAACTATATCTAAGTAAACCTTATCGAAGGCTGAACCAGCCGTAGTAGTTATTACCATTGGCTGTTTTGTTTGTACCGAATGTTTTTGTTTTTGGCACTTGTCACAACTGTTTACAAATTTCGTCACGTCTTTTGCCATATTCGGCCAGAAATAATATTTCTTAATATTGCTAAGCATACGTCGTATACCAGCATGACCACTAGTGGGAAGTAAATGAAAATCATTAAGAATAACTTTTTTATCGTCATCCTCTTCTATGCTAGTTACATTTTTTAAAATGTGAACTCGCGGGATGGTTTCTTTATTATTATTCACATTATATTCGGTTAACCACTTAATGTACTTCTGATTTTCTTTACGTTTTATTATATAAATTTCATTTATTAAAACTTTATTACAAATAGAAACCAAATCTCTCACGAAAGCGTCTCGCGCTGAACATGACCAAGAAAATGGATTCACAAAAATTTTACCTTTAGTTGGTACATAAATAAAATCATTGAATTGCACATTTTGCTTCGATTTTTCTAATTTATATCGAGAAATAACGAGCTCAGTACAATTTTTTGGCTTCTCAAGAATTTCAACAACTTTCGGTTGATCAGGCCGATCGTTTGTATCATCCTTGTTATGAAAAGTGTCGTCTAAATTATTGTTAATCTTTTTCCCCATACTTCGTGTCATAACATTTAAAACGTCATGGCTGATATTTTTTAAATCGTCGGATGTTATGACGATCCGAGATAATGCATCTGCAGCTACATTACTCGCGCCTGTGACATACTGTATTTTAAAATCGTATTCATCTAAGATAAGACGAAATTTCAGTAATCTACTTGATGGATTGTTTATACTAAATAGATAAACTAACGGTTTATGATCCGTTTTAATAGTAAACATTTTACCAAATAAATATGGTCGGAAATACTTAACAGACCAAACAATAGCCAAAAGTTCTTTTTCTATTGTAGGATAATTTAATTCTGATTTATTTAAAGCTCTGCTTGCATATGCAATTGGTAAGTCATTTTTATTACACAACACAGATCCTATAGCCAAGCCAGAGGCATCTGTATGTAAGATAAATTCATTCTCTTCTTCAAAATTTGGATATTGCAAAATAGGAGGATTAATGAGACATTGCTTAAGGGTAGTAAATGATTTTTCACATTCAGAGGACCAATCAAACTTGGAATATTTTTTGCACAGTTTATTTAATGGTATTGTTATTTCTGCAAAATTAGGAATAAATTTTCGATAATAGTTTGCGAAAGCAACAAATCGTCTTACTTCATCAGAATTGTTCGGCTTAGGATAGCTTTGAATTATTTTAGTTTTTTCAGGATCAGGTAAAACGCCATTTTTAGAGACTACATGACCTAAATACAGTAATTGTTTAGAAAGAAAGTGGCATTTTTCTGGGTTAAGTTTTAAATTCACATTTCTTAACCTTTCAAAAATATCTATTAGATTTTGATTGTGTATTTCAAGACTTCTACCAAAGCAAATTAAATCGTCAAGGTATACAAGACATTTCTCGTAATGTAACCCAGACATTGCTACTGTCATTAAGCGACTAAAGGCACTGGGGCTAATTTTGAGACCCATCGGTAGCCGTTTCATCTGGTACTGTTTATTTGTCGTGAAAGCAGTATACTTCCTGCTTTCTGGACATAGCTCTAGTTGATAATAACTTTGACTGAGGTCCAAGTGAGTAAAATAGACAGCTCCTGATAAAGAATCAAGTATTTCAGTAATGTTAGGTAACGGAAATTTATCACTTTCAAGCTTATCATTCAATTTTCTGTAATCGATTACAATTCTCCACTTTTTATTTCCATTACTATCACTTTTTTTTGGAACGAGCAAGACTGGACTAGACCACTCACTTTTACTTTCTTCAATAATATCATTTTCTAACATGTCGTTAATTTGCTTATCAATTTCAAATTTCTGGCTTTTAGGAAGCCTATAAGGCTTAGTATAAATAGGAGAAACATTATCTTTTAGTTGTAATGACTGTTTATATAAGTTCGTAACACCTAACTTATCTCCTGGTAACAAAAATATATCAGAATACTTGGCACATATGTTTTCGATAGAAATTTGTTCTTCTTTATTCAAATGATTAAAATTTAACTTTGAGAACAATTGCTTTACCCGATCTGCATTCTTATATGTATTATTTTCAAATGAACATAACAAGTACTCATCCGCACTAACTATATCTGGAGTAAAATAGCTTAAATTTACTTCCTCCTCTCTAGTGTTCAAAATCTTTAAAGGAATTTTTCTGTTAGAAGGTCGTACCAAAACTGACGCCAAAAATACACCATCACACAATTCTTTCGGTAAAATCACGCATTCATTCTGACAGCTAGTTTGTACGAAATAAGTAATTTCACATCTCGGTGGTATGGTCATATAATTATCAACGTAATGTGAACCGCGTTGATCCAATTGTAAAGGTATATTCACAATTTCATTATTGTTTATAGTCAAAATATTCTTTTCAAAATTTAATACACATTTAAATTTACTCAAAAAATCTTGTCCTAAAATACCATCAGTCCTACAAGAAACATTTTTCAATACATAAAATTTATGTTCGAACTCATAATTATCATGATGTAATATTAAATAAACAAAGCCTTCACAATAAATATGCCCACCTATGCCATTTATTCTAACACGCTCGATATGGAAAGGAATGTTCCAGCTATCTAACACCTCCTGCCTTATTACGGACAACGTCGCGCCAGTATCAATTAACCAACTTTTTGACTCATCAAATACTTTGAAGTAAACAGAATTAATGTTTTGATAAAAATATAATTCATGCTCGAAAAAACCAATTCCCATTATTACTATTACTACGATCTTGCACTCCGGAATCAGAGTTATTTATGTCATTGCTATTATGCATTTCAGCAACATTCAAACTATTATGCTTCGGCCGTGTATGGCCACGAGAACTTGTATGGCCACGAGAATTTGTATAGCCATAAGCATTGCGATAATTATTATTACTACGCATGCTACTGCCTGACCCACGATTATAGTTATTGTTACCCCGATATAAATTCGTATTTTGAAAACCGGAATTTCTAAAAACTACACTTTTGTTATTACCGCGACATATTCGTTGGTTACGATTTCCAGAAAATCTATTATAGTTGGACCTACCTTTGTTGAAATTCATTATCCGCTGTTCGCCACCGCTCGAAACGCTCTCGTCCAATGCTCCTTGTACTGCGTCCGTCAGAGTAGTATAATTTCTCGCTGTAATAATCGTGCTTAGGCGACTGTTACGCAAGCCATCGGAAAATCTTTTTATCGCGATTCGCTCATTTATTGGCTTTAAAGTTTCGTAAGTACTCGAATTTCCCTTGGCTTGGGTGATAGTCAAGTCAACAAATAATTTTTCTATTTGCTTACCATACTCCTCGATTGTCATAGTGTCTTGGCGTATACGTTGAAGTTGCGCCTGTATCGCCGTATCGGACTTCTTAGGTAGTAATACATTTCGCATGTCCTTGACTAAATCTGTAATAGATTGATAGTTAGGAGACATACTCAACACAGCGCTTTCAGACAACCTTGATTTTAACACAAATTGTATTAACTGATCCTTGCCATTATCATCAATCATGGAAGCATATAATTCTATATTGGAAATTAATTGTTTAGTGACTTTTTCGTCACCATTAAAAATTGGTAACAAGGCAATTGCAGTTTTTAACTGAAATTGCTCCATGGTGTTTTTCGTACCACTCGAACTATCCATACTTTGAGAACAGATATTGATAATTTTAGCGTAGATTGAATTTATATCGTCAAATAACTTAGAAAATACATGAACATCAGAATCCTTGATTTCATTCGTTTTTATCTGCTGTTCAATTATATTACTTATAGAACAAAATTTATCGTATAAACATTTAGCTTCAGCTAATTTCTTTTCTTTTATGACCGACGTTCTCCTACGAGGGCCTAATTTTACTAAATAATCTTTAATATGCGTCAACTCTTTCAATATTAACGAAATTTCTTTTGCCATAACATAATAAACATTTCATACAGAAATAGATTTACATATTATATCGAATTTTACGTAAATAATTCATAGTACATTGTAAATGTAAAAAAAAAATATAATCTAACACATTGTTATTACTACATTCATGAAATATAAAATAATAGTACTCTATAATTATAAAAACCTCTTTTTCATAATGCACTCAAACACTTCACCCACTTTTCACTGGTTATGTTTCTCTCAGGCCGATGATGCCGGTGTGAGACCTGAAGACGAAGCCTCTCGCTGCTGCCGTCTCAGCACACTTATTGTTCGCCGCAAATCATAGGTTTCGATATTTCGCTGCATCCATTTTCCGTGACATTTACGATAATAACGGAAAATAAATATTGCGCTTCCCACAATTAAAATGATACATATCGCGCTCAGGATGTAGGTGGTAGTACTTGCATGATTCAATAGTTCTTCGGAAGAAGCGGCATTTCCCGCACCATTTTGAGCGATTATTACTTCTTGTTCTTTAGATTTTTGACCACCCATCTTGTTTAAATTCCGTTGCCAAAAAAACGCAGCCTGCACCCAGCTTCACTTGTTCGGTGTTAATAAGTTCAATCATGTTTTACGTCTTTGAAATGCACAAGTCACTCAATGTTTATATTAAACTGTCCATATTGGGACGGCAACTGACACCGCGCTGGCGCTGGCAGGGTCGCCATATAGAGTTCGTCTCATATGAGTAATTAAACAACCATTTGGTTTAGGTAACTATTTATTACTAATCAATAAAATACGATTACATAGCTTATATACTAGATGGTTACAATGGACGACATACACCATATATCTACTAACAATGTGGGGTTTGCATAAAATACTTTTGAATAATACTTCAAAACTACCTCTCATTGCCTCGTTGGGGAAGTTTTATAACTGTGCGACTGCTATATGCGACTACCGAGGACTTCGGGTTGATTCCCGGGTCGGGCAAACTAATATTGAATTCTCCTATTCAGTATCAGCCGGGAGTCTGGAATTTGTGCCCGAGATGGCGATAGGCTCGCCCCCATCACATCATGGGATAGAATACGCACGGCGATAAGTGAGTGCATTAGTTGCGCCTCTGCCTACCCCAACGGGGATAAAATGTGTAACTGTTTGTGTTCCTCTGAGAATATTGTAAATTCTTATTAAAGCATCATTTAGAGGTGTAGGGTATGCGTCCTACTTATGAATGAAATTCAGTGACGGATTCAAGGTGATGTATTAGACCGATTACAGAGTATGCGAGTGTGCATGAAGACAGTTTGTGAGAGAGTAAAATTATTTTTTGTTCCTAGCTCTTTCTAGCCTGACGAGGGTCGGCTTATGAAAGGACACCGGTCTTTTTGGTGAGTGCAGAAGGCGCTCTCAACCCTTTGGGAAAGTAAAATGAAATGCGTAAAGCTTATATATCAATACAAGAGTTGATAGTAGATTGTGGTGGGGCTGCCAGCGAACTTTTAGGTCACTTGTACATTGAGTGGTGAATTGTTGCCGCTCTTAAGTTTCCCACAGCCAGCGTCTTGTACGTGGAATGTAAACTGTTTCATTTCCAAGTGGTGTGGCGGCGCCACAGAGGGATCAATTGTTGCTAGCTATAATCGCACGCAATACTGATTTTCCAATAATTGACGTCTGAATATGCTGAATTACATTTTAATCGTCACGTACTCAAAGTTCGATATGTGCCTGCCTTGCACGCGCATCATCAGCATCGTATACTCGCTATTATCGAATAACCTTATCTTATCATGCCCTTGTATACACGTGGTACTTGTGTCACCTCAGTTTTACACAAAGCTATGGAAATTGGGTCACTGTTATACATGAAATCAAACACTCCTTTTACACCGAAAAGTAGGAATAGGCATAACCAGAGCACCCACTTTTACACCATTCGTGTTCCGTCCCATCATGACAGGGGTGGGCATATCGCCATATCGAGCACAAATTCAGATTCGGACTGATACTGAATAGAAAAACCGGGGTAGTCAATAATTTATGATAGAAATTTTATATTTTTTTTTGCAGAGACGCTGGTCCTGAATCTTGACATAAGTTAACGATCGTAAAGTCAAATTGATGCGATTTACTGAAAAAATGTCGGAAGCTATCGATTGCAAAGTCGTGCCGAAATTTAGAACGAGTTGATAATTATCGGTTTTATCCAATTGATGGGATTTTATAATTCGTAACTTAGGTCAAATCACCGTCCTAGGCAACCCATTTGTACGGATATTGATTAGAAGTAAACACATTTTTCATCTGAATTTTTAAATGGATAGCACTGGGGCTATAGGGAGTTTAGTAGCGGGAATGGCTTCCACGGGCGAAGCTGCGAGCAACACTTAGTAAATGATAAATTATACGAGAGCATTATGCCTGCATTGCTACCTGACATGGCAATAGCCTTGCCCTCTACTAATCATGGAACTGAATACACTTAGCGATTACTGGATGCATCAGTTGCGCCTCTGTCTACCCTTCGGGGATGAAAGGCGTGTCTGTGTGTGTGTGTTTTTTTTCTTTTTTGTTACGGACATTAATCTTTCTAGCCTGACGAGGGACGGCTTATGAAAGAACACCGGTCTTTTGGGTGAGTACAAAAGGCGCTCGCAACCCTTTTAATTTAAGCGACCATGCTGAGGGCGACCCACTAACGGGTCACGAACCTCGGCTCAGGGCGGCCACTGAGAGAGGATGAGACATCAACGATTGGGATGTGTCTGTGTGTGTTTATGCCTACCTCAACGGGCTAATATCGTGGGTGGTGTCATGTGTGTTTACTTCAAGCTTTGAGCAATATCTTCCACGTGCGTAGGTATATACCTGATCTGGTCTTACATCCGGTCCTTATAATGCATGTAGAAATATCTGTCGCGTTATTCATATAGGGTTTAAAGGAGTATGAATTCTTTTACATTTTTTTTTTTTTTTTTTTCTATGGCCATCTTCGGCTCATTAGGGACGGCTGCGGGCTTCCTCTGACTCACGTCTAAGTTGTCGTCCGCAACCGCCCCTGCGCGTACCGCTGTTGCGGTCCTTTTCCCTGTTGCGGGGGCTCAGAAGCCCCCGAAACACCGTACCGTGTCCACCTTTTGGTGTCCGAGGCAGCGTGAGACACGCTGCCTCGGACATGTCCATCACGGGGGTCACAAAAGTTGGCTAGACTAATGGGTGGGCGGCACGTCCCGCCCACCCGTGACCCCCGGAGGCCCCTATTAGTCGCCTTTTACGACAGGCAGGGGATACCGTGGTGGAATTCTCCAAACGCCCCCAATCCACAGGGCGGGAGACGTCGGTCAGTCGTCCACCCGACGCCTCCTACGTCTCGTCTGGCGGCGGGAGGGATCACCACTGCGCTGGCGATCCCTCTCGGCACTCTCCTTCCGCGAGAGGACCGCCTCGCAGAAGTGGGCCACCGCCTGCCAGGCCTCCCGGCCGCCGACCATGGAAGCGACCACGGCCGGCAGCGAGAGGTCTTCTCCGACGACTGTTTTGAGAGCGCTGCGCTCCTCATCCCAGGCTGGACAACACTCCAACGTATGTTGGGCCGTGTCCATTGGGCAGTTGTCACAATAGTGACACACGGCCGACTCCTCTACACCTACCACCTGAAACAGGAACTCACCGAAGCAGCCATGCCCGGTGAGCACCTGCGTCAGGCGGTATGTTGCCGCTCCGTGGCGCCTGTCCAGCCATTCGGCAAAGACAGGACGCACTGCCTCTACGACCCGGTGCCCCCACGACGGGGCCTCCAGCCTGAGACGCCACTCCTCCACGGCGGCTCGCCGTAAGGCGGCCCTCTTGGCCTCCACCTCCTTCAGGGCCGGACGCTCCCCGCGACTGAACGCCTCCTCCCGCCAATGGAATACATCGGCAAGGGATTTGGCGTCCAGGTCCCAGGGCAGAAATCCGGCCAATAGGCAAGCCGCCTCGAAAGAGACCGTGCGGTACGCCCTGACCGCCCGCTGCGCTAAAGCTCTCTGCGGGGCGCGCAGAAGGGCGACGCAGGGGCGGCCCAGGGAGTCAGCCCAAACGGGGCTGCCATAAAGGGCTATGGACCGCACGACTCCGTGATACAGCCTCCGGCAAGGGAAGCCAGGACCTTCCAGGTTGGGCAGCAGGCGGGAAAGAGCGCCCGCTGCCCGGGACAATTTTGTCCTCAACTCCTTAAAGTGGGTGCGGAATCGCCATCGGCTATCTAGGACTAAACCTAGATACCTCATGCTAGAGCCGATGGGGATCCGCACCCCCCCAACGACGATGCCGGCACCGGCCGGTGGCCCTCTCCGAGGTCCGTGAAAACACACGGCCTCGGTTTTCTCGAGGGCCACCTTTAACCCTAAACGTTGGATTCTACCAACCACTTGGCCGGTGCCCGCCGCCGCCAGAGTTGCGGCGTCCCGGAAGGTCCCAGCAGTCGCTGTGACTAACGTATCGTCGGCGTAACAAGTCACGCCGACGCCCCGGAGATTGGAACCACGGAGCACCCAGTCGTACCCGATGTTCCACAGGAGAGGGCCCAAAACCGAGCCCTGTGGAACACCGCACGACATCGCTCTTCGGTGCCACCCATCGGCGCCCGGATACACCACGTGCCTGTCAGACAGGTACGCGTGCACCAGACGCCGGAGATAGGGCGGCACCACGTGGTACCGCAGTGCCTCGTGGATGCAGGGCCAGGGCAGCGAGTTGAATGCGTTAGAAATATCTAACGATACTGCTATCACTACACTGCCTCTGGCCACTGCATCCTCCGCCTGTGCCTTCACCCGCAGAATCGCGTGGACAGTGGAACGTCCCCTCCTAAATCCAAACTGCTCGTCGGCCAGATTTGGTCCGACCCTTTCAAGGTGCTCGACGAGGCGGGTATGAATGATGCGCTCGAAGAGCTTTGCCACCTCGTCGAGCAACACGATGGGCCGGTAGGCCGACGGCGACTCTGCGGGTCGTCCTCCCTTCTTCAGCAGGACGAGCTTCCCGGTTTTCCAACGCACCGGGAAGACGCCCTGCTCCAGGCAGGCGGTGAATAAGCTGCGGAGCCTCGGGCCCAGGTACTCGAGGGCTAGCACCCAGGCTTTCCCGGGGATGCCATCGAGCCCTGGGGCCGTGCTTTTGCTCCGCAGCCGAAGCACTGCCGCCCGCATTTCAGCAGGCGAAACCTCCGGGATATCCCTTGCCGGATTCTCACTCGACGATGACGCCACATCCGGTGGCGCCATCGGTGGAGGAGTGAACTCCTCGGTGGCCGGGAACAAGGCCGCGACGACGTTGGCCAGTAATTCTGGCCGGAGACTCTGCGACAGCGGGGGCGCCGCTGGGCGAAGCTTCTTCATCACCAGACGGTAAGGGCGCCCCCACGGGTCCCTGTCGAGAGTCCCCACGAACGCCTTACGTGCCGCGACCTTGGCCCCATGAATGGCCACCCGCAGCGCTCTCTTTGCCTCTTTGTAGAGGCCATAGAGCCGCCGCTCCTGGTCTGCGTGGTTTTCGTCTCGGAGCCGGCGACGACGATGCCTGGCGTATCGGCGGCGCGCAGCAACGCACGACGCGCGCAACTGCGCTAGCTCCGCCGACCACCAGTACACCTGTCGCACCGGCGAACGGCGGAGAGCTCGGGGCATGCCGGCGTCGCAGACATCCGACATTGCCACCCCGAACCACTCCGCCTCCTGCTCAACCCGTACCGGCCCGTCCGGCACGGGGAGCCACGACATGACCAGAGCGGCCAGCACTAGGGCCTCCCCATCGAGGCGACGAAGCGCCCACCGCGGGCCGTCCTGATTTGGGGCACTCGGTACACCACCGGACTGGACACTCGGGGACGCAGAGACGCCGAACCTGATGTAACGATGGTCCGACAACGTCTCCACGCCCACGAGGACTCTCCAGTCCCGGACACGGCGTGCGACGGCGGCACTCGCAAACGACAGGTCTATAATTGACCCGCCGTTGTGCCGCACGCACGTGTCCACCGACCCCCTGTTCAGGACGACCAGGCCGACAGAGATCGCCCATTCCTCCAGGACCCGACCACGACCGTTCGTCGCCGGCGAACCCCAAGCCACGGACTTGGCGTTGAAGTCGCCGGCGACGACCGCCGGGCGAGGTTGGCCTTGTTCCACCAAGGCCCCCAGCCGAACGAGGAAAGACTCAAATTCGGCGAGGGGTCTGTTGGGAGAAAAGTACACTCCTACTATCCAAATGTCTCCCAACAGAACCGCCACGCATCCCCTGTCCTTCGCTACTTTTTCGAAGGGTGGGGAGCCAGCGGCGCCCCGGCTGATGATGGCCACCAAGCCGTCAAGGTCCCCCGCCCAGTTATCCCGGGGGGGGACAAAATACGGCTCAGCGACCACGGCCACTTGCACCGACCACTGCGCCAGGCTTTGGGACAACAGGTCCTGGGCACTGGCACAGTGGTTGATGTTCGCCTGGAGGAAATTTAAATCCATTATTGGGCGATCTCTACCACGTCCATCGCGGCCCCTTGCGGTGGGCTCGCTGCCTGCGGCTGGGTCGAAGCCCCAGCGGCAGCAACACTTCGTCTTCCGTCGCGACGCCTATCGCGACGGGAGGGGGCGGGACACGCCTTCCCGCCCACCGGATGTTTGGCGGGCCTCCCTGCGGCCGCGCAGACAGCGCAGTTCGGCGCGGCCTCGCATTCACGGGCTTTGTGGCCCGGTTTACCGCAGCGATAGCACAAATCGCTGCGGTCCGGTCCTCCGACGCAGGTACTCTGCGTGTGACCGTGCCCCAAGCAACGGTAACAGCGCATCGGGCGCGCCCCGATCACGGTCACCCGGGCCACAGTCCACCCCACCTTCAGGCGGCCCGCCTTTATTTTTTGTGCCGCCCTGGTCGGCACCTTGGCCCAGACGGAGCCCAGGCCGGAGCGATCGGGCCGGATTTGGCCCACCTTTACGGCGTCCGCAGCACACTCGCCAGCAAGGCAAAGGGCCGCCGCGACCGTCTCGGAAGTGGCTGCCGGATCCAACTCCGACAGCCGCAGCTCCGTGCACTTGGTGGGCCGGGAGATTTGGACATCCTCCGACCCGCCAAAGCATTCCCTCAGCCTTGCGGCGAGGGAGTCCGCCTTTCGCTCCGACTCAGCCCCGGGCACCTCGTACAACATGGCACCCGTGGCTGCCACCTTGGGCCTCAACCTGTCTATGTCGAGGCCGGCGAGGTCTACTCGGTGCTGGGCATCCGTCAGCACTTTGGCGTAAGTGAGCCCTTTGGCCACCGCCGCTGGCGTCAGCGACAGCACTATGGCTGCCGAGCGTGGCTGACGCAGCTTGGGCTCCTTACGCCTCTGCCTCCTCTGCTGGGGGTTCCCTGCAGGCGCCGCGGCGGGGGTGTGCTTCCCCCGCTTCTTCTTACCCACCACCACGGTCCATTCAGCGTCCATGGACGCTGGGGCCGGTGGCAGTGGGCGGGGCTCCCTCGGAGCAGACTTCGCGACGGGGGGAGCAGGAGGACCACCTTTCCCCCTCCCCTTCTTGGGCACCCCAGACGGCCCAGCGACCGCCACGGCAGCAGAGGTGGAGGGCCCGGCCACGATGGCAGGAGCCTTGAGAGGAGCAGGCTGCACTGCTCCTTTCCCCTTCCCCCTCCCCTTCCCCTTAGAGGAAGGCTGGGGAGCTCCTCCAACGAAACCACCCAATTCTTTTACATTGCGATAGGGAAAAAAGTTGCCTTAATCTATGACGTTATCAATATAAATTAAGTGGTAGATTTAATATGAACGCACTTCAAACCAATCAACATAAATTAACTGGTACTTTAACATTATTATCATAAATAGATAGCCCGAGAAATACTGGCCGTCAGTAATAGTTGTATAACCTTTTTTTTATATTTCTTCTTGAGCCTTTAGATGCCCACTGCTGAACATAGGCCTTCCCCAAAGATTTGCACACCAACCTGTCAGAAGCGGCCTGTATCCAGCTGGTTGTTTCGACTTTTATATTTAGCCAATAAAAAAAAGACTTTAGTCCTTTGCTCTTTTATGCATTACTTCAAGTTCGAATTTCAAAAATCCTCTGTACTGGTCTATGGTCTAACCGCTTACCATATGGCCCGCCTTATGGTAAGCGGTTATTTAAGATAGAACATGCATCGCTATTCGCCACATGCATCACTGGCGCATTACTGACATTCTTAAACTTTTTATACATAATCTTAGAAAATTCTTGAAATCTATACTAATATTATAAAAAGGAATGATTTGTATTTGGTATGTTTGTAACGAAACTTAAAACTACTGGGCCGATTTTAAAATTTCATTCACCAATACCGGGTGGAAGGGAAACGCTCTCTATACCGGAACGGTAAGAGAGAAGAACCATAACATTAACGAAAAACTATATTCATTTGCAAAGCTAAGCGATAATACTTACGATTTTAGTATTTCCGTAATTTATGCGCGCGCAATGTAAAGCGTACATACTGCGTACATACATACGTAAAAACTGGGCGGCTGCCGCGCTGCGCTGGCACCGGCGCGCGGTCGTTAGCCCGTCAGCTGATGTACGTGTTTCATTAGGTTTTTTTTGAAATATTGACCTTTTTTACTGTGTTTTTCAGAATAATAGTTTGATTTATTTATCCATACGTGAACCTGTACAGAAATTTGAGAAAATCCTACTAAAATTGTAACAATGCGATCGCGATTTTGTTAGTGCCATCACGTCAGGAATCACCAATACCATATCACCTGTATTCGTTTCCGAGAGCGTTTCCCTTCCACCCGGTATAAAGCTACATTATTAGCAAATAAATAGGGAAAAAGTCATACACGCGGGCGGAGCCGCGAGCAAAAGTCTAGTATATTATAAACTAGCTTTTGCCCGCGGCTTCACCCGCGGTTAAAAGTTTTTCTGGGATAAAAGTCCCGCTTTATATTTTCCCGGGATAAAACGTAGCTTATATGGTAATCCAGGACATGATCTACCAGCGTGCTAAATTTCATCGAAATCCCTTCCGTAGTTTTTGCGTGAAAGTGTAACAACAAACATACATTCATACAAACATTCTTACAAACTTTCGCGTTTATAATATTATAATAGGATACGCACAAACCTTCCTCTTGAATCACACCGACCATTGGTGAAAAACTAATGAAAATCCGTTCGATAGTGTTTGAGTTTATCGCGTTCAAGAGACAAACAGATGCGCTAGAGGACTTTGTTTTATAATAAGTAGCGATGTAAGGACATATCCTTAAAAATAAAAGGATACAAAATCGCGAGAAAATTCCCAGGATAAAAATTAGCCTATGTGTTAATCCAGGGCATGATCTATCCGTGTGCAAAATTTCATCGAAATCCGTTTAGTAATTTTTTCGTGAAAGAGTAACAAACATCCATACATCCATACAATTCTGACAAGCTTTCGCGTTCATAATATTAGTAGGAAGTAGTGATGTAAGGACATATCCTTAAAAATAAAAAGCTACAAAACCGCGAGTAAAAAAAATTCGGGCTAAAATTCCCGGTGTACGTTTTTCCAGGATAAAAGTAGCCTATATCCTTCTTTGGATCTCAAACTATCTCCACACTGATTTTCTTGCAGTTCCACTCGCAAAAAACGATTTTCCGGGATTCAAGTCTTGGTTTTAATTTTCCGGGGGTAAAAAGTATCTTAGATCCTTCCTGGGGTCTTAAACTATCTCCTTACCAAAATGCATCGCAATTGGTTCAGTGGTTTGGCTCTAACGGCTCCACTCGCGAGAAAATGAAATCCGGGATAAAAGTCCTGCTTTATATTTTCCCGGGATAAAACGTAGCCTATGTGTTAATCCAGGTCATGATCTACCAGTGTGCCAAATTTCATCGAAATCCGTTCAGTAGTTTTTGCGTGAAAGAGTAACAAACATCCATACATCCATACATTCTTACAAACTTTCGCGTTTATATTATTACTAGCTTTTGCTCGCGGCTCCGCCCGCCTTAAAACGTTTTTCCGGGATAAAAGTCCCGCTTTATATTTTTCCGGGATAAAAAGTAGGCTATGTGTTAATCCAGGACATGACCTACCCGTGTGCCAAATTTCATCGAAATCCGTTCAGTAGTTTTTGCGTGAAAGAGGAACAAACATCCATACATCCAAACATCCATACATCCAAACATCCATACATTCTTACACACTTTCGCCTTTATTATTTTAGTAGGATATTAGTAGGACTAGTTTTTGCTCGCGATACCGCCTGTGTGAAAAACATTTATCGGGATAAAAGTACCGCTTTATATTTTCCCGCTATGAAAAGCCTGCCTGTGTCCTTCCCAGGGTCTCAAAATATATCCATACCAAATTACATCGAAATCCGTTCAGCAGTTTCGGAGATATGCAGTCACAAACAAACAGAAAAACAGACAGAAAAGAGTCATAATAAAAATCGCTGATTTGAGTTCCATTAGGTACTCTTCTTTACGCTTGACGCACACGTTCGGTTTCCTTATTAGGTTTCCTGATCAGAAATTCAGATTCAGAATTCCGAGTGACTAGCGCAAACGTCCGGTTTTTTGTACCAACACGTTCGTTTTCCTAATTAGGTTTCCTGATCAGGAATTCAGATTAAGGAACGTGTGCGCGTTGTTGAACATTTTTCTATGTAAGCGGAGCATTCAGGTTTCCGAATCTGAATTCCTGATCAGGAAACCTAATCAGGAAACCGAACGTGTGCGGCAAGCGTTAGTCACCCCATATATTTTATTAGTCTTACTAATAAAAAAAACGATACAGTGTATACAAGTTCTATAAGCACTGTGTAACAAAAACGCAACTAATAAAACTTTTTTTGACAGAAGGCATGTATACAGGTGTTATAAGAGATTGAAATAACTATGTACACTTACACAGGCTCTACACACGCTTGTACCCTTGTATTAAGGCTGCGTAAATTCAAAATGGCGACTATATTAGCTTCAGCTGATTGAGAGGTTGTCACTTGTAGATGATGGAGTTGGAGTTGTGCGAGCTTAATTTTTATTTAGCAATATGCTTGATAATGAGGACAGACAAGGAAATCAAAGAAAAATAGATTTAATCCATTTAATCTGAATGATAAAAGTTTTCTTTCTTAAAGAAGAACGTTTTCTTTTAGGATTAGTTAGCATCACTATCGATGCACATTCAGTGCACTCCATTTTTTAAACCTTAATAAGTTAATTATTTAATCAATCGCAAATAAATTGCCGAAACGAAATACTTTCACACGTCACTCATTAAAAAATTAAATTAAGCTTATCTTATTGCCGGTGAGGAATTGTTCGAAAACTATGAGTACGAATCATAACTTATATTTAAAATTACAACCATTAGTCAAGTTTTTGTAAACTTCATTTATATAATATATAGATATTTTACAAAAAAATATATATTTCGTATTTATTAAAGTTACTAAAATGCTAAATAAACTATGAATTTCAATTAAATTAGTAAAACAAAGTTACGAGCAGAAGTTTTTGAACGTACTTCGTAAAAGGTTGCCAGCGTATTTGCCGTATACAGCGTGAGTAGTTACACAAGCTTGTCTTTGCGTTTATTAGTAGCGATGTTGTGTTAACCCTGTGTAACTCTTATACAGACGTTATACGCTGTGTAACTATTCACATGTTAAACGTGTGAGTAATATTTTTTTATTAGTAAGGCTATATATGTTTAAGGCTACGTAGTTTTGAAGAGTTAATCCACTATTCTTTCATTTTGATCGCACGGTTTTTTTTTTGTTTTATGCATTGGCGTTTAACCACTGAACAGCTGACCTGGACCTCGTCCCTAAAGCTAAATCCTCCATATACTATGCCCAATACTAGTATAATATAAACCTACTTACCAAAACTGCATTGGCTCTATTCTGGCATTAGGAACACCTCCACGGGTTTCTTGTACGCGATATGCTCAGTTGGCTACAACAATCGGCCTTTTAGGGTTCCACCTAGTGCCGACAATAAGTGCCTGTGACTGACGTTTTTACTCTTCACTCTACCTTATGCTATGACCCTTCAAGCCGTACATCATTTCATTATAAAAATATTTTATAAAAAGCGTGTGTATGTACGTAGAACAGGTAGAGCGATTTAAAAACATTTTTTAGGTAATTCCATGAATAACCTAGAAAGATGAGAAAGATTCTATGAAGTTTGGTAGATTGAATATTTTTTTGCTTTTTGGCCATTTGTGTCATTGGCATCTGACTTTAAACAATTAGTGCTACCCGTACAAAGCCGAGGCTGGTCGCTACTAATAATCATAAGTCATAATTAACTTTTTCAGGTTGTATTGACAGAAGTAGTGCGCGACAGGCAAGGCAAGGGTGTTGGGGAGAAGTTCTTGTCAGGATCACTGATCCCGGGATGGATTTGGGAGAGCTACACCACTATAGGAATATTCTCTTTCGGCGCCGCGTGCCAGCAGCTGACCTCAAACCTCGCCAAATATGTGATCGGCAGGTTGCGACCGCATTTCTATGACGTAAGTTGTATTCATTCTCCATTTTCATACTTAAATATAGATAAACTATTGGTAGAAGAGTATATCATTGTAATCCTGGCAGGGCGGCCATTGACGGGAGGGATTTGTGGTTGAGACGAGTTAACTTGACACTGGTCCGTTTAAGACTCTTTATTGGGAACCGAATACATAACATCTTACATCTACTTATATTATAATCTACTGATTACTCATTACATAATAAAGATTTTCATTTTTCTCTTTTGCAGGTATGTGCTCCGGAGTCTAACGTTAGCCCCCCTCCGGCCTATATCCAGAATTATCGATGCACGAGCGGCAATAGCGCAGCGATGTTGAAAGACATGCGCTTGTCGTTCCCCAGCGCGCACTCCAGTTTCGCCATGTACTGCGCTATTTTCTTTATTGTAAGTACCGAGGCGTATGTACCTGTTTCTTTAACTTGTGTGGGTGATCCTGCAGTCAACACTGGGGGAAACTTGCAAACTGGATACCAGAGTCCCCAGGCTTAGCGAATGCAGGGTCTCGGTAATGAAGGAAGAATGGGGGAAGGGAGAAAGGTTTCCAGGATGGATGAAAAAAGAATGAAAGGCAAGAGATGTTCGCGGGCCCTTTTAGGCCTCAATGTTATCCAACTAAGAGTTATATAAACTTTAATGTGTGTGTCTCGGCCCGCGACTAATGTCCCCCTGCGCATGGGCGTGCATTTTGTATGAAGAGCCAGCGTCATGGAATTGCCTCGGGGGGCGCACCTATTTAGTATGTTGTTTAATTCGGATTTTTTTTATGACTTTGAATGAAGAGACGAGCATGCTGTTCGCCTGATGGTAAGCGATACGACCACCCATAAACAGTAGCAACACCATCCAGCACCTTGAGATACAAAGTACTGTGTGGCATTAGATGTAAAGTCTCATTATGTCCAGTAGTTACACTGGCTACAATGTCCTTCAAATCGAAACACAACAGTGCATGCGCACTGCTGCTTGGTAGTATTATACATTGCGGTTGTACCCACGGGCGGACTCTTACATATGAGAGACCAACCACCAGTAAATGATTCCAACATACTATATTAGCAAGTCATATTTGAGCATTCCCAAAATTAATGCAGACACTTGAAATAGTATTTGGCGTCGATCGCACAGTGGATAGGCGTCTGGTTAATAATATATTGAATCACTAGCTTTTGCCCACGGCTCCGCCCGCGTTGAAAAGTTTTTCCGGTAAAAAAGTCCCGATTTATGTTTTCCCGGGATAAAAGTTGTCTATGTGTTAATCCAGGACGTGATCTACCCGTTTGCCAATTTCATCGAAATCCGATCAGTAATTTTTGCGTGAAAGAGGAACAAGCATCCATACATTCTTGCAAACTTTCGCGTTTATAATATTAGTAGGATTTATAAGAGTACTAATCGATTTCCAGTTATACATACAAGTGAAGGGCAAGTGGCGCGGCTCGAAGCTGCTGCGGCACGGCGTGCAGTACGCGGCGCTGATGGCCGCGTGGTACGTGGGGCTGTCGCGCGTGGTGGAGCACATGCACCACTGGAGCGACGTCGGCGCCGGGTTCCTCATCGGCGCCGCGTATGCTGCTCTCGTGGTGAGTTTCTGTACCCAACATCGATTAGACTTAAAAAATAGACTCAATTTTACAAGCTCAGGATGACGAACGCAGTGAAACGCCACACAGTACTTTGTAACTTTGTGATCTTATCGCTTACCATCAGGCGAACGGCATGCTCGTCTCGTAATTCAATGCAATAAAAAACACACATAAAACACACACACACGCCTGTTATCCCCGAAAGGGTAGGCAGAGGCGCAACTAGTGCACCTTCTTTTCGCCGTTATTCCGTCCTATGATGTGATAGGGGGCAAGCCTATCGCCATATCGGGCACAAATTCCAGACTCCGGGCTGATACTGAAGAAAAACTCAATATCACTTTGGCCTACCCGGGGATCGAACCCGAGACCTCAGCTTTGCAGTCGTACTGTAATACAACTACGCCACCGAGGCAGTCATAAAAGGCATAAAAGAATTTCTGATGTCATAACCATTGTTCCAGTTCATTTTCGTCCTTAAGCCGAAGAAATACGGTCCACCGGGTGCGGGCGCGTGGGAGCAGTCCGCGCCGCACACCGCGCTGCCGCGGCCCGTGCTCGCGCGGTGACACTGCAGTTACACAAGTCTTCAGCTTTTTTAGTTTAAATATTACGGCTCTGGATACTAGTCCATTGAGTCCGTCTTTCATTTTTTTATCCTCAGTACTATTATGTCGAAGTAAAGCAGTGGTTACCTTACCAAGACCTTATCGAGTAGTTTTGGCGGCAACAAAAAAACACTAGATTTACACATTTATTTCAATCCTTTAATAGAGCACTATTGGACAATGTACCACCATAATTATGCAATATAACACTAAGTATCACCAAAATAATGATTTAAAACAAGAGCACCTCATAACACTTCCAAACTCCCGCCAAAACTCAGTTTTTATCTTTGTGTCAAAAATGTTAACTACCCACTTATTATTAGGTTTACACTAGCAAGTTTTTCCAGCAATTTAAAGGTGCATTCTTATTCACGTCGAACGAACGAATTATACGAAACGCATATACAGAGCTTCGTTTAAATGCTAAGTTTAGCAATTTCTTGCAGCAATATATTGCGCTGCAATTCTAACTGCGTTACACTAGGGGCAATATTACGATAATTCTGCAAACTTTGAAATTTTCAGAAGTCACCTCGACGTGACTTTTACACGATGAATGGCTTGTGGAAGAACAATTTTGCAAGTTTTCTTGCCAATCAAACCGCTTTATGCAAGGAATAGTTGTTGCTCGTGATTCCCACGAAAAGACCTTACGAAATAAAACTTAGTATTTGACCATGGTTTAATTGTGTACCAAAATCTATACAAATATTTTGCGGTAACCCCAATTACTTCTTCTAGAAATAGGGTGGACATTTGATTGCGTTTTTTGTACAACACTGGTAATGCTATTTTATATTATTTTAAGCGTAGCAAATATGGGAGTTGTTCTAAGCGTATCTAGCTGGCCCAAACAAAATGAATGATTAATGGCTTTCTTTACAGGTTTCAAGTAAACTTTATTTGACAGTTATCGTATTAAACAGCTAATGTAGATAGTATTCATTATATTACAATTTATTTGGGAGCATAGATTAGAGACGTTTGTATTTGGTCGGGTTATACATTATGTGACGAGGAGCATTTATCAGGAAGCTGTGAAATCAGCCCTAAATATTGTATCTAAAGGCCCATACACACAACGTTATTAAACGAGCTTAAACTGGCGTTTACATTGCGCACATTTCGACGGCTCCGTCGAACAAAGTCGTATATGCAAAATGAAGCTTTTCAGTAGAGCGCTTTGAAAGACTAAGTTAATTGTGAAAATCACAAGTTATAGTGAACAAAACATTATATTCTATAGGGTTCAGTAACAACTTTGAACTTAATGTGTGAAAATAGCACTAATTCGCACATGAATACAAACTAACGACTTTCAAAGCGCTCTACTGAAAACTAACATTTTGCATATACGACTTTTTTCTACGGAGCCGTCGATGTGCATGGCCGTATACTAAAGGGGGGTCAGGGGGTCCAGCAGCATTTCTGGACAGATACGACCTGGCGACCTTAAAAAAAAGAGCGTATTCCCACTTAAAAGACCGGCAACGCATCTATGCGCCCTGGTATTGTGTTCATCAGGTGAACCTTATGCTCGAATTTTCCTATATCATAAAAAAATGCTACTTATTAACGTACAGACAGGCTTTGTAAATAATTTATAGGTAAATGTTGGTACGGCTCTTGTAAAGGTAAAGTCCGTTGGTAATGTGAAGAAATATCGACGGAAGCCTATAGCAAATATTTTAGACTATATCTTACTACCTAATTTATGTTTATATTGCATTAAACTGTAAATAAGTAATCGTTTGAGTGCTTTAGGCGTCACGCAGATGGTGTCTACTTGCATGATGTTAGAATACTATGTTTAGTTGCTTCAACAAGTCTTACTTAAAGAAAGCCACAAGTTTGAGCAACTGTCAGATTCGTAATAATTGTATGTAAACGAACGATTGCTCGGTATCATGAAAGATGCCCGTGTCTGCGTGGTGCCATACTGTAAGTGTAGTAGATAAAGTTCTGAGAACGTCCAAAATGTACATAAATAGAAGAAAAGAGAATTAATGATTCTTGTCCAAATATATAAAAAACTTGCAGAATACAATAAAAGCGTATTGTTAGGTTTATGTTATTTTGCACGAATTTTTTTTTTTTAAAAACCTGTGAAATAAGTATTTGATCGAAAAACTAATCGTGACTACAAAACAATTTTGATATTCCGTCCCACACTATTACAAAAGCAAAACTGTGAAAAAAAAATCTTTGCTTACAAACTTCATAGCCAAATTATGTGTGTAGTATAATGATAAGTTAAACAGACAATATTTTAAATAATACCAAATGAAACTGTTTTTGTACAATTTTAAACATTCCAAGTCGACAGATTTATAAAACGAAATTGAAAGTACAGATAATAAAGGCGAAATTTAGTTTTAAAAAGTCCCGCTTTAAATTTAAATTTCTTAGATAAAAGTAGCCTATGTTAACTCGCTTATAAATAAGAATTTTTAAAATCTCTCCAGTAGTTTCGGAGCCTATTCAATGCAAACAAACAAAACTTTCCTCTTTATAATATTAATTATATAATATAGATTTATCTTTCTGACTAATTTCCTAATGCCTTTTACTGTCAGCGCATTTATTTCTTAAGTTTTCTTTTCATTGACTGGCCTATTTGATTTTGTATGCAAAATAATAGTTGAATTATATTTTGTTATGTAAGGTATGGAAAAGTGATAAAGATTGTGATTATTTAGAAAATATGTTACCCATTCATAAATAAAATATTTTGATTGAGCATGTTGTTTCTTTACTACCGATTAAAAGAAGGTTTACTTAATATTCATATTTATTACAACTCATTGAATTTCGCTTAAAGAAACGATTATTATCTATCCGCAGATTTTAATAAACGATCTCAATCGCGTTTTTCGATCCATCGCGAAAGTCGGTTAAGAATAAGGTTCCTTTACATGCTTGCAAATGACTTATTTTGATTGATTTATTCTAGGGATTGGATCGCGTTTAACGATTGGGGACGCATTTTGAAATCGGCCGTGTTAATAATTTGAAATTTACTGGTAGTAGGTCTCTCGTTTGCGAGTGGCGGTCTGGGTAGGTACCACCGCAATATCTCTTTCTACCACCAAGCAGCAGTGTGTATGTTGTGTTCTGGTTTATAGAACACTAGCTTTTGCCCGCGGCTCCGCCCGCATTAAAAAGTTTTTCCGGGATAAAAGTCCCAGTTTATATTTTCCCGGGATAAAAAGGTAGCCTATGTGTTAATCCAGGACATGATCTACCCGTGTGCCAAATTTCATCGAAATCCGTTCAGTAGTTTTTGCGTGAAAGAGTAACAAACTACATCCAGACATCCATACACACTTACAAACTTTCGACTTTATATTAGTAAGATTGTAGCCAGCGTTATTCCTGGGCATTATGAGACTTAACATCTAATGTCTCAGGGAGACGAGCGCAGTGTGCCACGCAGTACTTTGTAATTCAAAATCCTGTATGGTATTGCTACTGTTTATAGGCCGTCATATCACTTACCAGTCCAGCGTCACGCTCATCTCATCATTCAAAAGCAATAAAAAAACCCGCGCGTGGGTTTCTTGATATATTTTTTTTATTTATTTTTTTTTTATTATAATAATTGTACCTATTTAGTTTTAATATAAATACGATCTATCTGAAACCCAGGTTTTACCTGCGGTTAATTATATCGGTTCATGTGGATTATTTGTTCATTTGCCTATGCGATAAAAAATTACAAAGATATTAGAAGTAGATGCGTGTTTAAAATATAATCTACCGAATACCAAAGGGCGATGTGAAAGGGCCTTAATATGTGTTATCTACAATGATAACCTAGTGTAATCTGCATAAAACATTGACGCAAGATAGTAAAATATCAATAACACGGTCACGACCACACGGAATCGATTGCGAGAAAATGTTGATACTAAAAGCAGAGTATTAATAATTTCGCTTTGTGGGTTGGGGGCGTTTGGAGAACTCCACCACGGTATCCTCTGCCTGTCGTAAAAGGCGAGTAATAGGGGCCACCGGGGGTCACGGGGCGGGCGGCAAGGGGGCTGTCCGTCTTTAGTTTTGTGCGTATCTTAGCACATTGCTGCGATCCCCGTGATGGTAGCGTGGCAGGTAGGTCTCACGCTGCCGTTGACGCCGAGGGCGTCCTTCGGTGCGCGGGGCTTCTGAGCCCCTCCCCCCCCCCCCCCCCCCAAACAGGAGATGGGCTGCATTAGGCGGCACCGCGCAGGGGCGGCTGCGGACGATCACTTAGACACCCCCGTCAGAGGAAGCCCGCAGCCATCTCTGTCGCCCCCTTGAAGGCTGAGCGGTAGTAATAAGTCACTTTCTCCGCGAAAACAAAAAAAAGAGTATTATATAAGTACCAGTGGCGCAGCGTGGCTTAGCGGTTGCCTGGCGGCACTTTCAGGAGGTCGATAAAAAGCGAGAAATAAAAAAAGTTTGTCTCATGTACCACTGGCTTGGCCCGGGTGACCGTGCTGGGGGCGCGCCCGATGCGCTGTTTCCGTTGCCTTGAGCACGGTCACACGCAGAGCACCTGCACCGGAGGACCGGACCGCAGCGATCTTTGTTATCGCTGCGGCAAACCGGGCCACAAAGCCCGCGGATGCGAGGCCGCGCCGAACTGCGCAGTCTGCGCGGCCGCAGGGAGGCCCGCCAAACATCCGGTGGGCGGGAAGGCGTGTCCCGCCCCCTCCCGTCGCGATAGGCGTCGCGACGGGGTACGAAGTGCTGCTGCCGCTGGGGCTTCGACCCAGCCGCAGTCAGCGAGCCCACCGCAAGAGGCCGCGATGGATGTTGTAGAGATCGCCCAATAATGGAATTAAATTTCCTCCAGGCGAACATCAACCACTGTGCCAGTGCCCAGGACCTGACCTGAAGGAGGTGGAGGCCAAGAGGGACGCCTTACGGCGAGCCGCCGTGGAGGAGTGGCGTCTCAGGCTGGAGGCCCCGTCGTGGGGGCACAGGGTCGTAGAGGCAGTGCGTCCTGTCTTTGCCGAATGGCTGGACAGGCGCCACGGAGCGGCAACATACCGCCTGACGCAGGTGCTCACCGGGCATGGCTGCTTCGGTGAGTTCCTGTTTCGGGTGGTAGGTATAGAGGAGTCGGCCGTGTGTCACTATTGTGACAACTGCCCAATGGACACGGCCCAACATACGTTGGAGTGTTGTCCAGCCTGGGATGAAGAACGCAGCGCTCTCAGAACAGTCGTCGGAGAAGACCTCTCGCTGCCGGCCGTGGTCGCTTCCATGGTCGGCGGCCGGGAGGCCTGGCAGGCGGTGGCCCACTTCTGCGAGGCGGTCCTCTCGCGGAAGGAGAGTGCCGAGAGGGATCGCCAGCGCAGTGGTGATCCCTCCCGCCGCCAGACGAGACGTAGGAGGCGTCGGGTGGACGACTGACCGACGTCTCCCGCCCTGTGGATTGGGGGCGTTTGGAGAATTCCACCACGGTATCCCCTGCCTGTCGTAAAAGGCGACTAATAGGGGCCTCCGGGGGTCACGGGTGGGCGGGACGTGCCGCCCACCCATTAGTCTAGCCAACTTCTGTGACCCCCGTGATGGACATGTCCGAGGCAGCGTGTCTCACGCTGCCTCGGACACCAAAAGGCGGACACGGTACGGTGTTTCGGGGGCTTCTGAGCCCCCGCAACAGGAAAAGGACCGCATAAAGCGGTACGCGCAGGGGCGGTTGCGGACGACAACTTAGACGTGAGTCGGAGGAAGCCCGCAGCCGTCCCTAATGCGCCGAAGATGGCCTTTTTAAAAAAAAAAGTACCACTGGCTATGGGAGAGGGGGTGCACATGACTATTATTTTAATGATGAAATAAGCATTAATTTTCTTCGCCCGGTGCCTGGAGGCGTGCAACTTCAAGTCCGTCCCCAGGCACATAAATACATATATATAATATATGTATTTCTACTATTGACCATATCCATACGCTAGAGCTTCTTATAGAGAAATACCAAGAAATGCAGAGACAACTTTATCTTGCATTCATTGATTACCAGAAAGCCTTTGACACCATTTCACATGACAGCATATGGGAAACTCTAAAGCGACAAAATGTAGAAAAACAATACATACAAGTAATCAAAAACATCTACAAGAACAGTAAAAATAGAGTAAAACTAGAGACAGCTGGCCCCTGGTTTCCTGTGAAAAGAGGAGTAAAACAAGGTGACCCCCTATCCCCTAAGTTATTTATAGCTACATTAGAATTTATAATAAACACACTAGACTGGAAGGGATATGGCATACGGATTAAAGATGACTACCTAAGCCACCTTCGATTCGCAGACGATATTGTGCTAGTTTCAGAAACTGTCTCTCAACTACAAACCATGATAGACTCACTAAATGATGCTAGCAAGAAAGTACGCTTAGAAATAAACCTCTCTAAAACCATGCTAATGACTAACACTAACACCAGGTTGCCAATATCAGTTGAAGGTGAACTCTTGAAGTACACAGAAGTATACACATACCTTGGAAAACAAATAGGGTTCAACCGAAACTGCAACGAATTAGAAATAAACCGTAGAATACAACTAACATGGAATAAATATTGGAGTTTAAAAGAAATATTCAAGAACAATCTACCAACCCATCTCAAAACTAAAGTCTTGAATTCTTGCCTTCTGCCTTGCCTAACATACGGTTCTCAAACATGGAAATTCAGCCATAGTATAAAAAACAAGATTGTCACCTGCCAAAGGGCAATGGAGCGTAGTATGTTGAATTTAAAGAAAATACAGGACACTCAAAAATTAGACAAAATACCAAAGCCACTGACGCACTAATACATGCCTTAACTTCAAAATGGAAATGGGCTGGACATGTAGCACGCCTTAAGGACCAAAGATGGACTAAAAGAGTGATAACATGGAAGGGTCCACAAGGAAAACGAAATAAGGGAAGACCTAATACTAGATGGGACGAAGACATAAAGAAAATAGGAGGCCCAAACTGGGTAAAAATAGCTCAATGCCGAGAAGACTGGCTAGCGTTGGAGGAGGCCTTTACCTGTGGAGGGGTTCCTGCAAGTAAAAATATTGAATAAAAGGATAAATTGAATAACAACTATATATAGTATGTAAATAACTTGTAGGAAATAAAAGGCTTTTTTATTTTATTTTATTTTATTTATTTTATTATGTATTTATGTGCCTGGGGACGGACTTGAAGTTGCACAGGTTATATGGCACATAAATACATGAGCTAATATTTGAAAATCGATCTTCGAGGTAATACTTTTTAATCTACTGAATCCTACTAATATTATAAACGCGAAAGTTTGTAAGAATGTATGAATGTCTGGATATCTGGATGTATGGATGTTTGTTCCTCTTTCACGCAAAAACGACTCATCGGATTTCGATGAAATTTGATACACAGGTAGATCATGTCCTGGATTAACACATAGGCTACTTTTTATCCCGGAAAAATATAAACCAGGACATTTATACCGGAAAAACTTTTTAACGCGGGCCGCGCCGCGGACAAAAGCTAGTTTAATATATTTGTGGGCCGTACTTGGGCCTCCTTGCCAAAAAAAATACATGTACAATTTTTATAATGGCCGAGCGAAATAATTTTTGGACGCCTCTTTTTCGGCGCCCATTTTTGCGACAAAACTAAATTTTTGATGTACACAAACTGCCCCTATATAAAGCCCTCAGCGACCGCCCCCATATCGATCTAGTGGGCGATAGCCTTGCGCCCTCTTTATCTCCACGCTTGGGTGTCACGCACCTTGCCCCCCGAAAGACTACCCTGCCCCCTTAGAATGACTCCAAAAAACACAACCCGTAAATCGATATCGTTTTATTTTGATGTTTGTGATTGATCGAGAGACCAATACGTCAGCCATGTATTTGTCTCTCAATCAATACCAATAAAACAAAAGGTCGTGACTTGTTTTTTTGCCAGATTCTAAGCACAGTGGCCGCGTATGATAAGATTCTTGACTAATCTCCATTTATGTTCAAATTCAAATCATTTATTCAGTAATTAGGCCCCTAAGGGCACTTTTACACGTCATTTTTCACAATGTTGTTTTACTAAAAGATTCTACCAGTGCTTCGGAAAAGCCCACTGACCTGAGAAGAAGCACCAAGAAACTCAGCGTAGGTCTTTTATCATTTTTTTTAAATATATATATATATATTTTACAATTTGCAAATCACAATATTACTTCAATTTTAAAGATAGATATTAAGTGCGAAAATTTTATAGTGCTCCTCGAGTTCTACTCCGTTTTCCTCCATGCTTAGCTGTGTTTTCGCTTCCTATTGTAACCCCTGAACTAATATTATCGTTTATATAGATGACGCACATTGCGCTATCTCGATCTTTGGATTAAATGCATAGTACTATTTGCTACTGCATAGTAAAAAAATCATTTTCTGCTTAAATAACTTCTGTTTACTAGTATTAACCTAGTTAACTTATTGAAATCTCAATTTGTTAAACGGAGAATTAATTGAATCATAATAATAGTTCAAATATACACCTATATCCTCGAGGGATTAGGAAGAGTTGAAATGAATATGCGCACGTTTTGCCGAGCTTATTCACCCATGATATGACCGCCGTATCGGGTACAAATTCCAGTTTGACGAACGACTCTTGAGTAGTTTATTGAAGTGCATCTTTTATTAGTTTTACTATCATCTTTTCTCCCGAAAAAGTTCGCAATAGGTCTTTTGTTCCCAGAAAATGCATGGATCTCCCAAAACCAAACCTAGTCATAATTAAAATATATAGTAATTTACATCATATTTTGCGTTACTTTACACTATCTATTGTTTCTAATCTTATCCTGGCATTGGGGACGGCCGTTTCCTAAAATGTGACAAACACGTGACGTAAGTTGTAACTAACTGTTACAGTTGACTTCACTCGCGAAAATAATGTTAAGGAGATTAACTTTAGCTTGGTCAGTATGACTACTAGAGAAAGAAAATCTGTATTTTGTGTAGAAAATAAATCTCCCACATAGGGTTGACGACACGCAGATGATGTTTAAACTTTAAATAAACCCAAATCGTTTCTGCAAAATCCATGATAGTATTGTTTACTTCAAAATTATTTATATTAGCATATTTCCATTTTACAGCGTTAACGCCCTCTTATCGATTCGTAAGGTATGGAAATGTTTATATTTTGGGTCATGTGCTTTTAAAATATCCTAACCTATATCAACAATTTATTGTTTATTTAATACAGATATTATTTTCATTCAATAACTGTGTTGTCGTTCAATGACTGCCCCGATGGCGTAGTTGTATGACAGTACGACTGCAATGCTGAGGTTTTGGGTTCGATCCCCGGGTCGGGAAAAGTGATATTCGATTTTTCTAATCAGTATCGTCCCGGAGGCTGGAATTTGTGCCCGATATGGCGATAAACTTGCGCCCTACCACATCATGGAACGGAATACGCACGGCAAAAAGTCCGTGCATTAGTTGCGCCTCTGTCCGCAACAACGCCTTTTATCTCCGCCCTTCGGAGATAAAAGTCGTGAGTGTGTTTGTGTAATAACTGTGTGCTAATAATAAAAATAATCTATTGTTATTTTAAAAAATAATATTGGCCATATACCCTTGCCACATCGAAGACAGACCTACAATAACAAATAAGCGATACATTATCCCTGAGTGCTAAATGGTACTTTTTACCCCTTTAAGAACTTACGGGCGGAGCCGCAGCAAAAGCTAGTTCATAAAAGATGGCACCAGCTGCGGCAAATCTCATTCAATACATTGTAATCATTGTCCCACGTATTTTGGGATCAAAGTAGCCCATACAGTAATGTAAGACATGGTATATCTGTGTGCAAAAGTTCGTTCAAATCTGTTCAGCAATTTCGGCGTTTTCTTCTTACAAACACCTAGAAACATCTTTACAAACTTTTACATTCACAAGTATTATTTAATTTTATCTTACTTCTGACTAATATTATAAATGCTAAAGTTTGCGAAAATCCGTTTGTTAAAATTTACTGGTGGTAGGACTTTCATATGTAAGAGTCCACCTGGGTGGGTACCACCGCAATGTCTATTTCTATCGCCAAGCAGCAGTGTGCATGCACTGTTGTATTTCGGTTTGGAGGGCATTGTAGCCAGTGTAACTCCTGGACATAATGAGACTTAGCATCTTATGTCTCAGGATGACGAGCGCAGTGGAATACCACACAGTGCTTTGTAACTCTAGGTACTGGATGGTGTTTCTACTGTTTTAGGGTTGTCGTATCGCTTACCATCAAGCGAACGGCATGCTTGTCTCGTCATTCGATGCCATTAAAAAAAATCTTTGCATGTTTGTAAGAAGTATACGCAGAATCAACTAAAGTGATTTTTATGAAAATTTGCACACGGGTAGATCATGTCCTGGATTGACACATAAGCTACTTTTTGTCCCGGTAATTTGCTCCCGTGGGACATAATATGTTTAAACCACGGAGGAAGTTTCTTCGTGGTTTAAACTGATTCATTAAGTAGATGGCGCTGGCGTCGCACTGTATTTTAGGGACTTTAGTAACGGAGAACTACATCATCGGGAGCCCGTGTCAAATTCATCGGATGCGGCCTCAGTGTGGGGCAATACCAATAAGTCACGTATCCCCCCCCCCCCCTCCGTATCTGAGCTCGCGCCTGTCGGGTCGGGGGTCCGGGGCCCGTGGCATTTTACCACCTCTGCCACCGTATAGTTACGCCACTGAGCTTTCGGAGACTTTTTGTCCTTTTTTGTTTTTATTTTTAGTAAGTAGGTACTTGTAACTTTTGTACTTGTTTATGATGTTATTTTTTTGCTTGTTTGTGGGTACCTGTGCTTGTCTGTTCGTGACAAATAAATTACTTTTCGTTCATTCTTTCTTCTTTCTTTCCACGCGGGTGAAGCCGCGAGAACCACCTAGTAGATAACATAACTAACTTCGTGACCATAACTTTTACGTTTGTAATAAGAGGTCTCTGAACTGTATTGGGTTCCCCTTGGCATGTTTCCTTGCATAAACATGTTTTTAACATATGATTATAACATTGTTGTTATGCCGAGCATAAATCACGAGGTCACTGTTGTGATTCAGTTATTTTTGGACCACCATAAACAAGATGCAAAACCCGTCGTAGTGGCCCAATTAAATTCCATATAGCTTTTGCCCGCAGCTTCACCCGCAAGAAAGAGTTTTTCCTAGATAAAAGTACCGCTATATATTTTCCCTGGATAAAAAGTAGTCCCTCAACTGTCCCGTAAAAAATTAAACTGAGAATACTGAGATATCTTAATGTTGGGTTCCGTATGCTGATTGGTGAGTCTACAATTAAGAAAACCATAGCAACATCGTCATAACCGCAACAAATCAAAGAAAAGTGTTCTGCACGCACATATGGGACCTCAATATTTTACATTTCACTCCACAGACATGACGTGTACAAGACATGATTTATTAAACCAGTACGAATAAAAAAGACAGCTATATTTTGTCATGTATTATACACGCCTTCCATAATAACTCTTCCTCCTTCCTATCCCTTAGGGCTCTGAAATTTCGGGCTTCAAGGCAGTGGTAGTAGTGGTATATGAAGTCTACCGACCCACACTATGCCAGCGTGGTGGACGAAGACCTAAACCTTTTCAGTAGTAGAGGAGGCCTGTGCTCAGCAGTGGGACAGTATATAATACAGGGCTGGTGTTATTGTTATTATTATTTAGGCAGTGGGTGACATTTTACAGATCACCCATGATAATATGTGCGTTTCCTGGCCTATATCATAAAAATGCTTTTAGTATCTACCAATGAAGATGCGATGACCAGGCGAACCCCTCGGTTGGCCATACATGCGCAGCTGGCCATAACTTTTATTAAAACCCATGTGACTTGCGATCGCTGTCATTACATTCTACGATAATGACATTAAGCGGTGTTCCACAGAAATTGTGTGTTATTGTGTAAAAAGCGACCTTATATTCAGCCCTGCACGTGTGGATTTCTTTTGTTAAATGTGTGCTATCCATGTCTACCTCGCCCCCCGTCAGGATTGGCAGAAAAAATGGTTGCGCATTATTGCCATATCGTGTCCTTTGGTTAATTAGTCTAAGTAAAAATATATCTTAAACCAACGTCATACAGTAATCTATAGTGACATATAAATAAGTGGCGATTCGCAACATTTGTTTTTTATGTTCAAAAACATTCAAAATATGACGATAAAAATAACATCAAACGATACTATTTACGTCAATTATTGTTTATGTTATTTAATTAAATAATCTATTAGTCTGTTACTATGTTTTATTATTTAAATTCAGTAACAATAAATATTATAAGCATAAATTACTTATTTTCCAATTTAAGTGAGAAAAACATCAAATTTCATAATAATTGAGCAGCATTCATTTTAAATTGTTTTTTATGAAAAGACCGACCATACTCGCGAATCATGTGTGTGATTCGCAAAGCTCACGAGTTTCTTAAGGCGATACACATGACGCGGCGCTACGTGGTAGCACGACGCGTCAGTCGGATTAAAAATTTGTAGAATTATGTAATCACCGAATATTTGCATGCGGCACCATGTATAAGCTCATTTTATTAGGCTATAGTATATACTAGATATGGTGCCATTAAGAGAGAGTTAGCTGTTTCGATATCTGTAATTTCATTTGACTTCTCAGTATGACTAAAATTATTGAACGCAATCTACATAATATTATATTTTTGGAAAAGTTTATGTTTAACTTCAAGTATTATTTTTGGTCAAGTAGCTGCCTTGGATATTTTATCTGTCATTTTATACATATAGTTGGACGGTTGCCTTAGATAATATCATTTTTTAATACTAATTCAATTCGAGAAGAGAAATAAAGCTTTTGTTAAACTGCGTTCCAAAACCTGTTTATAATTCCCTATATATAACCAATGATTAGCAGAACGTCTTATCAAGTTCTAAATTTAAATTAAACCGATGTTTTCTACATTGTAGCGAATTCAACACGTAGTCTTATTTACTACACGATAGTAATAACATTGTCGATAACTCGCAAGTCGCGTCACTTATCAAGCTTGTGATTGCGGCGTGGGGTGGGCGTGTCAGCCCATGTGTAGGTTGACTTGTATTCGACCGCGGTTCCACTCGGGTGACATCGATGCTTCATGAACACTGGGTGTAGGCTTCAGGTTTAAATTTTTCACTTTTCAGGGTATTCTGACATGATTTAAAAGATCTTTTATGAAGACAATTCAAGGAAAAATCATTTTGTTAAATTGGTTTGAACGCAAACTTGACGTATGGCTTTTATCTCTTAGATCTTGACTTTATACGAAATATATAAATATTGTTCTAGTCCAATATCGAGACCAAAAGAATAAACGTCGCCTATTAAAATATAGTCGTTGTAACGAAAATAATACTCTTCAATCCCGCTATCAATTAATATAGGCAGACGATAACATGAGTCCCAAAAATACGAGATTCAATAAAATATTATCATAGTATTATTATCTGTTGAAGGATCACGGCTTTGTGGACAATTAAAGAGGTGTGTCCTGATTACTCCCGCGTGATATTGTCGTGTCATGGAGCGTTTTTAAAACCGCCACACTGTGTTGTATACCATAATATACACCCTACACCGGCATACCAACCAAAACCAGCGGTGGCCTTCTTCGGCGTCTACGCGACGGCCCCGGGGTATCTTGTTGCACGAAGATAGTACGGTACCGCCCCTGCGTGATGCCGCATTGCGACCCCTCTCTCAGTGAAGAGACTGAAAAGCCTCCGAACTCTAGAGCACGCTTTTACGTGTACGACTGCAGGAGATCGATCACCCGCATGGTCGTCCACCTCATAGTACTGTGTTATATACCATGCCAGGCCTGTATTATGTACTGCTGCTGAGCATGCGCCTTCTCTACTACTGAGAGGGATTAGGCCTTAGTCCACCACGCTGCCCTATTCGGGTCGGCAGACTTAACAATGACAATTTAATGATACTTATTATGTGAAATACGGATACTTCACAGAATCTGTAGGAAGCGAGTCTTTGTGATAATAATTAATACAGCGAAAGAACGTTTGTTATATAACGGGTAAACAGAGGTAGCCCAAGCTTAGATACCAAAATTGAATTCGAGCTTAAATAGAATTTTACTTAAGTATTTCTTTATGAATAATTCTAGATAATTATCCAAGAAATTCTACATGTTCTACAAAAAGGAATTTAGAAAACATCCAATATTTAAAAACACACGCAGCGTTTCAACAGCCTATAGCAACGACCTTTATTTTCTAGGATATTATCAAATTAAATACCTTCTAATCTACACTAAGCCAATACGTACTCGTTCCTGTCTCTATATTACATGGACAAAGGTCTTTTATCACACTAAATTAGTTATCGTCATATCATATAATAAATTAGATTCTTTGTTATATATTAATATTTTCTTGGATATTTTCCTTGTTGAGCTGTCTAAATATTAGGTGCCTTATTTCAGCCGCTCGACATTGTAAATGCACTGGCTTAGAATGTAGAAAAACGTAACTCGTAAGATGATGATTTAATTTGTTGTTTGTGATTGATCAACTTCGAGAAAGAGGTCAATTGGCGAATCCAGCTCGGATGGGCAGCGACCGAGAAACTAAGCAAAGTGTTTTCGTCCAAAATACCTCAGTGCCTGAAGACAAAAGTCTTCAATCAATGTATGTTACCAGTGATGACATACGGCACTGAGACGTGGCCTCTGACTATGGGCCGCCTAAGCCGGCTCACGATCATACAGCGAGCTATGAAGAGGGCTATGCTAGGTGTTTCTCTACGCGATCGCATCAGAAATGAGGAGATCCGTAGAAGAACGAAAGTCACTGACATAGCCTAACGGACTAGCAAGCTGAAGTGGCAATGGGCAGGGCACATAGTTCGAAGAACTGACGGCAGATGGGGCAAAAAAGTTCTCGAGTGGAGACCACGTAGTAGAAAAATCCAATATCACGGGCAGTGGTATTGGATTTTCTATTCAGTATCAGCCCGGAGTCTGTAATTTGTGCTCAATATGGCGATAGGCTCGCCCCCTATCACATCATGGGACGGAATACGATAGGTGAAAAGTGGATGCACTATTTGCGCATACCCTACCGCCCCTTCGAGGATAAAAGGCGTGAGTATGCGTATCTTGGTTGGAATTTTAAGCCGTTTTGGACATATCCTTTACTTTGATAGTTATCGTATTAAACAGCTTATGTATGTAGTACTCAATTTATGACCATTTATTTGGAGCATAGATTAGAGTGTAACTTTTATCTTGGTCAGCTTCATACATTTACGTGACGAGTAGCATTTACTAAAAAAAACTGGCCCACAGGATGAAGGGCAGTCACAGTGCTTGCCATAAGGTGAAGCACGTTATGTTGGCATTTGTTTATAAAAATGTTTTATACTTTTACTGGTGGTAGGACTCTTCTATGTAAGAGTCCGTCTGGGTGGGTACTACCACAATGTCTATTTCTACCGCCAAGCAGCAGTGTGCATGCACTGTTGTGTGTCGGTTTGAAGGACATTGTAGCCAGTATAACTACAGGACATATTGAGACTTAACATCTTATGTCTCAGGATGACGAGCGCAGTGGAATGCCACACAGTACTTTGTAACTCAAGGTGCTGGACGATGTTGCTACTGTTTATGGGTGGTCGTACCGCTTACCATCAGGCGAACGACATGCTCGTCGCGTCATTCAATGCCATAGAAAAAGCTTTCTATATCCTGAAGCAGACGTATAATCAGACACAATCAGAGAAAAGTGGGAGCACTAATTGCGTCTCTGCCTACCCCTTCGGGGATAAGAGTGTATGTGTAATACTTTAGGGGTTTTTTTTTTTTTGCATGGCCATCTTCGGCTCATTAGGAACGGCTGCGGGCTTCCTCCGACTCACGTCTAAGTTGTCGTCCGCAACCGCCCCTGCGCGTACCGCTTTTTTGCGGTCCTTTTCCTGTTGCGGGGGCTCAGAAGCCCTAATGGGTGGGCGGCACGTCCCGCCCACCCGTGACCCCCGGAGGCCCCTATTAGTCGCCTTTTACGACAGGCAGGGGATACCGTGGTGGAATTCTCCAAACGCCCCCAATCCACAGGGCGGATACTTTAGGGGTTACACTGTCTCGTTATGTTACGACTATGTGACCCTATCGTAGTCAGTATATGCAATAGGAGTTCACGGAATTATCTGCTTTGGTATTTGGTGAGACGAAACCACTGGCTTCGCAAAGGGAGTTAGCGTCAGGCAAGGGGCTATACAGTTGCTGGGCAAGAAGCTAATTATCAAAATTCAGACAAATATTTTAGCAGTATGCTTGAAAATTTTAAATAGTCACATTGAGTAAAAAAAAGAAAACATTGAAAGAACGAATTCTCGAGATTTTTTTTTTTTATTTGACAACCATTAAAACATTGAATGTTTATGACAGCGTTTACACTATCAGGTCTACCACGCAACCTTACATGGCACCGCCGTGGATTAATGTATCAAATGCATTATAATTTTTTTTAAAGTCATGATCATCCCTCGTACTCGTGGCTCGTGCTCATTTATTACTGGAAAAAGATTTGATCATGGATATACCTGTGTTTTAAAAGACAATTTAATGGTTTATTGTCAGATACAATGATGTTTAAAGGAGAAGGTGTAGACGCGTTATAAACAGTCTGTAAGTGGCTCGCTAAAATTGACCTAATTAGAACCATCGGCGTTAGTTTTGTGTCAGAATCTGGTGAACTTTGTCGTCAAAGAATGTTCGCCAAAATGTTCTATATGATAATAATAATAAATAATACCAGCCCTGTATTATATTATACTGCCCACTGCTGAGCACGGGCCTTCTCTACTACTGACAGGGTTTAGGCCATAGTCTACCACGCTGGCCTAGTGCGGATTGGCAGACTTCTCATACCCTCGAAATTCTTATGGAGAATTCTCAGGCATGTAGGTTTCCTCATGATGTTTTCCTTCACCGTTAAAGCAAACGACAATTGATAAACAATGCACACGTAACTTCGAAAAGTCAGAGGTGTGTGCCTTGGGATTTGAACCTCCGGACATTGTCTCGGCAGACCGTTCCAGTACCAACTAGGCTATCGTCCACTTCTTATAACTAGCTTTATGTTAATGTTAACCTTACCTAATATCCCTTAAGTCTTAATGTATAGATTAATATATAATCTTTAAGTAATTAGTATATTTTGTATAAAGAGTAATTTATTTATTAGTTATTGAGTTTTCTATTCAGTATCAGCTCGGAGTCTGGAACTTGTGCCCGATATGACGATAGGCTCGCCCCCTATCACATCACGGAATAATGGCGAAAAGTGGGTGCACTAGTTGCGCCTCTGCCTACCCTTTCGGGAATAAAAGGCGTGAGTGTATATGTATGTATGTTATTTATTAGTCTGTTAATTGTAGTGAGATAAAATAACATTCTAGTACGAAATCAAATGGCCCCAATATTTTTTTAACTAGCAACTATCAGTTTCAATAATATTAATGCTCTATGCTCATTTGTCCAGATACCGACCGATCACAGCCAAATAAAAACAATATGTCGGTAATTTCCGTGCTCGGACATTAATTGAATTTATTATTGTTTTATAAATATTGCCGCACTGCTATGTCAGCAATGCAATTATTGATTACAGTTAGCACAACAACGATGCAACTATGTGTACCAGGGAACATTGCTTAACTTCATGTTTATTGACTAAAGGGATATAGACCTGGATGGCGAGGACGAGGACGACCAAGGAAGAGGTGGATGGATTGTGTAAGAGATGATATGAAAGAAAACTTGATGACGCAAGATAGAAGAGAATGGAAGAGAAAAATATATTGCGCCGACCCCAAGTAATTTAGGACCAGGGCAGGAAGATGATGATGATGGATATAGACCTAGGTTCAGAATGATTTTAAGTCCATATGACCAGAATTTCATAGGCTACAAGCAGCGACAGCCTAGTTGAAAGTTGAACGGACTGTCGAGACTTATGTCCACAGGTTCAAAACCCAAGGGCATGTACCTCTGACTCTTCTAAAGTTATTTGTGTAGTCTTTGTATTATTAACATCGTGAGGAAACTTACATATCTGAGATTTCTCCAAAAAATAATTACAACAG
Organism: Lapara coniferarum; assembly: GCA_949316025.1. Lineage (NCBI taxonomy): Eukaryota > Metazoa > Arthropoda > Insecta > Lepidoptera > Sphingidae > Lapara > Lapara coniferarum. The sequence goes on from OX438928.1 coordinate 4,097,097, forward strand.
TATGTGAACTCCATCAACCCGCACTAGGCCAGGCGTGGTGGACTTATCAGTAAGGCCCAAATACTCTCAGTAGTAGAGGAGGCCCGTGCCCTGCAGTTGGACTGTATATAATATAGGGCTGATGGCAAGCCCAAAAAACTAATTATGTCTATTTAGGTCAATAGATAGAACGTTATAGACCCCAGGGGATTAGAGTCCACTAGCTTAAATAAACCTTCTGGTCTAGCCCAATACGCAAATTGATATATTATAATGTAGATAATACTTCATAACAGCTTAGTTATCTTTAAATAGGAATGTAGATAAGATAAAGATTAGTTGTTAGCAAAAAACTTAGAAAATTTCATAGAAGATATTTTGAACAACTGGAAGACGAGACATTTCGCGTATATCAGTATTGATGTAGGTCAGTATAAAATTAAAAGCAGTAATAGATTAAACATCTGAAAAGTAATCATCAGTATCATGAATAAATAATCCTTTATAAAAAGTAAAAAAATATAAAATAATTTTTAGTAAACTTTTAGTACTTTAATTGAGAATAGTGTGAAAAAGGAAAACATTTATTGTATAAAAAAGCGTAGGGTGCTTTTTAAGATATTATCAGAATAATAATCCTTCTACTTATATTATCTGTCATTAAAATATTTATTACTATTGACACCATGCACCCCAAGCTTTTTTATTTTACAATAAAATACATCGTCGTCTACCAATCACTGTCAGGAATTTTATTCAATACAAAGATGCTTTAATTCAAGATACCAATTTTTCCATAGAGGCACGACATGAACAACGGTACTCCAGTTATAAAACTCACAAAATACTTGATAGTAGGTATTTTGTATGTTTCTACTATAAACGCCCAGATGCACGTGCGATACCTCTAGTATTAAGTTGTTTATAACCAATTGCTTATCGGAAAAATTGTTTGCTCCTTGCCCTCTTAAAAAATCTTACATCAGATTAAGGCTCGTCCAATTGATGATTTCCCTCGCTGATAACAGCATAAAAGCGCGCGCGGCACGACCTAAGCGTCAGTCAGTGCGACGCTACAACACACAACACACGGCACAACACAATGTCGAAAGACGACACCTCCGTGAACATACTCAGGAAGTTAGTGGTGGACGGATTCCTACTAGGAGCCTGTGAGTGATTTTTAAATAATCAAATTATAAGGAAAAAATATTAACTTTGATGCAAAAAAATATGGTGAATCATTAAATTCATTTTATTGTAAAAAAATATTAGTATTTTGATAAATAAATTTAATTGGTGTGTTTTAAAACGACAGTCATGTTATTATTGAGTAGTAAATAAGCACTTAAGCACAACTTTACCGCACAGTATGTTAATTACTATCGAGATTAATTGGAAAAACTGGGCAATTATTGCATTGTCTAGCAACATGTCAGTGAACTTGTGTTTTCCTCATTGATCTGAGTGAAAAGTGCTTGAATGATTAAGTTGTATAGAAAGATTTTTGAAGTTATACTTCTCGGCGCGTTATAAAAAAATGATGAGTAAAATTTTAAGATGCGCGCGCATCACTGTAACGAAAAAGGATGAAGCCATTTAAATGAAAACTTTTAATAAACATGAAAAGTGAATATTAAATTAAGTAAATAATATAAATTTAAAAAATGAATAAAATTCAAATCAATTTTTGAATTTATTTATTTTCTTTTAAAATAGTAAATAATCAATAATAAATATTTAAAATTAATCTTATAATATTTAGCACAAATTACGTAATATATATTTATTATTCTCTAAATTTTATTTTTTCTATCCTTTTCCAGTCCCTTTATCATTTTGTTATAATTAATTATTTGCATACAATAAAAACTATTTTTAATGATGCCAAAGAAATATAACTTCTCACACGCACCGATTTTTTTAGGCTCAAGGCTCCGCGCACACGTGCTGATTCCGAAAAACACTACTCATTAAAAACTGTTCGTTTCACTTTAATATTAAATACAAAAAAATGCTGAAACCAAAAATCAAAAGGGAATATATTAAAAGACGAATGCCTCACAAAAATACGATAACGAAATCAATTCGTTTTCAGTGGTAGCATGTATATTCATGACGAATCTACTTTGGGAGCCGTTCGAGAGAGGGTTCTTCTGTGGAGACGAGAGCCTCATGTTCCCTTACAAGGACGACACAGTCACCGTTCTCATGCTGCGAGGTTTTGGACTTGCACTACCCATTCTTGCTGTAAGTTGGAATTTAACTTAGACTTATTGCTTTACAACTAAAAGATATACAAATTTAAATTACTTATTTCAGACCGTAGTCCATAATCATTATTATTATTATAAATTAAACATTATACAATTATTATAATATATCTCACATGCCTATCGTGTAGTACCTAAGCGTTGCGACTAACTTTAGACTACAGCAACAGACATGAATGTATACTATCACTACAAAAGGAGAGTATGTCCCAGAGAATAAAAAATCGCGGGCCTGCACCTGCACCTCAAAACCCAGCTGGACGAACTCTCGCATGCAAGATATCTTACTTCAAGACTTTATTTGCTTCCCCGTACATCTATGTATATAAGCAGGCTTTGACGGGTTAAGTGGCATCTTTATTCGAAATTTTTTATAAAATTTGTAAAATATTATGATTCTATATAATATGCATAAAACTCAATGTCAGTGTCAATGCAAAGCTCACTTCTTTGGATGGCTTAGAACCTTCACTCATGATGACACTGAAAAACTTATACTCTACAATCAATATCCTTTTTTTAATAAATAAAGTAAAGGCATGTACTTTATTTATTTATGTTATCATTTATTTTAATTTTGGCTATTATTTGAATTGAACTTTACAAGGCTTTTTTTATAATCCAGTCTTGCGGTGGGCCAAATAACTGCGACACAGTTTATACTAATGCAGTTATTATGGTTATTATTTTGTAAATTTGTTACTGTTCTAAATAAATCATTTTTTTTTCAATATCGCTATGTGTTAATCCAAAACATGATCTACCCGTGTGGCAAATTTCATCGAAATCCGTTCAATAGTTTTTTGAAAGAATAACAAACATCCATACATCCATACTTACAAACTTTCGTGTTTATTATATTAGAAGGATAGACAAACCCGAAGACTTCTCACGCTATACTTAACTGCACTACTAAGAATCGGTCAATTGAAAGAAATTGTCAGTAATTCACTGTCTGGGCTCAAATGCATCCTGTACAATGGTATTCCGACAACGCATTGTATAGTAATAATTTGACCACTGGACACTAACACACTTAATGGCGCATCAAACTTCTTTGGTTGCATAGTTGTTAGGTTTGAAATCTAGGCAATTGTCAAACACTATAATGTCTATTTGAAAGACATTTATCCATAATCCTCCTAGCCAGTTTCGGCCACGGTGGCCAATCTCAACGGAGATCAGCCAGATACGCAGGAGATATTATAGTGTACGAGTGCGTGCGCAATACACAGATGCACTCGCTATTCCTTCACTCTCATAGTCCGGTGAGACGGCAATCCGACATGACCGGAGAGAGATCAGGCGCAGGACCAACGGCTTTACGTGCTTTCCGAGGCACGGGGTATAACACCGCCAACTTCCTGACTCCGAGGTGCGACTGAGTAATTTTTTTAAGATAGAAAAACCCAGTCACATAATAACTGGGTATTCATCTGCAAGGTGAACAGACGACTTGATAAAGGTCACAAGAACACGCTGGATGCAGGTCGCTTTTGACAAGTTCGTATGAAAATCTTTAGAGGTGGCCTATGTATAGCAGTGGACGTCAGGTGGCTGGTGATGATGAACTGGGTATTATGAGACTCAAAATCTGATCCGTCTGAGCTCAGCAAAAATCAATCTTAGTTATTCATCTTATAGATGCGAAAGTTTGTCAAGTTGGATGTTAAAAATAAACGAAGGCACCGCTGAACGGATTTGTATAATATTTGGCATACCTTTTATCTCGAAAAGGTAGAGTTTTGTTCCGAAAAGCTCTCACACGAGTGTATCTTCGTACAAAACCTTATAAATAAGGTTTTGTACGAAGGTTTTTCATGTTAAAACATGAAAAACCTGTTTCACAATGTTCTAATACATGTTATTCGCCAATTAGGGTATTAAACATTAGGGTTATGTAGATTAACATTTATTTAGGATTATAGATTAGAATATGACTTGTATTTAATCGGGTTATACATTTTTCTAACAATTAGCATTTACTCAGAAGTCATATAACAATGGCTAAAATTAACCAACCATATTTCATTGCTAGATGCTGATCTGCGAATGGGCACTTCTCTGCAACGTGCGAGACGAGGAACGCTGCTTCGGAGTTCGAGTCCCGGCGTGGATCCGCGGCTTCTACTGCTCTCTGTCTTCCTTTGCTTTTGGCGTTTGCTTCACCGAGCTCGCGACAAACATTGCAAAGAACACCATTGGAAGGCCAAGGCCTCATTTCTTTGATGTAAGTATTGATTCAGTATTCGCTATCAGCGCAGAGTCTGAAAGTGCCCGATATGGAGATAGGCTCGCTTCCTATCACATCATGGGATGGAATACGCACGTCGAAAAGTTGGAGCACTAGATGCGGCTCTGCCAACGCCTACGGGGATGAAAGACGTGAATATGTGTGTATGTATGTTTTTTTTGTTTTATAGCTTCATTTTTTTTAAGGATGGAGCTTGAATTTACCCAAAACGCTCATTAAGATAGGTCTCTTAAAATATTTTATATTCATAGTTAAAGGCGTGAGTATGTATGTGTGTCGTGCGAATCAAAGCCTGGCAATACTGTTGTATGAGAACTGTCGTATCTCAATGCGATAATAGTAATTACCCGTATCCGTAGTTATTCTGAGATAATTCTCTTTTCCGTCGTATCATTGTCAGGGTCAAGCACTAATTTCAACTAGAATGTCCGTTGTAGGTTTCTCAACTGTAAGATAATGTAGTAGTAGTAGAGAAGTAGCGCCAAATATTTATAGGAAATATTGTTCATTTTAAATAAAAAATGCGAATTTTATTCATACCAAAGTCAGGTTTTATTTTTTATTAATAATTCTATCCCATGTAAACACGTGTTGGTTCTAAGCATTCAAAAACTAATGCAGACACCAACTCTGATCATTATAATTTTTGTATTACAATAATTCAACAAAATGCCATACAAAAACGTACCTATAAATGCCGTAAAACTTGCCTATTCTTTTCTATATTATATGAGTCATATCACAACCTGTAGAGTCTCTACTTCTTCTCTTCCTGCTGAAAATAGCCCTCTTCTAAGATTTTCAAAATTTGCGCAGTCTTTATATTAAATGTTCCATCTGGTGCACTAGTTGCACCTCTGCCTACCCCTTTGGGGATAAAAAGCGTGAGTGTATAACAATCTTCCATCTGTTTCCAGCTCTGCCAGCCATCCATCGACTGCAACCAGCCGGAGTGGCGCGGGCGGTACATCCAATCTCACGAGTACACCTGCTCCGGCGAGGACTTCGACAAGTTCGAAGACATGCGCAAGTCCTTCCTCAGCGGACACTCGTCTTGGGCTGCTTTCACCATGATTTATCTGGCTGTAAGTCAATTTCTAGTTAGTTGACTTTATGCTTTAAAAGAAGTACCTAATTTTCAATTGACTAATAAATTATATCGAATTACAAAAATGTAGAGTTATAATATTATAGTTGTGCTAACATGTCTTTTGTCTTCCACTGTACCTAATGTCAAAAGGGAAACATTTTGACTTTATCAAATTGACTTATGGCACCAAAAAAATATTTCTTCTACGAAAGGCCCACTCATGCTCACTTTATTTCGTCTAACCGTTTTGGTAAGCGAGCCAGTAACAAAGCACCGGCTTAAATTCATAATTAAAAAATACAAACATTAACGAACCAAATTTTATTACATATACTTACATAACAATCCAATAATATTGTCTATAAATATATTTATTTCAAATCACATGTATTGTATAACTGCTAATTCATACTCTTTACAGCTGTACCTAGAAAGGCGTATGATATGGAAAGGCACGCGCGTCCTGCGCCACACTCTTCAGTTCGGGGCGGTGATGCTGAGCTGGTTCACGGCTCTGTCGCGCGTCTCCGACTACAAGCATCACTGGAGCGATGTCCTCGCTGGGTACTCTCTCGGACTCACCTTTGCCGTTCTAGTGGTATGTTTCCTTTGAATTACTAATTAGCGCTACCATATTTCAGAGACAGTCGAAGTTCAGCAGTGGACGGCAATATGATGATATATCGATTCATAATTTAGTAGAGGGACTACTATAACTCGTAAGCTAAGGTCGACTAGCATTTTATGACATCGAACGATGAATTTGCGACACTGGCAACAGTAGTCGTATCTGTCATGCTGATTTAGTGTCCGCATATTTTGGGTTGTGGATGGAGAGGTTTTGCAATTGATTTCAAGTTTGGTAGCACTTTATGTAAGCTTTCCGACATTCGGCAATCGACACTCGTAGGGGGTTGGAGCCAGGTATGCAACCGGTTAAAAAAATTAGCCAAATCGTTTCTGCAACTTATTTAGGAAAAAAATGTATTGCATTAGCCTCTAACCCTAGATCAAAGAAAATACAATTATCAGCCGTTCTCATATTATAATTTGATAGAGGTCGATATCAAATTTTCGTTGGAAGTGGGACGTTTATTTTTTTTTAAACGTTACTCCAATTTTTCATTATCAAATGACTCAGTCAATCGTATGTTATCACTCTACAGTCAGATGCTGAGGTCGTGACTCGGCTTATTTTGTCTAAATGATACGTTATCGTCACAATTACAGGTGTACCGTCTAGATCGATGAATTTATTGACCCCATATAATTATCTTCCACAACGTACGCTTATTGATTTAAAACTTGAAAATCATATTGTGTGTTGTATTATAACTTTATTGTTCAGATGATTACATTAATTTAACATTACCGAATAGCTAATCTATAATTAATAAATAAAGAAATAGAAACCAGAGTGTATTGGGATACAAGGCTTATTTTATCGCTATTTAAAGCTACGAATGACTTTAAATCCCAAAATTAGTTCTCAGATGCAAGTGATATTTTTCACGGTACAAAAACCATTGTTATGTTAAGAAGGTCGAAATTAGATTTTAAGCCAATCATCGTTACACGATTATAAATAATCTCTACATTATCTTAAATTACCAGTTTTCTAAATTATACCAATAAATATAGCAAAATAACTCACAAATACAATATGATAAGCTTACGTTGGTAAAGTTACCGCACATCGTAGAATATACCTCGTTTATTAATCAACTTTTCAAGTTTCTGCCCTGCTGGGCAACTGCGACTATAATGTCGATTTTGCCCACACTACTTTAATTTTATTTTATTTGTTGCAGTGGACTTGGGGTACCGACCTAGTGCATAAGAAGAAGGAACATGCTCCGTTGCCCTTCTACGACTTATCTCATATAAACCAACAATGTAACAGTGATACTAATACATAGTGAAAATTGCCCAGATAATTTTAAGTTATACCAAAAATACTTTATCGCTAAATGATGCGTTGTATCAACGTCTTTAAGCTTTAAAATTATTTGTAAGATAAAACAAGTTACTATAAATTATTAAAAAAATATACAATTATTTCTGTTTTTAATTGCATACTAACGAATCAAACGTTATGAAATATTCTTTTAAAGTTATTAATAATTTAATTCTGCCTACTACTAAATATAAATTGACTAAAAAACATAATAAGCATCGATAATCAAACATATACTATAGGCAGCGGAAAGTTTTGAAAAAATAATATTGAGAATCGAACCCTAGACTTCAAAAACCATTCCTATACAGCAATTTATACATATCACTAACGTAGGTACACATATTTGTAATAGCAATGACTATTCATAACTCAGCATGAACACAGCGCCTGCAAAAAATAGCATAGCATTAAAGTGATTCGTCACTTTGCTATTTTAATAACATCATTAAACGGTTCGATCTAATTTATACACAAGTATATCAAATTATCTAATGTACTTCTATATTCTTGTTTTTATATGTCTTTATCATAAAACATAAAAAATAAATACCGGTGAAATGCAATTTCATTAGATTATACATTAGAACTCTACAATAATTATTTTTCATTTATTCTAAAATACTTAGAGAAATACATAGTTGTACATTATTTCTAGCTTTAACATGAATAATTCACATTTCAAGAAATGAAGCTAATACGCGAGGTTACGCGTTGATGTCTTTTACTTAGATGATAAAATAGCAAATTTGAGTTTGGGATATAGATTAATAATTATAGTCGAAGAACGCTCAACACTCTCTTTTAATGCTGAAAACAGGTTTAAATCTTATATTTTCATCTCATTATATACATTACACTAATATTGAATATATGAGTTACACATGTTTTCGTTTTAAAAAACACGAAATATTTATTGAAACGGTTTACAACATTAAACCTATTACTTCAACATACTATTAATTATATATAGGGAAATTTGCAGTTCCCTACAATCTTTGAATATATTAACGAATAGGCTCAAAACTACTACATAAACACCATACAAAATATCAATTATAAACAACATGGTGGTGACCATGCCATGTCAGCCTTGTTTTATATACTGCCCACTGCTGAGCACGAGCCTCCTACAACCGAGAAGGTTTTAGGCCTTAGTCCACCACGCTGGCCTAGTGCAACACACACACCAACTCGATAATATCAACTTTATAGTAGAGACGCTTAAAAAAATAAGATAAATATAAAAATAATAGAGCTATATTAATGAGCGTTTTGGGTAACTCCAAGCTCCACCCTTTAAAAGAATTAAGATTAAAAACAAACAAAAATACATTAAATGGATTTTTTTATGATTTTTGTAGTATAAGTCTAGGATGTATCTGTGAAGTTAGGGAAATTGTTTTTTTTTTGTATATTATTTTTTTTTAAATCATAAAAAAAATACATACAAGTATAATAACAAGAAACTATGGTTTCATCACTCACATCGGAAATCGCACCTGCAGTCACCATCCATCTCATTGCTGTTTTTTTATGGTACGGGGCAAACGAACATACGGTTCACCTGATGGTAGTTAATTATTTCAACGTGACTTTGTATGTTTTTAGGCTAGTAGACTTTCAAAGTTTTATGCGTTTAGAAACTTCGTAATGGATTTATCAGACTGCGGTCTTGTACAAAGTTACAAATTACTTCAACAAACGTATTTTTGTATGTTAACGAACATGTAGGCTATGAATAAACAGTGTAGGACTGAGTACTCGAATTTAACGAAAGGAGTTGATGTGAAGATTAATAACAGTTCATATACGACTCGGCATAAAAGCGGTTGTGGTTTTCTGAGTGACGAGGTTATGAATCATACTAATATTATAAACGCGAAAGTTTGTTAGAATGTATGGATGTTTGTTACTCTTTCACGTAAAACCTACTGAACAGATTTCAATGAAATTTGCCGCACGGGTGGATCATGTGCTGGATTAACACGTAGGATACTTTTTATCCCGGGAAAATATAAAGCGGGACTTTTATCCCGGAAAAACTATTTAATGCGAGCGGAGCCGCGGGCAAAAGCTAGTGTGTTATAAACTCATTTGCAAAAAAAACGGGCACCTAAGCAATGAACCATTTCAAATGTTACTATTGGTTTGTTTGATAATTATAGGTAGTTTTACTTTCACAATTTTGTAAATTAATAAGCAAATAATCGTTTTCGTCAGTATTATCATAAAATTTTGATAAAGTTTATGGGTTTTAATGCTAAAGTTCACTAGTAGTGTATGCTCGCTAGTAGTGCATATGCTCGTGAAGTAAAAGTTAACAAAGATTTTTGTTTGTTTTTTCTTTTAATAAAGTAAAAGCAGATAAATGTTTAGTATCGAGTGTGACCCCCTCTAGCTGAAATCACAGCTTGAATTCGTCTGGGTATGCTAGCGAGGATATCCCGGATACTTGCTTGCGGAATACGTTCCCACTCCGCGGTAATCACATTCTTCAGCTCTCTGATGGTTTGCGGAGCCGGTTGTACTGATCTCACGCGTCGTTTCAGAACGTCCCAGACATGCTCTATAGGATTGAGGTCGGGACTTCGAGCTGGCCAATCCAAACGACGAATGCCGACCTCTTGCACATACGTTTCCACATCGCCAGACCGGTGGGCGCGAGCGTTGTCGTCCATAAAAATTGAGTCTTCGCCTAAAGCGGCCAATGCGGGTTGTGCATGAGGAATAAGAACTTCCGTTATGTATCGATGTCCAGTCAGTGAGCCGTTTTCAATGAAGACTAACTCTGTACGATCCATTGAATTTATTCCTGTCCAAAACATAATAGAGCCCCCACCATAAGGTGTGATTTCTTCAAAACAAGCCTCTGCAAAGCGTTCTCGTCGTCTTCGTAGCACTCGCCGACGTCGATCTTCACCGAACAGAGATATCCTGGCTTCATCGGAGAACAATACCCTATTCCAGTCTTCTTGAGTCCATGACTCACAATTTCGAGCAAACCTAAGCCTGGCAACTCTGTGCTCACGGAGTAACTTAGGGCCGCGGGCCGGGCGATGACTGCGTATATTGGCCGCGAGCAGCCTCCTCCTGACCGTCCAAAGACTAATATGCACATTTCTTACTTCTTCGAGGTTGTTCTTAAGGTCCACATACGAAGACTTGCGATTTCTCAATGCGCGACTCACAAGAAAACGATCATCCCGTGGTTGGGTACATGGTTTTCTTCCAGAACCAGGCCTTCTCTCGACGGAACCGGTGTCTTGATACCGCTGCCAGGTCCTTTGAACCGTCGAGCGACTCACACTTAGACTCTGAGCCACGAAGCATTGGCTGCAGCCCTCTTCGAGCAGCGCAATAATTTTGGTAGCTTTTACCACTTTCTCTAACATTATTGAGACAGCAATAAATGAAGCTTTGACAATTAAGAATATGAAATAAATTCATAAAAATTGACTAAAAGTTATGAAAACCGATATTATCTTTTGGAACTGCGCACCAAAAATGTAGGATAAAAAGTGGTTTTCTGTAAAAACGAGCATCAAACGAAAATTTTAATTTAGAACGTACTGTTTTAAACACCACGGCATTTTTAAAACCGGCCAGTAACATGTACAAGTGATTGAAATCATTTTGGTACCGTATTTTTTTAAAAAAGAATTAAAATCCAAACCGCCCGTTTTTTTTGCAAATGAGTGTATATTCCTAGATTCAGCATTTTCAGTCCCTATGAAACTGAAACGGTGAATATCTACCATAAATAGTTTTATAACCTGGGGTTATATTTGTGGTATATCTGGTCTATTTAGTTCAGTCCTCATTGAAAATTTTGCAATCTCTGCGTATATATTAATGACCGTTTCAATCCTAAATCTTATTTTACCATGCATTGACCATTACAATACTCTACGCCCATTCCAAATTTAACTTTATTTTAATAGCCACAAAACAGACTCTCGCTCAAGACAATAAATTGAGAATTTCATGTAATAGTAGCAGACTTATCGCTTACTGTAATTTCGACTCTACAATTTTATGGATAAGGTCTAAATTGAATGATGCATACTGAGACCATCTTGTAATAGTGGCGAATACTTTCCCCAGTAGAGGATTTCGTCCGGAATGCTCCGATGTGCCGACTGGCCGCTCGGCTGTCTAGCGCGTTCGCATAGAGCTGTAATTGTATGTAGAAGTGAAAATAGGCATGAATTAAATTTTGTCATACATTTTTAGATTTTTAATCAATTGGCGTTATTACCATAGTACTTATTAAAGAAAAGGGGCGGTATTTGTTGAAATGTTTATAAAATAAATAAAGAACAATTTCACAAAACTACCGAGTTCCTATATAGAGGCATATAGACACCCTAAAAGATTTCATGGTTTTTTACAAATTATGGATAAAATTACCATCATACGATCTTCATGACTACAAATCCTAATCCAACATTGAAGTACTAGTCTTTGGTACTATCAGGATATTTTCCAGGCTCAGCACACTATACAAAGTACAATAAAATTACTCAACATGTACTTATTTCACAACGTTCTAAGATAGTGCCATTAGTCTCCAATATTATATTGATGATAGCTGTATCACATTTTTATAAATGTGAAATCTTCAAGTACTACCGCCACCACCATACCAGCCCTGTTTTATATACAGCCCACTGCTGAGCACGGGCCTCCTCTACTACTGAGAGGGGTTAGGACTTAGTCCACCACGCTGGCCTAGTACGAGTTGGCAGACTTCACATTCGATTTTTTTTAAAGAACTTCTCATGTACGCAGGTTTCCTCACAATGTCTTTTTCACTAATAAAGCAAGGAATAATTCACAAAAAATTAAGTAAATTAATTAAACGACGGCTAGCAAAAGATCTAAACGTCTTGAAAATCTAGACAATGTTATGTGAACAAACAATTTGCTCGCATTGTTTGATTTAGCTCTAATCGTGCTATATCTAAGGCATCTGCGTGTAAAATTATCACATGGCTTGATTATCGAGATTCTTACTGTTTTTCCTGATAGTGAACCACATTTCACTAGATCGGAATTTGACCATTCATAAGAAGTCATGAATGCCTCTATGAATAAACAACATTGTCATTGTCTTTAATTTTCTATGTGCAAACAATCGTTGACATTAGTATGTATTAACTGAATAGAAACATTATAAATTATATTACAACCGTCTTTATACAGAACTACGTCACCTTAATCACATTAATCAGCCACAATATAGTAACTCTGCATCAACATTCCATATTATTTACATTCAATTAGTATCTACGCACACACTCAGACTCTAAGAGTCGTGACATATATTACCATAATATTATCCGCGAAGGCTTCACACCGTCAAAGGCTCTTTGTCAAGTCGACGCGGGCCGACCGTAAACAATCGCGGGCAGTCGTCGGCCGGCCCCCGCGAGTGTCGCGCGTCCGCTATACCCGACTAATGACCCACCGCCATCGCCACCTGACAGGTGTTCTGTGTTCAAATTTAAATAACGAATAGAAAAAAAAATCAAGATTCGTTCGTGTTACATTTTTTTTAAACTTTGCTCGAAGTACCGTTGTGAGAATTCCATTTCTTTTGCCGTTAACCGCGTGTGCCAGTGGTATTGTGCTGTGAGATCGGATGGACCATTCTGATGGAAATGTTTAATGTCTAATAAGTATATAACCTCCTTAGAGACCTCTCACTGGCTAAAAATAAAACCTCGATTATATTTGTAAGAAATTGTCGGTTAAATTTGGAATTGTTTTGCCGCCAGCTGTTTAACTGTTTGAGGACTTTGGAATATGTATTATCCTTGGCGTGTTTGTTTTTGGTTTATTGTCTTTGCTGTTTTAGCTCATTATCACGATACTTTTATGGGTTTAGAAATAATTATCGCAAATAACTTGGGTATGACTCTACATTTTGTATTTATGTTCTCAGTGATTTCATTCATAGCAATATCTTGTTACCTTTATTTATAAGGTAATATAAACAAACTAGCTTCAATTACAGTAACTGAAACTTAATTTTCCCATACTTTAAATGTCAATCTAGCCCATCAAAATTGTACTGAAATAGAATTTAAACCAAGGAAACTATATCTTAACTTCCATTGCACCTGTCCCCCACTTATATTAAGTTACGTGTTAGGTATTTATCTCAGACGTAACAAATTAATCGTTAACTACTGACACAGATACATATAAACATTAACATAAAATGAATTCGTCCGGTGCGGAATTCTTTGGGAGCTATTACGCAATTTTATTATGTAGAGCTGATAAAGCTCTTAGAAAGCTCTTGTAATATTGCTTATGGGATATATTTTGTAACTGACTGAACTGGCGGGTTTTCCAATTTGTACCAGTAATGGTATAAATGAAAAACCATAGTGACTCGTTCCGGGGTCAGCCAGTGTATACCCAGGATCCTCAATGCACGCCACTTATCTCATCGGTCGATTGTATTGTTGCTAATGAAAGCTTTAAATAGGTTTTCATTTATAAATACACTTTTTTTAACAATAAAGTTTATGTTGAAGAAGATTACATAATATATTCCATAAATAAGGATATTATTTTAAGACATCCGTATATGACTGCCTCGGTGGCGTAGTTGTATTATGGTACGACAGCATTGTTGAGGTCTCGGATTCGATCCCCAGGTCGGGCAATGTGATATCAAGTTTTTCTATTCAGTATCAGCTCGGAGTCTGGAATTTGTGCCCGATAGGCTCGCCCCCTATCACATCATTGGACGGAATAACGGTGAAGTGGATGCACTAGTTGCGCCTCTGCCTACCCCTTTGGGGATAAAAGGCGTGAGTGTGTGTGTGTATCCGATTAACACATACGTATACAGTTACATCGTATACAGTTTCTTAGTATATATGCTTATGCATTTAGATCCTTTGGTATTGGCAGAAACGAATATAACGCCACCACACCTAGCACACCCATTTATTATATTTTTTAATACTAAATAAGAGTTTTACATTCTAAATGAATCCATTCGCGACGTTCCTATTAAAAACTACTTTTCAAACATACAATAGTAGGTAATATTTATTTAAATGTCAGGGTCTCTCTGTATTTTTGTAAATCCTTTTATTATCATTATTATAATAGTTCTCAATGTCGTCTGGTGACCTATAACAATAAAATGTAAAATTTTTTTTGTGATATCATTTTGGCACCATACACTTCCTGTGATTATGAAACAACAGCAATGTGACTGCATTTTCATATCCCTGGATAGGTTAATATCAAATGAGTTACATATATATACAGTCAGCCTCATAAGTAGCTGAACTAATTCAAAACTTCAAATCGCTTGTACACTTTGGTGTTTTTATTTTCTCTTCACAATAATGACAGAGGTTTATTTTTAGCATACACAGAAAAATATATAATTAATCTTGCCGTATAGGCGACTTGATTTTTTTTTTATTTGTTCTACTTCTTATGTGACTGACTGTACTTATTATGAGTCATGGACCTCTGTACGTTCATATTGCTATGTAGGAACCTTTGACTACGTAAACTTTTTTGTAGCAGACTTTTTACTGCTTGTGCAAGACAAAATCAAAACTGTCACTCCTTTGTTCATTCATTCGTTCGTTCGTTCGTCATTCGTTTACATTCCAGTTTTCTGTGAGGTAGCAGTGTTGCCCCAGTCGAAATAATAATAATTATATATCAGTTTATTTCTAAAGACAATAAATAATTGAAAAATACAACTATACATCGATTACATGAATGAAAATACATATTATAGGTACTCCATTGTGTGAGACTGGTGTCTGTACTAGGCAGAGCCTATTGACACAGAGCACTAGGCTCTCAAATATAAGTTTTAGTTACATTTTGTATTATTATAATCATTCTGGATCGATATTCAGCTAATTTCAGATAATGATACTTATAAATAAAAGTATTGTAGTGTTCCTGATCATAAATTTATATCAATGTTTGTGAATGTATATATTTGGTTGTGTGTGTAATGTACGTGTGTGTGTGTGTGTGTGTGTGTGTGTGTGAAATAACTTCAGTATAGGAAAAAAAACTCTATAATTTATAAAACCACGGCAAGCTGTCTTCTGCAATTTTTGCAGCTTTACCTAAACATACGTATGTACGTAAGTCCATGTATATGTACATTACGTTTTTTTCTCCTTTAAGGGGTAGACAGAGGTGTATCATACCCACATTTCGCCAACTATGTAGGTCCCATGAAATAGAGAGCGGGTCTATTAACATTTACCGGACACATTTCTTAACTCTGGGCTCATACTGATACCCAATATCACTTTGCCCGACTCGGGACTCAACCCGAGACCTCAACACCGTAGTCGTACAATAATACAACTATGCCACAGAGGAAGTCAGTAAGTGTAAACGCATCTGAAAGTTCTTGCGCAATATATTCTTGTAACAAATTGCTAGTCTAAATATGGTTTAACACTAAGACATACTTTATGAACAAATAAACTATATCATAACCTCTTTTCATCCAAAAAACAAGACCACATGCTCTACGTCCTACTAATATTATAAAGGCGAAAGTTTGTAAGAATGTATGGATATATGGATGTTTGTTCCTCTTTCATGCAAAAACTACTGAACGGATTTCGATGAAATTTGGCACACGGGTAGATCATGTCCTGGATTAACACATAGGCTACTTTTTATCTCGGGGAAATATAAACCGGGACTTTTATCCCGGAAAACATTTTTAACGCGGGCGAAGCCGTGGGCAAAAATAAATAATATACAAAATCAGCAGATTACATAATAATGGTGTAGGAAATATTATTAAACTCTTGAAATGACCATTATCGCCCAGTTCAGTAGATACGTGATCGATTTTGAAACTACCATTAGCTGTTACTTATGGCTATCAGTTTGAAAGCCTCGTTGCCGTCTTGGTTTAGAGTACAGGGAAGTCTTAGCTTTGATTCCTGATCGGGCATTCCATAAATCAAGAGTCACAAAGATTATGTACATTTTAATATTAAGTATTCTAGAAATTAGGCAAACATTATCCCTTTTCAAAAACGGTAAAGTTGAAAAGTAACACCTATATATTGCCAAATTTTAGGTCCCATGTAATAAGGATGGCAGTTATTGTCTTTTAGTTATAATTCTTCGATAAAACAAGTAACGAGAGCGTTTCTCGGTTACAATTCACGTAATCCTCCTAGCCAGTTTCGGCCACGGCGGCCAATCTCAACGGAGATCAGCCAGGTACGCAGGAGATATTATAGTGCACAAGTGTGTGCGCAATACACAGGTGCACTCGCTATTCCTTCACTCTCATAGTCCGGTGAGACGGCAATCCGACATGACCGGAGAGAGATCAGGCGCAGGACCAACGGATTTACATGCTTTCCGAGGCACGGGGGTATCACACCGCCAACTTCCTGACTCAGAGCTGCGACTGAGTAATTTTTTAAGATGGAAAAATCCAGTCACAAAGATTTTTGGCCCGACCCGGGATTCAAACCCAGGACCTCAGCACGCAAATCGTACTCGTAACGCATACGCAATACAACTGCGCCACCGAGGCAGTCAACAACAACAATTCACGTATGATTATAGTCAAAGGATAAACACTTCCTTGTAGCATATGTAACGTTAACTTTTACTGGTGATAGGTCTCTCATATGTAAGAGTCCGTCTGGGTGGGTACCACTGCAATGTCTATTTCTACCGTCAAACAGCAGTGTGCATGCACTGTTGTTTTTCGATGTGGATGACCAGCGCAGCGGAATGCCACACAGTACTTTATTACTCAAGGTGCTAGATTAGGGTTGCTAGATGGTCGGGAATGGTCTGGATTCTACTAATATTTCGTATGATGTCCCGACAAATAACAATATCTCCCGACAAACCGCTCATCATCATGTTCTACTTCAATGCAAATTTTAAAAGATGCAATCTTATTTACATGGAAAGAGCTCTCCGATTTTCTCAACGTACTTAATATTTCAAAGATGTTGATAATCATGCCTTTTCTGCATTTCTCCAGAAAACAACTCCAAAATACCGCTGTTGCGGTCCTTTCCCTGTTGTTGCGGGGGCTCAGAAGCCCCCGTAACACCGTACCGTGCCCACCTTTTGGTGTCCGAGGCAGCGTGAGACACGCTGCCGTCCATCACGGGGGTCACAGAAGTTGGCTAGACTAATGGGCTTTCGGCACCTCCCACCCACCCGTGACCCCCAGAGGCCCCTATTAGTCGCCTTTTACGACAGGCAGGGGATACCGTGGTGGAATTCTCCAAACGCCCCCAATCCACAGGGCGGGAACTCCAAAACCCTACAATCTGAATAGTTATCCAGATATTTAAATTTTTCACCCAACGTGCTTAATATTTCAAAGATGTTGATAATCTGCCCTTTCAGCATTTCTCCAGAAAACAACTCCATAATCCCAACATTTTGAAATGTTAACCAGATATTTTAATTTTTCAATCTGGCAAACCTACTCTAGATGGTATTGCTACTGTTTATGGGTGGTCGTATCGCTTACTATCTGGCGAATGGCATGTTCCTCTCGTCATTCAATGCAATAAAAAAAACCTAAGCATCTTACTTCACAGTCCTATGTAAAAAACTGACGTTTCATAACCCTAGGGCGGTATTCATAATGAATCTCATATTTGAGTTAAATCTTAAGTAGACATTTAATGTATTGAACTATTTAATTAACCAAACTTGAGCTGTCATATAAGAGCCAGTTCTCAGCTGAGTAAGCCATGTTACATAAACAAAACTTATTTATCAAAATCCGTCCCATATTTTAACTTGAGATGTCATTTGAGCTGATGTTAATATGGGTTTATTAAATAGGGACCATCTTAAGATACTGACCTTAATTTGACAGCGTCTCAGCTGATATCGTGCTTCAAAATAAAAAATAAAAATAAAATAAATAAAGCGAAATTGAGTTGAATCTATTCATACAGCCTTTAGTGTCACAGCTCTGAACTCCGATCAATATCATCTACCTAACTTTCGCGGTAAATGATGATATCTTCCTAGCCGATTTTAGTCCCGGCGACTGTAAAAACTGGGCAGACATATTTAACTAAGGGTGGTATTTATAATCAATCTCAAGTTTGAGACACATGTTAAGTAGTCATAATGTAGGGCGGTATTAATAGATCAATCTCAGGTTTGAGTTACATCTCAAGTAGACATAATGTATTGAACTGTTCATACATTATGTCTACTTGAGATGTAACTCAAACTTGAGATTGATTTATTAATAACGCCCTAAGACCGTGATTGGAAACTCAATAGCTTTTCTGCTCTTTAATGCGTATTTTTTTTGTTCAGAAAGTGCTATTCCCGGTTTGACAGGCCTACTATCTGCTTTACCGCGATAAAAATTAAAAAATGTATCTACCTGTGAACCAAATTCCATCTAAGTCCATTCGGCGGACCATGCTTTTACTCCAAATTTTCATAAACTTTTGCATGTATTAATTAGCTTTAGCATACTTTATCTCGTTAAATATTTTTTTGAATTTTGTAAGTTCCATGCAAAATAAAACAATAATACCAGCCCTGTATACTGTCCCACTGCTGGGCACGGGCCTCGTCTACTACTGAGGTGGTTTAGGCCTTAGTCCACCACGCTGGCCTTGTACAGGTTAGCAGATTTGCCATCACTTACTATATAGCCTAAATTGCAATTTGAACTCTGCAGTTATATAAATAAAATACACTAATTACCATCCCAAAATATGTATTAAAACATTGCGTTACTTTGATAAGTAAACTTGCTTGCCTTCAGTGGCTCGTACATTGAGACAATAGCAACGGTTGGAATGTCAAACTAGGTCTATACGTGACTTACTAATGTAAGAATATGTACTAATGTATGATGCTTATGTGTGCGTAGATGTTTGGGTGGAAAGCTCTTAGTACAAGTTCATGCTTTTCGTAATCAATGTCAGAATAGTTTCAGATACTAAATAGGATTTAAGTACTTATTTAAATTTCGAAATCCATTGATTTTTATTAGTATATGCATAATTATTAACCCCCGACAGAAAAAGAGGGGTGTTACAAGTTTAGGGTGTGTATCTGTGTATCAATGTTTGTGTATCTGTATGTCTGTCTGTGGCATCTTAGCTCTGAAACGAATGAACAGATTTTGATGCGTTTTATTTGGCGTTTGATGATTATCAGCTCATTTTCAAGATTCACTACTCCGATTAATTTAAAAATCGGTGTGTTATAACATGAGTAATATTTTTATGACATGTTAACCTTGACCTGATGCTGCAGCATCAAGTAGTCTACGGGATACACAACTATTCAGCAACTTATTGTAGATAGAGCGTGTGTGGGCTCATAGGAATGGTCTCAATGAGTAGGTGTTAGATAGGTAATTATCAAGGCCCCATGATGGAGAATATAATAATTTAAAAAGGTTGAAATAAAAATTAAATTAAAATTTAAATATTCCCCGATACAAAAAACCTCTAATCAGTAAAGAAATAAAAGAGTCTTTGTTTGTCGTTTAAGTACCTATTAATATTTTAGACCAAGCGTTCGTCGCGTCGAGGGGACCGCTAAAGAAGTATTTTCATCTCCCTGGTACAGAGTTCGGTCGGTTTTAATTTAGATCATTCTTGTTTAAGGGACTTTTGAGTACCAACTTACAAATAAATACGACGCCCTTTTTTAGGAATATTGTGTTGATTTTGCTATATCTAGTACTAGCTTTTGCCCGCGACTTTGCCCGCGTTAATAAGTTTTTCAGAGATAAAAGTACCGCTTTTATTTTTTATTTTTTTGTTTTTTATTTTCCTGGGATAAACGTAGTTTTTATGTAATGTAATGTAATCCAGGACATGATCCAACAGTGTGGCAAATTTCATCGAAATCCGTTCAGTAGTTTTTGCGTGAAAGAGTAAAAAAATATCCATACATTCATGCATCAATACTTACAAACTTTCGCGTTTATAATATTAGTACGATAAAACTTGGGATTTTGTTTAATAAAATCTGACTACAACTACTAACCGGTTGAGACAAATGATCCATAATTCAACAATTCCCACTTCGTATACTTTTTAACATATCATGCTTAGACCGGCTTTAACCAAACAACCACATAATTTAGAGTCAAAATATATATGTGAAACGGTTACCGAATATCAAATGAGTTGGAAGCCATTTCCATTCATAAACTTGTCCCATTACACCAAATGCTGTCCTAATATGAAATACCGGCGCCTGCCCTGCGCTATAACCACAGTGGTATTCGTACAGTAAGCCATCGCGTTATATATCTAGTGTTTTTTTTCTTCACAATAGGGTACTAGACTACCTTTTTTAAGACAATTTTGCAAAATGTAAACTATCCAAAATCTAATGGAATAATAATTTTCCAAATTCGTGCAAAAGTAAGTAAGCTTTGAAATTAAGTGGGAAGGGTACCTGTCAAATAACAGTATATCAGACTGTGACGTCACTGAGCGTCACGGGCCATAACGCTGTCTGCGTGTGAAAGAGATAGCGCGTTATCCTCGCCACGCCCCCACTTTGGCTTACAATAATATTATCAAAAATTAATAACTGCTTTATTTTTCAACCGATTTGATGCTAATTTCACAAAAGAATTTCTTTTTCGTATTATTTTATGTTACATCTAAAATAATGTACAAAATCAAACAAGAAACTACCCTATTGATACAAAACGTAAGGTTACACTATTTAGAAATATAGGCATACCAACACTAATTGTGCCAATCCGAACTAGGCCAGCCTAGGACTAACGCCTAAACCCTCTCAGTTGTAGAGGTCCGTGCTCAGCAGTGGGCAGTATGTAATACAGGACTGATTGCAAAGGCAAAAAGCATTCCAAATTATATTGGATTTTTTTATTCAGTATCCACCCGGAGTCTGGAATTTGTGCCCCATAGGCGATAGGCACGCCCCCTATCACATGGGACGGTATAGGCACGACGAAAAGTGAGTGTACTTAGGTGCCTCTGCCTACCCCTTCGGAGATAAAAAGGGATGAGTATTTTTGTAAAGTAAAAAAATCCGTTTGCGTGATGTCACTGTTACAGTTATCAACGCTCAACTATATCTTAAAATTGTTTATTTTGCGTTGCCTTAGTTCTTATTGTGACACTGTAGATCTGTAGACTGTGGTCTATGTCACAAATTAAATAATTATCACTATGTAATCTATACTATGGTTCTCTACGCCTACTTTAAATTTTATCGCCAATCGCTTGTCATTCACAAACGTTGCGGATGTTGCGATTAGAATTGAATTAATTATAACAATAATCTCTTGTAATACGTATTTGGTAATCACATTATAAATTGGAGTATTTCACCATCATATTTCTAGTAACGTACATTTTCATTTCGGGACACTAAGTACGTATCTATTTTTTGTAACTGCGAAAATAACTGTCTGTTACGCTTTCAAGGCTAAATCAATGGACCGATTTAGATAAAACTTTGCACAAAGTATGCTTGAAAGCCAAGTAAGGCATTTTTTATATCACATACCAAATTCTATGCATGTAGTCTCCAGAAAAAGTAAAGCTTAGCATCTTATAATACTTTTTAATTTAAAGTAGGCTAATTTCGCGCTAGTAGACTTGGCAATTAAGAATTCCTTTTAAAGTTCATGTATGTTCAAGGAACAAATATGTAATGTTTGTTCCTTGATGGGTAAATTATACAATTATGATAAAAACTTCTTTATTTGATACGTTCGAAGTAAAGCGGTAACTGTAGATGTAAATTGTCTGCGGGAAACTCGGATGCCGGATCACAATAATCTTTGTGCCATCCTGCACAATATTGCACTTAGCAGTAATTTCGTTGTTCCTTCCTCGAGCTGCCCCTATGACGTCCGTTCTGTTGTCGGTTGATCTCATAACTTCTTTGCGTTTTAATGTTCTGCCTATCAGTATTAACAATTTTATTAAGTTTACGCTTATTATTATTATAAATGAGAAAGTTTGTTAAATTGTTTATAAGTAAAAGCAGAAACTGCGGAACAGAAAATACAATTTGGCACAAAGGCCATGGGAATAGCACATAGGCTACTTTTATTTCCGCAAAAGTAATTATTACTTTATTTATTTATTTACGTTAATAACTGTTATGTATACTTAAAACATAATATACAGGTAAAATAATAAAGGCATTAATTACGCCGCCTGTCACCAGAAGGACAACTCAAAACTTGATTTGTCAAATATAAGCCAGGTTTTTAAACATTTGGTACAAATATCTGATAGCGTCCCGCCAACGTATAATTACGTCATTGGGAAGTATAACACGACCTCTCGTTCCGCCCAATGTAGCAGACACCAAGTAAAAGCAGTTGACAGCCCTGCCGCCGCCCACAGACGCCCCACGCTCGTCCATATATTATCGATATATTGACCAACACTGGCCAAAAACATCACCTACAAGCACCAACATATTCGCAACAGTTCTTGGCTTTATTTTAAACTTTATTTTGTTTGAAATAGAATTGATGTTATTAGTCGATTTAGCGTTGCAATGGTAGTAGTTAAGTCGTAAACATCTTGCAGAATCGTCTTTACCTTTAATGTCGTATTTCAGAGATTTGCAGAATTATATGATTATAATAATATAGATGTATTAAGATAATTGCACTAAATTACAATGGTAAAGCATATGTTCTGAGATGTAGAAACAACGCAATATAAGAAAACATTAACACACTTGCGCGGACAATTTCACGGTATTTTATGTACACATTTTTGTAACTTCACTGTTACTTTAAAATGTTAGGCTTTAATAAAATGGTCTAGATTATAGTACATTTTATTATAGGCAATTACATCTTACGCATCTACCTACGTCTTAAGCACTACATATTATTATAAAAGAAAGTCCCCCCGCCGCGTGTGTCCGTCTACGCGATAAACCCAAAAACTACACAGCAGATTTTCATACGATTTTCACCAATGGACGGAGGAATTAAAGAGTAAGGTTTATGTGTATAATTCATGTTTTTTTATCACTGAAAAAAATGTAGCCATATATGCTACTACCCGTGCGAAAACGGGCAAGACAATAGTACCTCTATATTTTTATCAATAAGCAGTTTAACTTTACTCCGATTTGGGAATTACAAAGTAGATGTATTGAAAGATTTTTTATTTGTCAAGCTATCGACGTCTGCGCAGCGCCTTATACTATAAACGCCACATCACCCATTTACTGGTGGTAAGTCTCTCATATATTTAAGAATCCGTCTGGGTGTGTACCACCGCAATATATATTTCTACCGTCAGGCAGCAGTGGAAGACAGGAACATTGAAGGACATTGTAGCCAATGTAACTACTGAACATCTTATGTCTCAGGATAACGAGCGCAGTGGAATGCCACACAGTACTTTGTAACTCAAGGTGCTGGATGGTGTTTCTACTGTTTATGGGCGGTCATATTACTCACCATCAGGCGAACGGCATGCTCGCTAGGTCATTCAATGCCATAAAATAAAAAAAACACACACACATACACTAAGCATACACAGAATCGTTTAATTGGAAGCTCTTCGTATATTAGTGAGTTTTTGCAGCAGTGTCGGTACGTAGCGATTATTATGTACATAAGTATCGCATAGGCTATCAGTACAATGGCACGTTCTGATTGTTGCCGCTGTCTTTTATGTGTGGATTAAGGCATGAGAGGTAAGGTTATTACTACACGAGTTTTTATGAAGCTCTACAGAACCGATATATTTTTGAAATATTGTAAATGTAGTGCAGATAAAAATATGCGTAAGTTGAAAAATAAACTGAACATTCTATTATTTAAGAAAATACACTTAATTCTTAATATATCAGTCTAACTCATGAGTCGCAGAAATGAATAATTTTATGTGTCACAAATCTCTACACCGCAAACTAGCTTTAGAAAAAAAATCTATTCACTACAAACATACATCTCTACATAATAAAATATAGTGAATTAGAATTTTGCGACGTTTTTGTATAAATCAGTAAACGATACAATTACATCAAGCGATTTGCACCGCTTATGAAATTCTTCCCGCTTCAACCTCAAACTTAAGCCTCGCTTACCAGAGGGTTCACTTAAGCACAAGTGGCTCAGAATAATACGCACGTACTCGCAGAATAGTACAGTAACTGGTAACCATAGCTTGGAACTCGTATGTCGATCACTCGTACGATCTGACTGACATTTTTGAATGGATCATATGTGTGTAGTCGCATGATGGTAGGAAATTAAACAATGATTAACTACATAGTTATTATTTAGAAAACAAAGTCTTACTGTATTATGCGGCGGCAATACCATACCAGCCCTGTATTATATACTGCCCATTGCATTGTATAGTAATACTGGTACAGAGGTCACTGAAAGTTGGTATTTCACCAAATTTCACCAAAAAGATGGTACGCGATATAAAATATACAATTTCAGTATACAATTTTTCCGGCGACCTTTTTTTTTTAGGTCCCAAAAGGAGAATTAGTAACCGGTACTGCTACTTATAAACTTATACGTCCTTGCTAATCTATGGTGTTCAGTGATATTAACAATAAAAAAATATTATTAGTAAATGATTACAATAACCAATGATGTAATTATGCAACAAGAATTTATATATTCTTAGATACAAGAAAAAAAATTATAAATTTTGTCATTGATGTTGAAAGTTGGTACTTTTGCGTACCAACACAGGTTTTAGTTGGTACATGGTACAAGACCCTGAAAAATGGTACATGTACCAGGAAATTGGTACGTCTGGCATCACTACAGTAAGCACGGGCCTCCTCTACAACTGAGAGGGTTTAGGCCTTAGTCCACCACGCTGGTCTAGTGCGGGTTGGTAGACTTCACATACCTTCGAAATTCTTATAGAGAACTTATCAGATATCCAGTTCTCCTCACGATGTTTTTCCTTCACTGTTACAGTGAGCGATAATTCACAAAGAATACACATAACATGCGGTGACAGCTTCGTAAAGCGGCGATCGCTTCCTTGGGAGTGGAACACACTACCGAGACAAATCTCCGCAGGTTCAAAACCCAATGGCACGCACGTCTGACTTTTGTACCTACGGCGGAATAAGTGATAATAAGACATAAAGTAAAATATTCTAAATAGCGTTTGCTCAAAAAGATTTTCCAAGATAAAAGTTCCGCTATTTTATTTAGTCACATAGATTGAAAACCGTTATAATAAAGACAAACATTTTAAATTATACTTGGCCCAACGATTCGAACCTAACAACTACTGCGGTGGTGGAAAATGACTTAAGCATGTTCCTCGATGTCGTGCAGGAGTTTAGAAGGGTCATTTATATAGGGTGGACTCGATCAATAACCACTTCCGAAGGTGAATGACCGGTGTATTTTCATAATAAATTAGATGTGGGAATGGTGATCTTGACCATTGGTAACACCGAGTTTGGATTATTACGTAAATATAAAATATAAATTATTATAGAAGTGTACAGTTTTCACTAGAAACACTATCCGAATTTTATGCGTATTAGAGGTACACAGAAATTTATATCTATACCAATATTATAAAGAGGAAAGATTTGATTGTTTGCATTGAATAGGCTCCGGAACTACTGGACTGATTTGAAAAATTCTTTCATGAATATAAAGTTACATTACCAGTGAGTAGCATAGGCTCCTTTTTATCCCGGGGAAATATAAAGGGGGACTTTTATAAAAAAAGTTCGTTTTATAAACCAGTCGACTTGGAATGTTTTAAGAAATTGTACAAAAATAGTTTAATTTGCTATTATTTAAAATATTGTCTGTTTAACTTATCATTATACAGTGAAACCTGATTAAGTGAGACATTAAAGGACCTGTAATGGTGTCCCACTAACAGAGGTAATTCAGTGCCAAAGTGTTGGGACCTCAGCATGAGTTCCAGTTATGGAGGTTTCTCACTTATCCAGGTCCCACTTAACCAAGTTTCACTGTACTACACACATATTTGTCTATGATATTTTTTAAGGAAAGATTTTTTTCGCAGGTTTTACATGAAATAGTTCTTTTGAAATTTATTTACCGCTAGCCTTCTTACGTTTTATTTTATCGGCATTTGTGACTTGTGTTAAACTTACGAAAGCTTAATGCGGGTTCGCGATAAAGCACTTGATTAAGACCCACATGAAAATAAACCACAAATAATGACTTGAACAGTGATAAATTATTTTAAGAACGGCAAACTGAGGCTTTTTAAATTTACAATAGTTTTGAGGTTTTAATTTATCTTGATACAGTAAATGCGATATCATAAATTGTAAACATTTTAATAGCTAATATAGAATTTACCAAAATCCTAAATATTTACTTTAAAACACGAACGAATCTTCCAGGCATTGTGAAGTGTTAGTAAATGTGAAGTGAACCAATTATGACTTGATGCACTTGTGACGTCACGATGTACCGCCCGAACTTCTACGAGAGCACCTGCTTCAGGTGCAATGAGATCGTATACCAGGTGGACCGCGTGGGACCGCTCAAGGACTTCACCTTCTTCCACAGCGGCTGCTTCAAGTGCGCCGTTTGTGGGACCAAACTTACGCTTAAGGTAAGATTTTGTTCCGTAACTGAGTATTTCCTTGGGTCCTTGTGGAACTGTTTTAGGACTTCATCTTCTTCCATAGCGGCTGCTTCAAGTGCGCCGTTTGTGGGACCAAACTTACGCTTAAGGTAAGATTTTGTTGCATAACTGAGTATTTCCTTGGGTCCGCGTGCGACCGTAAAAGGACTTCACCTTCTTCCACAGCGGCTGCTTCAAATAGAGTAAGGGAATTACTAGAGTCAAAATGCCAGTGTAGCTACTGTGCATTTTTTATGCAAAATGCAATATGGGGGCAAACGAGCATACGGTTCACCTGATGGTAAGTGATCACCGCCGCCCATGAACATCTGCAGTACCAGGGGGCATAGAGATGCGTTGCCGGCCTTTTAGGTGGGAATACGCTCTTTTTTTTAGACTTAGGGCGGTAAACTAGACTTACGTTTGAGTAAAGTAGTATATGAGTATTTCATTTGAGCTGATTTAATATGGGTTTATTAAATAGCAACTAACTTAAAATACTGACCTTAATTTGACAGCGACTCAGGTATTAATACCGCTCTTAACATATTGTCTCAATTTAAAGCCCGATATCACTTTGCCCGACCCGGGAGTCGAACCCGAGACCTCCTCAGCATTGCAGTCATACCTTCATAGACTATTAAAGGACTTCACTTGCGCCAACAGAGATAATATAACCATTAGTCATTTATTAAGTTTAATAAACCAACGAATCAATCTTGATGAAATTTAGCACACAGAACAAGCTCTGGATTAAGGATTACTTTTATCCCAGAAAAGTAACCTACAAATCCTCAAACGTTCGAATTTAAAATATGCTATGTGCGCAGTTTACGCATGTATTCACTCCGCAAGTTTATTTCCGCAGTGCGCACTAGTTTTAAACAACAGTACCTAACATATAGTAAACGATTTGTAAGACTTGCAAGTAAGAAATCAAGAGATAAGAGCGAGTTTACGCCGGCGGGTAGGTCGCGAAGACACCAAGGCCGGCAACTAGTTCGGGCACAAAATGTTTATATGTCAACGTTGTTTTGTAGCTTTACATGCTTTGTTAATTTGAGTATAAAATATTTGAGTTTGTAAGAAACTTTCGAGCAATAGGTGTAGAATCAAGTTATGTAGGCTTAGGGCGTGAGTAAATGGGGCTGAGAGAGTCGCGGGGCGAGCGATAAGGGGCTGGTCGCTCGAATACCCTAATTTAAGCAACTCCAAGGTGGACGACAATATGGGTGGTCGGTCTCCTGCAGTCGAGTCGCCGAAGAAGGCCACCGCGGGTTTTTGTTGGTATGCTAGTATAGGGTGTACATAATGTTAGGGACTCGGTGCTCCAATGCTCGCTCCAATGTCGACTTTGGGCCGTAAGAGCGGTGAAACTAACATAACCATTCCACTCACCCCCAGTGGTGGTAGCGATAAACCGTTTGAAAAAAAAGCGTAGGGCAATCTATAGGTATACATTGTAAACCAAAATAAAGCAACAATTTGCAATGAGTGTACACGTTGCTTCGTAAATATTAAGTAAATAGTAGTGACTCATTTGTACAGATCATATGGACGCGAGTGACTCATGCTATACGTTTGGTTATTAATTGTTACACTTGTGGCCATTGCCGTGTACATGGTTAGCTGTACAAGTTATATTTTGGGGTGTAATTATAAGTAAACTTTCTGGTAATTTTATTATATTCTTAGAACGAATTAAATATAATTATTGAATTAAATAAGATAACACCTAACAACTGTTACTTAAATGGTTCTGAGCAGGCTGTATGTTTCAATGTCCTTAACCCAAATAAAAAGTACCTGTTAAGCAGACTGCAATCTGACCTAGAATCTAACAAACGAAAATAAATAATTTCGATTGTATTATAGCAAACTGTATAAGTAATAAATTAGTTTATTATACGGTAAGCGTAAGAAAAAAAATGATTCAGGGCTATGTCTCATAGAAACGTGTTGCTATGTTGATTTGATGTTTTACTTTTCTTTCATTAAGTAAATCTTTTTTGTACCTTACTAACTGATAAAACTTTTTGATTCAGCCAGCTTTGCAAATTTTTATTGTAACTGGCCATTTAATTGAATTTCCTAGATTAGAGTTAACTTTTTTTGTATTAATGGTTTTTACCACAGAACAGGGATATAGACAAATAAATTGATAAAGTGTAAATGTGTATGTTGTAAAACGAAACTGAATACAATCCATGTCTCTACAGCTACTTTTCTATATTTTTAAGCGTTAAAACTAAAAAATCGAAGAAACATTTTAAATTAATGTTCCAAATTCAATTTTTTTTCTAGATAGAACTTTATTCCCGCCATTTTGCCGTACATGATAATTTTGTTAATTCACTCCCTTGGCTATTTAATAGATATCATAAACTGTAAATTCTCTATGGAAGCAGTTAAATAACATTACACCACGGTTCAGAATATATTGGTACAGTGCTATTGTATAAAATGAATCGGTTTGACGAACCATAAACGTATCAATGCCATGTCATTGTACGATATTAATTGATCAAATCGTACTGCATTGTGTTTTGATGTACTATATCCGGTGTTGTTTACCAATATTTAGGGCCCTATATATTCTGGTAACGTATTTTATTATATAAACCGAATGAAGTAATAAATCACTACATAGTATAAAACAAAGTCGCTTCCCGCTGTCTGTCCCTATGTATGCTTAGATCTTTAAAACTACGCAACGGATCTTGATGCGGTTTTTTTTAATAAAAAGAGTGATTCAAGAGGAAGGTTTATATTATGTATAATTTATCCCGGGGAAATATAACGCGGGACTTTTATCCCGGAAAAACTCATTATCGCTGGCGAAGCCGCGACCAGAAGTCTAGTAACTTATATACGAAGGTATAATTCAGGAGGAAGATAATTTTAATTATTTTCATTGAATTTATTAATTTATGGTGACATGTCTGTCTCAAAATCTTTAAGAGAGGCCTATGTTCAGCAGTGGACGTCACGTGGCTGATGATGATGCTCACAATATTATAAACTACTAGCTTTTGCCCGCGGCTCCGCTCGCTTCAAAAAGTTTTTCCGGGATAAAAGTCCCGCTTTATATTTTCCCGGGATAAAAAGTAGCCTATGTGTTAATCCAGGACATGATCTACCCGTGTGCCAAATTTCATCGAAATCCGTTCAGTAGTTTTTGCGTTAAAGAGGAACAAACATCCTTACATCCAAACATCCAAACATCTAAACATCCAAACATCCAAACATCCATACATTCTTACAAACTTTCGCCTTTATAATATTAGTAGGATTGAGTAAAACTAAGCTAAAGTATTCTAATTTTACCTGAAGTTCCTATAGGATAACTCACAGGCACTAATGTAATAAAATTCCCAAAAGTCAAAAGAAGAAATAATGTTGAATATTTATTTTAACTCGTTGGCTGTCTTTAAATATTTTGGCGCCAAAGTGATTTGTATCATCTCCCACAGACATACTACAACAACCAGCATTGGACGGAAGACAAAGAGGTTTATTGCTCAAGCCACGTGCCCAAAATCGGCCCCGGACACCTGGACAATTCGTCCGTTGGCATCCGTAGCGCTCTGAACGTGCCCAAAAGCAACAACTATGTCAATGAACAAATCAGAGGATATGCGAGGAATAGTCATGATACTGAATGTGAGTACCTTTTTATTAACAATTTTTTTTTAAATTGTTATAAGTTACAGTCACCGAGATAAATAGCTGAACAAATCCAAAATTTCAAATCACTTCCACGCATTAAGTTCTATTGAAACTTTTCTTTTTCTTTCTGGGAAGTAAAGTTAATCGCCTTTATTTTATTTTTGTGAAGAGAAATCAAAAATTGGTAAGAACACGAAAGTGTAGACGCGATTTGAAGTTTGGAATTCGTTCTGCTCCTTATGTGGCTGACTGTACACCGACAGCACTACATAACGTATTCAACATTATAGGTTTTATTTTTTACTAGCTTTTGCCCGCGGCTCCGCCCGCGTTTAAAAGTTTTTCCGGGATAAAAGTCCCGCTTTATGTTTTCCCGGGATAAAAAGTAGCCTATGTGTTAATCCAGGACATGATGTACCCGTGTGCCAAATTTCATCGAAATCCATTCAGCAGTTTTTGCGTGAAAGAGGAACAAACATCCATACATCCAAACATTCAAACATCCATACATTCTTACAAACTTTCGCCTTTATAATATTAGTAGGATGGAATTCATGGAAAGGGTGACTATGATATACAAAGGGTTTACTTAACCATTATAGCTACGAGAAAACGTTCGTAGATCTTAATTTTTGTTTTGGCCTGCACTTATAGAATTTTTTGAAATGTCTGTTAAACCAGAAGCAAAAAAACATAGATATACGTCGAATTGAGAACCTCCTCCTTTTTGAAGTCGGTTAAAATGCTTAACCATGCTGCTTAGCAATAAAAATAGATACTATGACACTACTATGACGGACTATAGCGTTCAAAAGACCTAAATACTGCGTCCGTTCGCAAATCTTTAATCTAGTCACCTTAGTATATATGTAATAGATTACCTAATCGGAGATGGTCAATAAACCAGGACAATACACTTGCATCAAGGTCAGCCTATTGTTTGATGCAGCGGCCTTCGAGTTACAAATTACAATTGATTTTTCGCTCGTAAACTCATGACATTGGTTGCATCCTGGAAATACCTACGCACTCGGGAGTGGGAATTACGCCAAATTATGAATGACTTTTTTAAGGTTGTAAAGACAACGTTTCTATCTACGTGAGGTGGGAAATCCCGTTAAATTAATAATAAAAAAGCCTTCGCCTATTCGACATGATTTATTTCTGGCATTAATTATGCACAATCTAGAATTCTAAAATGAATAGAAAAATATTTTTATCGAAATAATACTACACATTTTAAAAAATCCACAATTTGTGCTTCCATATTATACACTCATTTGCAAAAAAAACGGGCGGTTTGGATTTTAATTATTTTTTTAAAAAATACGGTACCAAAATGATTTCAATCATTTGTACATGTTACTGGCCGGTTTTAAAAATGCCGTGGGGTTTAAAACAGTACGTTCTAAATTAAAATTTTCGTTTGATGCTCGTTTTTACAGAAAACCACTTTTTATCCTACATTTTTGGTGCGAAGTTCCAAAAGATAATATTGGTTTTCATAACTTTTAGTAAATTTTTATGAATTTATTTCATATTCTTAATTGTCAAAGCTTCATTTATTGCTGTTTAGCTGTCTCAATAATGTTAGAGAAAGTGGTAAAAGCTACCAAAATTATTGCGCTGCTCGAAGAGGGCTGCAGCCAATGCTTCGTGGCTCAGAGGCTAAGTGTGAGTCGCTCGACGGTTCAAAGGACCTGGCAGCGGTATCAAGACACCGGTTCCGTCGAGAGAAGGCCTGGTTCTGGAAGAAAACCATGTACCCAACCACGGGATGATCGTTTTCTTGTGAGTCGCGCATTGAGAAATCGCAAGTCTTCGTATGTGGACCTTAAGAGCAACCTCGAAGAAGTAAGAAATGTGCATATTAGTCTATGGACGGTCAGGAGGAGGCTGCTCGCGGCCAATAT
This sequence comes from Lapara coniferarum, assembly GCA_949316025.1. NCBI lineage: Eukaryota > Metazoa > Arthropoda > Insecta > Lepidoptera > Sphingidae > Lapara > Lapara coniferarum. The sequence continues at coordinate 4,129,860 of OX438928.1, forward strand.
ACGCAGTCATCGCCCGGCCCGCGGCCCTAAGTTACTCCGTGAGCACAGAGTTGCCAGGCTTAGGTTTGCTCGAAATTGTGAGTCATGGACTCAAGAAGACTGGAATAGGGTATTGTTCTCCGATGAAGCCAGGATATCTCTGTTCGGTGAAGATCGACGTCGGCGAGTGCTACGAAGACGAGGAGAACGCTTTGCAGAGGCTTGTTTTGAAGAAATCACACCTTATGGTGGGGGCTCTATTATGTTTTGGGCAGGAATAAATTCAATGGATCGTACAGAGTTAGTCTTCATTGAAAACGGCTCACTGACTGGACATCGATACATAACGGAAGTTCTTATTCCTCATGCACAACCCGCATTGGCCGCTTTAGGCGAAGACTCAATTTTTATGGACGACAACGCTCGCGCCCACCGGTCTGGCGATGTGGAAGCGTATGTGCAAGAAGTCGGCATTCGTCGTTTGGATTGGCCAGCTCGAAGTCCCGACCTCAATCCTATAGAGCATGTCTGGGACGTTCTGAAACGACGCGTGAGATCAGTACAACCGGCTCCGCAAACCATCAGAGAGCTGAAGAATGTGATTACCGCGGAGTGGGAACGTATTCCGCAAGCAAGTATCCGGGATATCCTCGCTAGCATACCCAGACGAATTCAAGCTGTGATTTCAACTAGAGGGGGTCACACTCGATACTAAACATTTATCTGCTTTTACTTTATTAAAGAAAAAACAAACAAAAATCTTTGTTTACTTTTACTTCACGAACATATGCACTACTAGCGAGCATACACTACTAGTGAACTTTAGCATTAAAACCCATAAATTTTATCAAAATTTTATGATAATACTGACGAAAACGATTATTTGCTTATTAATTTACAAAACTGTGAAAGTAAAACTACCTATAATTATCAAACAAACCAATAGTAACATTTGAAATGGTTCATTGCTTAGGTGCCCGTTTTTTTTGCAAATGAGTTTATTATCGTTGGCATTCTAAAGGTATTCTCTTTTTGTATCGGTGCTGGACCTGCAAATCTAACCAAATATTGATCTTGGATCTATTAAAAAAATTAGCTTTAGACACCTCCATTTACCTAGATTTGAATTTCCTACAGTTCCTGTAGTTATCTTTTTTTGTAGTAATGGTTTTTACTCAAAAGCACTTGATTTTGAGATGTCAACAAAACAAACAAACAACTAACTTTTTATAAACGTTTTAACGTAGTTTTTAAGTAAAATAAAATTACATAAATCTCAAAATCGGAGGTCTTTAATATTAAAACGATTTATTGTAAAAGGCTAGTCTTTAGGCGTTCCATCCAAATATATACCTAAAAACTGTCTTTTTTAGAATTTTAGGCCCGTTTTAGACATGTCCTTTAAATGTTTTGTTAAACACTCCATATTGTTTTTTCTTTTAATTTAACATATTACATAGCGAGACAGAAAAACAAAGCATACTTGGTATGAATGAATACAAATCAATCACACAAACTGGATTCAGGTGACACAATGTTGAAAATATGATGAAGTCAGCTGGCCGAGATGACCGCAGCTCTAATGCGGTAACATAAAGGTGTGGCGCATACACGACCGATTTTATCGGTTACCGGTTATTATTTAAATCCATAGTATTTGGAAATGGGTGTTCAACTTTTACCTAACTTACTACTGTGTTTCAAATGCGCTTGGAATAGAGCAAGTCAGCGGGAGTGGGCCACATATTTTTTAAGCCAGCACGTTTTTTTTTTTGTCCCTGACTAAACTCTTGCTAGCCTGACGAGGGTCGGCTTATGCAAGAACACCGGTCTTTTGGGTGAGTGCAGAAGGCGCTCGCAACCCTTAAAAGTCTGTGGGACTCGATCCTAGTGGCTGTCTCGTAAGCGCCGTTCGAGGACGAACAGCAGCGCTGGGCCAAGCTTCAGCACGTGAAGCTACGTTGCGGTAGGCAAAATTGCAAAGAATGCAATTATAAATTTACATTTCAAATAAAACGGAATCAAAAGGTGTTTGAACTTAACTAGAACCTGTTCCATTTAACAACTTAAGGACGCAGGCGTAATGACATATTATAGGTATTACTTAAGTTCGATTTTCGCAAGACTGTTTTTTGTAGAGCATTCTCCGCCTCTCTGCCGACTTTTATCGTACCAATCCTTCGGTCGTCTGCGTCACGCCTAAAGTCAGGCGTGAAATATAACACGTCTCTTGGGTGCGCCTCGCTACTCACGCAGCTTTACAAGGAAGTGAGAAAAAATGTCACGCTGGCATTTACATCGGACAATCTTATTATTATCACAGAGTATGATTATATTGGTTATGTCACGATTCTTTTATGAACGTTATTGGTTATTTATTGCTGTGACTGTCCAATTTGAGGAGTCATAATACGGCAATAATATGGCCTGATGACATCTAGGGGCTTTGTTTCCTTGGATTTTCTTCGCTTGCAAAGATCTTTGTGAAGAAATTTCAGGATTTTAAAGATTCTATTTTTATAAATATTTGCTCTATAAAATGGAACTCAATTTATGTGGCAGAAATAACACTACATCGTATCCAAATATTCAGGTTTATTGGTCACTTTTCCACCTGTTAGCGCGAACTGTGATCCTCTTTATTTCTTATATTACACACACTAGTGCACCCACTTGTACTAGTGGTAGAACTCTCATATGTAAGAGTCCGTCGGGATGGGTAGCACCGCAATGTCTATTTTTACCGTCAAGCAGCAGTGTGCATGCATAGTTGTGTTACGGTTTGAAGGACATTGTAGCCAGTGTAACTACTGGGCATAATGAGACTTAACCTCTTATGTCTCAGGATGACGAGCGCAGTGGAATGCCACACAGTACAGTGTACCTCAATGTGCTATTGCTATTGATTATGGGTGGTCGTATCGCTTACCATCAGACGAACGGCAAGCTCGTCTCGTCATTCTATGCCATAAAAAAAACTTCTCGCCGTGCGTTTTCCGCCTCATGATGTGATAAGGGGCGAGTCTATCGCCATATCGGGCACAAATTTCAGTCTCTGGGCTGATACTGAATAGAAAAACCCATCATCACTTTGTCCGACCCGGCATAAAAACAAATCATATTAAAATAATTCCGTTACTCAACTAAAATAAATCTGAAAATGAGATACAAAACCCGCAAGAATCCAGTCTTTAGTATTACTTCCGAAGAAGGTATGAAATCTCTGGATGTGCAGCGCTCGGGCCTCCTCGATAAGACAAGGACGGACAGACGTGCGAGTGAAAGAGACAGCAGAACTTGTTGCAAAACAACCGGTCACATTCCGACGAACAGCCCAGTGACCTAAAGCACCTTAAAATTGCTTTTGGACTCGCAGATTTATGGACTTCGTGTGGTTTTAATTTCTTTGGTGATTTCTGTTTACGCAATAGTTAAGAAATAATTTTATGAATTAAAATGTGAAGGAATATACAGTAAAGCGTATTACGTCACAGAGGCCTTAGCTAGTTATGTGCGCAATATAGGCCGTCACTACCGAGATGATAGTAGTGTTTTAGTTAAGCTGTGATTGCACAGAACGTGGCAGACGGCAGACGGCAACAGCACGTGCCGCGACGGCAGACGGCACTACAATTTAATACTGCATAGTCGTGCCGTCTGCCATCGCGGCACATGCTGTCTGCCGTTGCCGTCTGCCGTCTGCCGCATCCTGGGGAATCACAGGCCACAGCTTTAGACTGACACGACAACTTGGATGTATCTAAGTATATTATTATTATGATGGGCAGAAAACCTTTTTATAACTTTCCTTTACTTTTTTGTTATTGTATACAGGCTGACGAAAATAAATAATTAGAAGAACGAAGACATCTCCGTTTGACAGTGGGACAGTCTACTTTTTTTAAATCATACGCGCACGGCATATTGTCGACGCTTTACCTTACCTCTGATTTAGATACTTGACGAACATTCGCGAATACGAAGGTGTAAGCAGCTTATTCCAGTGTATTATTTACTCATTATTCAATCATATTCCTTGAAGAATTATTCACCAAGTTATTCGGCAAATTATTCGCAGATAGTCTAAATACGGCATTATAAGTAGCGGAGGGTCCAGAAAGAGTCGACACCTATTTTAATCTTGACGTAGAGCTGAAAATTATATTTTTCTGTAGCACATCGGTAGAAAAAGTTGTCGCTTAACAACTTGGTTTGCAATCATTCTTTGACTCACCAAGACCGGTGTTGACGGTTCTCTGCAGCCATGATGGCGTCATACGTGTCTCGCAGAACACGTTTTGAGCAATGAAGTCATTTTTTCATTCTGCCTACCACTATTTTAAGGGCTGACGTAATAATAACATGCATTAAGTTGTTCTTTCCCCTAGAAAAATGCACTTTACTGGATACAATAATTTGTTTAATAAATTATTCTTCTTTGATATTTATTAAAATTTCAGCAAGTTTATTGCTTTTAGGGTCGATTACACTGCTTGGTAACATACTATTCGACACATATATATATAAGCTGACCAAACAAAAAGTCACACTCTAATATAGCATTCAGCAAGAGGTGAAATTGTCTCTTATTCTACGAATTAAAATTTCTGTTTATAAAACCTTATACCACTAACAGTTTCCACGTCACGTAGGCGTAGGTACTCGGTATCAAAAACGTAAACCGAAAAACCCAGATACGAAATAAATATTTGCGAATCTCATACATATTTATATTGACTCAGTAAACGACCAACGCGACGAGTTGTGGTCCAAATGCCTTATAAATATAGGAATTTGGGGATCCTTGCTCAGCAGTGGGACGATATTATCCCGCCTTCACACCCGCCACTCATGTAAGCCAGATCGGCACTTATTTTATGACACCGACCGGTGAAGCTCGGCAAGTTATTGGGAACACTAATTAGTCTAAACTCGCAATGAAATTAATGAAATAAAAAGATAGGGAGTTACTGGAAATATATTTTTTCTCTCCACCATAGGAAACCAAGAGACAACAACATTATGAATACAACTAGGTTAAAAATAAATAAGCTACCTACATATCATATGATTTTTGCCAATTTATTTATGATTTATTATAGACAGGCTGATACCTGGAACGCGACATCCTGGGTCACTATGGCTGGATTTACACTCTGTACTATGGTCGCTATCCATAGTAGAGTGTATCAGCGGATACAGATAACATACCACTATCCATAGGCCGTAATACCTATTAAGATTTAGTTTTTCCGTCCCAGAATATAGTGGGGCATGTACCCAGGACCAGTTATGTCTCAACTAGATACCCTGTTTCCTACTACTGACTGGCACAGAATTACATTAGCATTTCTATTACATTCATTCAAGTTTCTTATATAATCAATCAGTAGTCTAAAACGAAACTGATATTTATAGACCGTGGGAATAAATTAAGTGCTCATGTTGATCGAGATTGGACGTAAATATAACACTATAATGACTGCCTCAGTGATTCAAGGGCGGATCCAGCTTTGGCGCTAGGGGGGGGTCACATAGTCGTGGTCAAATCACAAGAAGTTATAATTTAATTTTGAAAAGTAAAAAGTAGGTATTCTATTAATAAATGTAATTACTGTAGGTACTTAAAAATACCTACCTATATTTAAATAACAATTATTATTTTTTAAGTCTTCTCCCGAAACGCGTTATCACTACATCTACTTCAATGTGTCCGTAGTATTATAATGCTCTTTGTTTTAATGCGTTCGTTCTTTTAAACGTTCCATTAGGGGCTAGTTCTAGTTAGACATTACGCGTTAGTCGAAAAAAAGCACGCACAAGTTTCACACGAAATATGACATACGTAGTATGAATGGTAGCGGCCGTGGCGGTGGCGCGACAAAATTATTTTCGATGCGTTTGTTCCCGAATAATGCGTTTGCCATCAAAGTATTATATTAAACTAGCTTTGGTCGCAGCACCGCCCGCGTGAAAAAGATTTTCTGGTATAAAAGTCCCGCTTTATATTTTCAGGGAATAAAAAATAGCCTATCCACGACATGATCTACCCACGTGCCAAATTTCATTGAAATGCGTTCAGTAATTTAGGAGATGTGCAATAAGAAACAAACAGAGAAACACACAGACAGACAGAAAAGAATTACAATAATCACTGATTTGTGTTCCATTACTCTTCTGTAGTCACTGCTTTTCTTTTTTATCACATTTCTTTAAATGTACGGACACACTGATTCTACTGCTTTATTAAATACACTTATATTGTACTATACAATCTTACCCGTGCCAGACGGGCCGGTACGGGTTGAGCAGGAGGCGGAGTGGTTCGGGGTGGCAATGTCGGATGTTTGCGACGCCGCCATGCTCCGGGCTCTCCGCCGTTCGCCGGTGTGACAGGTGTACTGGTTGTCGGCGGAGCTAGCGCAGTTACGCGCGTCATGCGTTGCTGCGCGCCGCCGATACGCCAGGCATCGTCGTCGCCGGCTCAGAGATGAGAACCACGCAGACCAGGAGCGGCAGCTCTATGGCCTCTACAAAGAGGCAAAGAGAGCGCTGCGGGTGGCCATTCATGGGGCCAAGGTCGCGGCACGTAAGGCGTTCTTGGGGACTCTCGACAGTGACCCGTGGGGGCGCCATTACCGTATGGTGATGAAGAAGCTTCGCCCTGCGGCGCCCCCGCTGTCGCAGAGTCTCCGGCCAGAATTACTGGCCAACGTCGTGGCGGCCTTGTTCCCGGCCACCGTGGAGTTCACTCCTCCACCGATGGCACCACCGGATGTGTCGTCATCGTCGAGTGAGAATCCAGCAAGGGATATCCCGGAGGTTTCGCCCGCTGAAATGCGGGCGCCAGTGCTTCGGCTGCGGAGCAAAAACACGGCCCCAGGGCTCGATGGCATCCCCGGTAAAGCCTGGGTGCTAGCCCTCTAGTACCTGGGCCCGAGGCTCCGCAGTTTATTCACCACCTGTCTGGAGCAGGTCTTCCCGGTGCGCTGGAAAACCGGGAAGTTCGTCCTGCTGGAGAAGGGGGGACGACCCGCAGAGTCGCCGTCGGCTTACCGGCCCATCGTGCTGCTCGACGAGGTCGCCAAACTCTTCGAGCGTATAGTCCATGCTCGCCTCGTCGAGCACCTCGATAGGGTCAGTCCGAATTTGGCCGACGAACAGTTCGGATTTAGGAGGGGACGTTCCACCGTCCACGCGATTCTGCGGGTGAAGGCACAGGCGGAGGATGCAGTGGCTAGGGGCGAAGTTGTAATTGCGGTGTCGTTGGACATTTCCAATGCTTTCAACTCGCTGCCCTAGCCCTGCATCCACGAGGCACTGCGGTACCACGTGGTGCCGCCCAATCTCCGGCGTCTGGTGCACGCGTATCTGTCTGACAGGCACGTGGTATATCCAGGCGCCGACGGGTGGCACACCGAAGAGCGATGTCGTGCGGTGTTCCACAGGGCTCGGTTTTGGGCCCTCTTCTATGGAACATCGGGTACGATTGGGTGCTCCGTGGTGCCAATCTCCGGGGCGTCGGTGTGACATGTTACGCCGACGATACGTTAGTCACAGCGACTGCTGGGACCTTCCGGGACGCCGCAACTCTGGCGGCACCGGCCAAGTAGCTGGAAGAATTCAACGTGGTTTGAAGGCGGCCCTCGAGAAAACCGAGGCCGTGTGTTTTCACGGACCTCGGAGAGGGCCACCGGCCGGGCCCGCATCGTCGTTGGGGGGTTGCGGATCCCCATCGGCTCTAGCTTGAAGTATCTGGGCTTAGTCCTAGATAGCCGGTGGCGATTCCGCACCCACTTTAAGGAGTTGAAGATGAATTTATCCCGGCCAGCGGGCGCTCTTTCCGGCCTGCTGCCCAACCTGGAAGTTCCTGGCTTCCCTTGCCGGAAGCTGTATCACGGAGTCGTGCAGTCTATGGCCCTTTATGGCAGCCCCGTTTGGGCTGACTCCCTGAACCGCCAGTGCGTCGCTCTCCTGCGCGCTCCGCAGAGAGCTTTAGCGCAGCGGGTGGTCAGGGCGTGCCGCACGGTCTCTTTCGAGGCGGCTTGCTTATTGGCCGGATTTCTGCCCTGGGACCTGGACGCCAAATCCCTTGCCGATGCATTTCATTTGCGGGAGGAGGCGTTCAATCGCGGGCAACGTCCGGCCCTGAAGGAGGTGGAGGCCAAGAGGGCCTCCCTACGGCGAGCCGCCGTGGAGGAGTGGCGTCTCAGGCTGGAGGCTCCGTCGTGGGGGCACAGAGTCGTAGAGGCAGTGCGTCCTGTCTTTGCCGAATGGCTGGACAGGCGCCACGGAGCGGCAACATACCGCCTGACGCAGGTGCTAACCGGACATGGCTGCTTCGGTGAGTTCCTGTTTCGGGTGGTGGGGATAAAGGAGTCGGCCGTGTGTCACTATTGTGACAACTGCCCGCTGGACACGGCCCAACACACGTTGGAGTTTTGCCCAGCCTGGAATGAAGAGCGCAGCGCTCTCAGAGCAGTCGTCGGAGAAGACCTCTCGCTGCCGGCCGTGGTCGCTTCCATGGTCGGCGGCCGGTAGGCCTGGCAGGCGGTGGCCCACTTCTGCGAGGTGGTCCTCTCGCGGAAGGAGAGTGCCGAGAGGGATCGCCAGCGTATTGGTGATCCCTGCCGCCGCCAGACGAGACGTAAGAGGCGTCGGGTGGACGACTGACCGACGTCTCCCGCCCTGTGGATTGGGGGCGTTTGGAGAATTCCACCACGGTATCCCCTGCCTGTCGTAAAAGGCGACTAATAGGGACCTCTGGGGGTCACGGGTGGGCGGAAGGGGCCGTCCACCCATTAGTCTAGCCAACTTTTGTGGCCCCCGTGATGGACGGCAGCGTGGCGGTTAGGCCTCACGCTGCCTTTGACGCCCTTTGACGCCGAGGGCGTGCTTCGGTGTGCGGGGGCTTCTGAGCCCCCCCAACAACAGGAGACGGACCGCAATAGCGGTACGCGCAGGGTTGGTATGCCGTGCGGTGTACATAGGTTAGGGACTCGGCCCGGCGGTCGCCCGACGCTTTCCATCTCTCCGGGCGGCTCAACGTCGGGTCGTAAGGCACGGTGAACCCAAAATAACCGCTCAGTCGTTCCCCTTGAACACTGGGCGGTAGTAATAACTCACTTTCTCCGCGTAAACAAAAAAAAACTAAACAATCTTAGCTGGCTGGTATGACAATTCAAATTTTTCGCGACGCGATAGACAGCCTAACGAAAAAATTCTAAAGTCGGCTACATAATCTATAATAATATTATAAAGCTGAAGAGTTTGTTTGTTTGAACGCGCACTAATAGGAAGCTACATAACTCCTGAGTGTTATAGGCTACTTTTTATCCCGGGAAAATATTTTTGTCCCGGAAAAACCTTTTCCCTTTAACCTTTAACATATTTGATTGAAAATTGTATAAATATACTGAAATAAAGAATAACATCTAGACTCTTATATTAACGCGACGCTTTTACAGTGTTGTATTTTTCAGTTTATGAGCGTAATGTTTCGAAAGTTTTAAATCGCTTGGTAACGAAACGTAAACGATTACTTTAAAAAAATCTAAACTTTGAATGCAAATAAAGCACAGCTGTATATTTAAAAATTATGTTGTAAGTATGTTTTACCAACATATTTGAACAATGAGTTAGATATTTAAATTTAGATATAGAAGACGGAAAATTAAGATCTCCAAAGTAAATAATTTAAACCGTACCACTAAATTTGTGATTTAAGTTTCAGTACACACATTATTTTTTTGTAATGTCCAATAACCAATTTAAATGTTATGAAAGGATAATCGTGAAATTCTATCGGTAAATCAAAATGAACGACTAACAAAGACTATTATAATAAAAAAACCTCTTGATTGTAATGTGTAAGATTTGATAATAATCTAACTCGATTTACATACGATAACAAAATCCTTGAATATAAAATCAATTGCATTCAAAAATCGATTATTTGGTGCAACCGATTTTTTGTTCTCTTCCCTACACACTATCCGACCTATAAGGAGTATTGATATCTTACTGATACTTCGAAGCAAATCAATGCCAAAATAACTTTCTACGCCATTTTAACCCCATTAGGGAAGGAATTTCAATAAAATACGAAACATGTCTTCCATCAATTGTGTTAAAAAAGTTTATGCTAAATTTGAATTATATTGGACCAAAGAATCGCGTTGCCCCGTACAAACTTTGCCCCCCTTTTTCATCTCCTTAGGGGTAGAATTTCGGAAAATCCTTTCTTATCAGAAGCTTACGTCATACAAGGAACTCACCCTCCAAGTTTCAGGTCTCTACGATCAGCGGTTTAGGCTTTGCGTTGATCTGTCAGTCAGTCAGGACTAAGCCTTTTATATGAATAGATTAATTAAATATTTAAAGTACTTAAATAAAATCTATAGCGTGACAAAAAATATATAAAAACATAATGTTTAATAATTTTAATTAGTGGTCCACCTAGGTTCTGGACTCAGCCCAGGGGGGGGTCATGACCCCCGTGACCCCCCCCCTGGATCCGCCCTTGCAGTGATTACAGGACTTGTATTGCGGTACGACAGACCCACTGAGGTTCCGGGGTTCGATCCACGGGTCGAGTAATATTGGGTTTTTCTGCTCAGTGTGAGGCCGAAGTATGAAATTTGTCCATATGGCGATAGGCGATGATCTGAGTAGTATGGGATATTGGGGCCAATTTGGATTATTCGAAGACTGATTCAAACTAACTATTAAATCATTATCAAAACCGATTCAGTGATCGGTGAGTAGTTTTTACAAAATGGCGCTGCACGCTGCTTTGTCCATGTAAGGATATGTCTGGTTTAGGAATCATTTTAAATCAAGTGTCTTTTAGATCTGAACTTTCCCCGATACCTTAGGTTGAAAAATAACACTTATCCTGAAAGGATTTCAGAGCTACAAGTATTTCAGAATCTCCTTTGTGACACATCACAGACAAATCGTTATATCATAATTCCAACTAACTGCCAACTCACGCAGGTTTTCGAAATACTGGAATAGTATTAAATACTTTACGTTTAATGATTGCTATACCTAAGAATAGAACCTATGATCGCAACCGTTTTATGGCCTATAAGACTTGGTCACTACACGAGTGACAAAACGAAGATTAATGTGATTATATTCATATTTATTATGTCGTGATTTGAAAAGATAAAATATGATAAAAATATTACTATCGTTTCTTTAAAAAATCGTTAAAGATTAACAATGGTAAGCCATTGGAAATTAAAATTCAACATGACAACGTAAAAGTATTTCTGAAATGGCAACGGTGTATACGAAAATAATTGTGAATTATATAAGTTGTGCCTAATAATATTTGTGACTTGCAAATACTATGTTAAAGCTAATATAGCAAGTATCAAGAAATTTTATTGAACCAACAGTTTAACGTTTTTAGAATTGGACAGGTGTCCTGATAAAAGTCACTGGACGCAGGCTGTTTCTAGCGACCTGGAAATCTTTAGGGGAGCTACCTCCCGCCCTGTGGTTTGGGGGCGTTTGGAGAATTCCACCACGGTATCCCCTGCCTGTCGAAGGAGGCGACTAATAGAGACCAGGGGGGGTCGGGTAGGTCGGCAGGGGGCTGTCCGCCGTAAGATAATATGTGTGCCCCTCAACAAGAGGAGATGGGCTGCATTAAGCGGCACCGCGCAGGGGCGGTTGCGGACGACAACTTAGACACTTCAGTCAGAGGAAGCCCGCAGCCGTCCCTAATGCGCCGAAGATGAAAAAAAAGGGGTTCTATCTTCAGCAGTCGATATCCACAGCTGATGTTCATCAACAATATTAAAACCTTGATTACACGAGACCCAAAACCAGTAAATTATATAAAAAGTATATTACAACACAAGTCATCATTAAAGTCCATAATTTAGTACGAACTGGTTTTGCAGTCTGAATCGTTACGTTTGCCTTATGCAACCGACACCATAAGGAAAAGCATTCAGCAGTTAATCTGTTTATTTTTAACAAAGTGTTGCTCGCGGTTTCGCCCATGTGAAATGCCTTCCCGCTACAAAAGTGCCTGAAACACAATACGATGCCAGCGCCATCTACTACACACACACACTCACACACACACGCACGCACACACACACGCACGCATATCATCAAAGCTCCTTAAACCTGAACATGATTTAAATAATGCTTTTCTCTTGGTTATTGAATTTCATTATGACTGCAATGCTGACGACTGGGGTTCGATCCCCGGGTCAGGCAAAGTGATATTGGGTTTTTCTTCTCAGTATCAGCCTGGAGTTTGAAATTTGTGCCCGATATGGCGATAGGCTCCCCCCTACATCATGGGACGGAATACGCACGGCGAAAAGTGGGTAGACTAGTTGCACCTCTGTCTACCCCTTCGGGGATAAAGGGCGTAAATGTGACCATCTAATGTGACTAGACCATCAATATGACCTTGATGGTCTAGCAATATAAAGTGTTTCGAATTGAAATCAATTCGAGAAACCGTATCAAAATGTCTGCTAGCAATTTTGCCTTACCCCTCGAGAAAGGCGTGAGATTATTTAGCATAAAAACTATAGATGCAGATCGCTAGATGAATACGCTATCTGCGGTATGCCTTGGGTTATGCTAATCCAATTCGTTATGAATGGAATAAGCTCGTAACACACACATAATGTGCTATGTTTTACATTCCACGATGGTGCTTGAATATAGAACAAGCTTATGTTTATACTAAGCTCATAATATATGTGGGATTTTTCATTTAAATCGTAATATAATACCTGCAATTTAATACGTGGTTGATAGTCTTATATGAAAAAGAAGACCTCTTTAGGCTACACTGGATAGATAAAAACACTATCTAGACTACTTCCACCATTATTATGAAAATACGAACGGCAATGACTTTCATGTAAACCCTACTTTTTATTTTTTAACATTTTAGCTACAGAAAAAATAAATGTTATCCTAAATTCAAAATATGTTTCGCTATAATCAATGGGACGCGATGCCGCGCCGCGTAGTCAACTTGTTGCAAAGAAACACTACCAATATGAAATTTACAGTTGCTAAATCGCACCTTTAAAACGAAAACGACACAATTCAAAAAAAACGTAAATTGAGTTATCTTTATAAAGTGAATTAAAAAGAAGTTCTCAATACAACAATAGCTTAAATACAGCCATACTCAAGCGGGAAAAGGGCCAACCTGTTATATCGGGACGTTTTCATTATACTTTTATGAAAAATGGACCAGTTTTAAGGCGTTTTATGACGATAACTCAATTTACGATTTTTTTAACTGTGTCGTTTTCGTTCTGAAGGTGCGAAATGCTCAATCAACATTAATAAGTTTCGTAGTAGCGTTACCCGACATGTTGATTGTTGACTGCATCTGCGCGGCGCCTTAATGATTTACATCAGTGCCGCTGGCTGCACACGGCTCATACCAATGAACGCTTATTAATTCCATACAGTTTTTATTGTGTTTATTAATTTTGTTCTATGAATTGTCTTGATGTCATCTTGAGTTCGGTAGCAACATATCCTAGCACCAATGCATCCTATAATATTTTAAGTAGCATAAATGTATAGTACGCGACTGTAAATATTATGACATATTATACAGTTATAGAAAGAGAATCTGCAAGTTAGCGAAACGTCATATTATATTATTAGAGAGTGACAGAGACAAGACCATAAAATTATCATTTCTCTTTTTCTTGTCTTTTACTTTCTCATAAATCCTATCTCCATCATTGTATTCTCAGTGGCTGCTATAACATGTTAATATATCCTGCCTTATTTAGCTATCTGAAAAATATTCTTAATTACACTTATATGCAACCCTTCCCGGAAGAATGACCATTCTAAAAAAGTCCTAGCACACTTTACCAGAATAAAATCACTTTTAACAGACCTCCCCCCCCCCTTTATCAAGGGCTCCCCAACTTCACTACACCTGTTGTTAAATCAAGTGAAGCCTAAATTAAATGCATACCGACAAGAGACAAAGTGTCGGCACAGTTATACCTACTAATAATTGCTCATTCGCACTCCACTTAAAAAGAAAGTTAACGATAGCCTAGTTGGGAATGGAACGGTCTGCCGAGACAATGTCCGGAGGTTCAAAACCCAAGGCACACACCTCTGACTTTTCGAAGTTATGTGTGTATTGTTTATCAATTATCGTTCGCTCTAACGGTGAAGGAAAATATCGTGAGAAAACCTGCATACCTGAGAATTCTCCATAAGAATTTCGAGGGTATGTGAAGGCTGCCAACCCGCATTAGGCCAACGTGGTGGACCTGAACCCTCTCAGTAGTAGAGGAGGCCCGTGCTCAGCAGTGGGCAGTATATAATACAGGCCTGGTATTATAATTATTATGTTATTATTATTATTCCACTTAAAGGAAAGCCGTACATGGACCCAAAAAATAATCATCCTTTTTCTTCCAGTATCACCAACACGCACAACGAACGGGAACAGCGTGCACGCGTCACCAGCGCGTGAAGTGGCGCGTGACACTCCTGACTACCAGTACGGGCGGTTCGACGCAAGCGCACTGCACATAGCGCATGCGCTCAAACAGACCGAGCTGCAGAAGGCATACCATAGGCCGAGGGAGAAGCCTATTGATTGTTATTTGGTAAGTTTATATTAAAAAGAGATATAAGTTTTAAGAGATATGCTAAGGCAAATTCGTGGTTGTATTTTACTTTGGATGATGGATGAAATCACTGATGGCTTGATTATCACTCATAAACATGAGTGATAATCAAGCCATCAGTGATTTCTACGAGTATAGTGATCGTAAATATAGTATATAATATTACATCCTTCTACGACCTGGTAATGATCGAAGGTACTCGCTGGATGCAAGCCGCTTATCTTGGTCTGCGAATCTTTAGGGGAGGCCTTCAAAAGGCTGCAAATGATGATTATGGTAAAAGCCTTCAGGGGCAGTTGCAAAAAACGTATTAACGTATTACTTAAATAATTTACCTACTATGCAAAACCAAAATGCGAATACGAATACAATATTGTATTCGTGAATATATAATAACCCATAAGTATTTTTCAATGATTGATATTCTATGCATTTGCATACCAAAATAGGTCTTAATCATTGTCTGGAAGTGCGTTGAAATATGTGCATTTCGCACAATGGTCATTAAGTGCTCGTGCCTGGACAATGGACATGTCAAACATGTTAGTTACTAATTAAATTATCGATATGTATCTTTCATTGATAATCATCACTCGCTAAAATGCCGAAAGGCACTGTGACGATATATATATCGCAGAGAAACTCTAGAACTACATTCACCTAAGAGTTTCGAGTGACTAACATTCCACTGCAACTCAGAATCAACTGCTAAGTATAAAAAAAAATGTCAATACTATATCTATAAGTAAATCATTAGTTCAGACCAAATGAGGAATAAAACAAACGTCACAAGTAAAACAAGTTGGCAAGGTCATGCACCGTTACGCTGTCTGCACTACTCACTAGCCGGGTAAACATTATTAATAGACCTTAACGCTCAACAATTCACTATAATGTTGCTGTGCGCATACCTAGACTAATTTTCAGCTCAATAGGGTAGTTTCCTATGTTTGATTTTGTACATTATTTTATATGTAACAAAAGATAGTACCATGTTATCGTCGCCACAAGGTAGATTCTGTCATAATTTGAATTATTTTTAGTAGTTGTAATCTCATCAAAAACAGAAATGTGTTTTTGACTCCGCCGACAAAGAATTGAGATATAAACGGATGTAAAAGTCTTGTAGATAATCTTGAAATGTATTTAAAACAACATACACAATTCTAAAATAAACTAAAATGAAGTTTCTTACTTTTTTTCTGCTATGACAATTTTTGATATCTAAAAATATAATATTTACATTTTAACAGTCGAAGTTGTATAACTTGAAACTTATAAGATTTTTCATTTCCTTTTATCTTCTCAAAAATTCTCATATTTTTTTGGATGTTAACCAAATTACGACATACGGTTTTGAATTGTTAGTTATGGCGAACAATAAGTTTCCAACAATAATAGGTTTTTATACGATAATAAATTAGCGGAATAGTAGGTACTGGGAAACAAATTAGGAGCAAAAGAAATACAAGCGAAACTCCATATAAAAGAACAGGTCTGAGCATTGTATAGGTATGTGGAATTTTGTTTACATGTAACTGAAATAAAGTCTTACCTAACTGTACAGTATATACTTATCAAGTATTTAAGCTGTGTCTATGCTTTTCAAAGATCAAAAAATAAAATATAAACGTTAAATTACGTGTTAAGTATTATTTCGTCGCATCTGTGCTCCTTGGACACAATTTTTCGAAAATTAGTACTACGTTCTTTAACGCGGATAGTTTCAACTCTATTTGTATAACTATGCTAATATTATAAAGCTAAGAAGTTTTTTTGTTTGGTTTAACGCGCTAATCTCAGGAACTATTCAACCGATTTTGAAAATTGTTTCACTAATAGAAAGCTACATTATTTTTGAGTGTTGTAGGCTACTTTTTATCCTGCAAAAACTTTTTTACGCGAGCATTACGTGGTAAAAAGACGAAAAAACTTTGATTGACTAAAGAAACACAGAGCCCACGATTTGTACGTACATTGTAACATATTTCTTGCAAGATTGTGTTATTTTCCTGATAATTTAAATATACGCAAGAGGATTAATATCTTACGTTGATAGAATATTTATTGCAATACTAAATTAGGAGCTCATTATGACAACCCTTTCGAACTTTTACTTGCGTAAGCGAGATTTGCATGCAAATTGCAAAGTACCAATAACGTATTCTACAAAATAGCAAACGTAATTTATACAATATTGCAAATGTAACTTTGACGAAGTTTCAAGTTAATTAAAAAGAAATCCAACATAACTTATCCATACAAAATTTCAAACAAAACTTGTAGAAAACTGTGAATATTCTACGTATTTCCACATATAAGTTGTACACAATGTATGACTTCAACGAAACAATCATACCTTCTACAAAACTTTATCCATCTGCGATCAGTCACGGATCAAAGGCAGTGTTTCCTCACGTCATTACTTCGATTACCGGAAAATCAGTGCGTTACGAATGAATTACAAGAAATATCAACGCAACGCTACTGTTGTAACACTGGACATTTTACGGACCATTTCACATTTCAGCACCTTTACAATATGGAAACAAATCTCGGAACAAGTAGAAACATTTTGAGCTATCAAATACACCTTTTATAGAGTGACATAAGAATGAGCACATAAGAAACATAATTGACTGAGATGCAATTATAGCTTAGATTCTACGTAATTTACGTTTACGTACCGAATTTATATGCACACTCACGTCTTTTTTATTCCTGAAGGAGTAAGCAGAGGCGCAACTAGTGCAGCCACTTTTCACCGTTCGCACTCCGTCCCATGATGTCATAAGGAGCCTATCGCGATATCGCGCAAAAATTCCAGACTCCGAAATGATACTGATACGAAAAATCCAATATAACTCTGCCCGACCTGGGGATCGAACCCGCGACCTCAGCATTGCAGTTGTAATACAACTACGCCACCGACGCAGTAGTAGTAGGCACTTATTTATATTCGAGTAATATTGTATAGTAGTAGTGCTCGCGGCTCTGCCCGCGTGAAAAAGTTTTTCCGGGACAAAAATATTATCCCGGGATAAAAAGTAGCCTATAGTACTCAGGAGTTATGTAGCTTCCTATTAGTGAAAGAATTTTCAAAATCGGTTCAGTAGTTCCTGAGATTAGCGCGTTCAAACAAACAAACTCTTCAGCTTTATAATATTAGTATAGATTTCTACTCAGTATTACCCTGGAGTTCTGAAATGGCCAAAAACTTGCTCCCTGGAACTTATCGTAACTGCCGAAATGTGGGTGTATTCTACACCTATGCTCCTGAAAAGGAAAAAAAGAAGAAGAAAATTTTACGTATGCAACAATATCACCATAGACAATAAAAATACTACACCTTGCTTCTCTTTTTTTAGATTTTCTACTACCTTATAAAAGTCATCAGCTTGGAGATTCTATCGCTAGACTAATGTGACAATCAGTGACACAATAATAAATATACAAAAAATAAATATACAGTATCTCGCGAGAACGGAATCATATTTCGCGTCTGTTTTTGTTATTTTCTCCGTCGTCACGTTGCGCCGGCGCAATATCGCAAATCTTCGAATACATCGCGCATTCCGATGCCTTGGACTAGAACCGATCGCGTGTGCCCCTGGAATGCGTTTCAATGTGGTCCAAGTTAAGAGTGACGGAGATTTAGTTACGTCTCAAAAAATTTAGGAGAAATTATAACTAGCTACAAAAGGACAAATGCTTACGATAAGAACTGGAGTGGGATAAAGATAAACTTTTTCTAAATTATCTTCAAGCATTTCATTTCTAACAAGTCACGGCGGAGGCGTGTATTAAAACACACAAAAAAGATTTCAACGCACGAAATATATTGACTTCACTGTTCATACCTACTCCAGTCGATGATGTATCAATGTCTTCTTTTTCTTTAATTACAATTATATTAGTAAAAAACACTGTAGTATATTTATACAAACACGTTGGTAGAACACAGTTATTTATCACTGATTAGTGAACGATCACTATGATACACACAATGTAATCTAATTACATAAAACTAGAATTTTATACAAGGTTTTACTAATCTAGGTCTTTGTTGTAAATGAAAACACCACTTACGACCGATTAGAAGCTATTGAGGAGCGAAAACATGAACCGCTAATTATTTACTCGGAGACCACACCCAAACTCTCGAGGAGCAATGATTTAACGGTAAGAAATCGAACGTTCTAGGAGGATGATGCATCGGATAAACATTAAAGCTTAATAGAGAAAGCAGCCCTTTTGCAATGATGCGCTGTGAAAAAATGCCTTCCTTTCACATGGCCCGTGAGAGTTGACGTTGGGACCATTTCAATATGGCGAAAGTTTTTATCAAACGTTGGGAATTGTGGAGTTTATGGTTATTAGATTTAAATTTAATGACTAGTAGCCTCGCCTCTTAGTGTAGTTGGCGAAGTAGTTGTATGTTATCGGTGGTAAAAACCTTGGGTCGATTTTCAGGTAGAATAAAACTTTAATAGATATGTCTAAAGAATTATCTAACATGATTGGATTCCCAGGATGGCGCGGGGAGAAGATTGACGTCATAGTAAAGGTGGGTGATCGTAAGAACAAAGCCAAATTCACTCTTTAATATCCAAAAATCTTGTACTACGCTTATTCCACTTCGCAGTATGCTAAGGTGGTTGACGACGACTTGGTCTACATAGATAAGATCCTGGATAAGATTCCCAGCTCTTGGATAACCTGTACGAGGCTGGACTTATAATCTACATTTAGTATTCAAGATAATGTTGGTACACATCTGTCGTGTATTGTGAAAGGATACAAGATTTATACACGATACACCCACATGCGTAAAATGATTGCGAATCATACTTTACTTTCAACAAGAGTTTTCTGTACACATCTTACGCGAGAAGATTTATAGATTCTTAATGTTACGCAAAAAGTCTGCGCGATTGTTTGTAAATTGTGAAACACCTAAAGAGTAATAGTCTCTGTACCAGCATATTTGTTTGGAGCTGTATGTAAGAAGTAGCGACAGAACATCTAATGGTAAGAAAGTAGAGTCCAGCAGACACTTTAATGACTAATTAGTTTTATTATATACCTACTTTTCCTAAGAGACATTACAAGAATCAATCTTCCTTTTAACAGCATAAAGAAAACCAGACATGTCCCCAATCATTAGCATATATGAATTCTTATTCATATGATTATATATGAGGAAATCTCTAAGGGTCATCTTGTATAAATAATTTCCAACATATCAATAAGGATCCGGTTTTCACTGCGAGCCAAAGGATCGGCCCCGTCGGTGCACATACTAGGTCGTATGGTTAATTCAATGCACGGCTAGTACGTGCTGCGATATAAGATCCAAAAGAGTTCGTTGACTATGTGAGGAAATTTCTTTGAAGGTCGGGCAGAGTTTGTACATCCCACGCTGGGACACTTGATATCTAGAAAATTTAGAATGCAAATTATAGAATTTCTTGTAAAAGTTATTTAGATAGAAAAATGTTAAATTAAACTCGAACTAAAAT
This sequence comes from Lapara coniferarum, assembly GCA_949316025.1. Classification (NCBI taxonomy): domain Eukaryota; kingdom Metazoa; phylum Arthropoda; class Insecta; order Lepidoptera; family Sphingidae; genus Lapara; species Lapara coniferarum. The sequence continues at coordinate 4,150,024 of OX438928.1, forward strand.
AAGGTGAATTGAACTTAATAATACTTAATGAAGCTATTCAAAATATATTCTAAGAATTGATGGAGGGTAACTTTTTAATTACATTATTGTTATTAAAACGATAAGCTTAGTACTGATAACAATACAATGATTATATTATTTGGATTATTATATCAATTTTCCACAGAAGTAGAAATCTCTATAGCGGAGTATAGCGTAGTTTACAAACCACTCCTTTCAAATTAACTAAATATAACCAGCACGAGACATTCCATCTCAACACTCTCTCAGTCCTTTCTCATCTGCACAATACTATACAACTGTTAGAAATGCGATGCATTAATCCTATTATTTATGTAGCGTGCGTGTCGCGTGCCGTGGCGTGCGATTAATGTGTCTCAGTTTTTCTAAATACTTATTGATAATGATATAGGTATTTACGTACAATCATCCACATGAGAGAAAAAAAATAAAATTTCAAATTGCTTATCCGCGTTAAATTCATTGAAACGTTATTTTTCCTCGTGTGAATAAAGTGTATAATAAAGTAATAAGTTTATTTAATTTTTGTAAAGAAATGAAATACATTGTTAAGAACACAAAAGTGTACGTGTGATTTGAAGCTTCGAAGTTGTTCAGCTACTTATATGGCGGACTACATAGATTAAGAATTTTAGTTATCCCGTCACGTTAATTAAATAGACTGCTTCGGTGGCGTAGTTGTATTGCGTACGCGTTACGAGTACGATTTGCGCGCTGAGGTTCTGGGTTCGAATCCCGGGTCGAGACAAAAATATTGTGACTGGGTTTTTCCATCTTAAAAATTACTCAGTCGCAGCTCGGAGTCAGGAAGTTGTCGGTGTGATACCCCCGTGCCTCGGAAAACACGTAAAGCGGTTGGTCCTGCGCCTGATCTCTCTCCGGTCATGTCGGATTGCCGTCTCACCGGACTATGAGAGTGAAGGAATAGCGAGTGCACCTGTGTATTGCGCACACACTTGTGCACTATAATATCTCCTGCGTACCTGGCTGATCTCCGTTGAGATTAGCCGCCGTGGCCGAAACTGGCTAGGAGGATTATTATTAATTAAATAGAAAACTAAGTGACAGAATAAATATCGTGATGTCGTTCACAAGTCATGACAAAGTATTTTACTTTAAGTAAACATGAAAGCTAATTTTAAAACAAAACATATTATGCTGATGTTTGTCTTAGAGAAAAGACACTAAAATAATAATATTACTTTGTTCAAATATTATTATTACCCAATACTTCGAGAACAATATGTGAACGAAGATTCGAAATTCAATTCTCAGAATTTCTGTAAACTCGTAATCAGACCATAAAACGAAAATATCTTCCGCCAACCGTGTGTTACTTGAATCTCTGCCTTCTCCCTCGGGGGTACTGGCGTGAACTTACCTTTTTATGAAGTCCATGTTACATAACTTTGTAATAACAAGTTCTAGTAACAATTCAATGGGACAATCAAAACGCAAGAACTGTATCCCCATGACAATGGTTGCGTCAGGAAAATCTTCCCATAGATTAGAACTACGTAATTTGTCGCTTTATGAACGACTTGAGAGATTATAATGTTACGTTTGCCTAACTTAGACTTATTTGGTTTGGAGATTTAGGCGTCGCATAGACACTGTCAAAGTATTATACCGTCTGCGTGTCACCTAATAGTCGCCACTCGCAGTAACTTTCAAAGTAGTTGGGGCCGGTTTTGAGTAATTTTTGTTCAACAGTTATCTTATTAAACAGGTAATGTAGATAGAACTCCTTTACAATTTATTTGAATAGCATTTATCAAAGCGGTGAAATCGACCTTTACTCTCCTCTATCTACATATATGCTATTAATCGGTGCTTAAACATTCCTTACTATCTTTGCAACTTTGTTTCTTTTTATTCTTCACACCGATTAATCTTCTTCAATTATTCAAACAGTATAATCGAATGCGATCAAACCGATCTTAATGGCAAATAAGACAACAGGGTCGCTCAATATGGGCCTGATGCTCTCTCAATAAGTTTTTGTCCATATACGCCGCGTCTGGAGCATTATGTCTTATAGAAACGTCAGTCACGCCTTGAATGCGCCGTAAACGCTCTATATGGCGTTTATTTAATCACCGATGCTCATCGGACGTCTGTATCGGTTTGAGAATAGAAATAATTGCTGGAATTTTCAAAAGTCAATTTAAGGTTGGCTTAATATTGTAGAAATACTAAGTTTTGCATGCTCCTCTTTTCATATATAAATATAATAATAATACCAGCCCTGTATTTTATACTGTCCCACTGCTGGGCATGGGCCTCCTCTACTACTGAGAGGGTTTAGGCCTTAGTCCACCACGCTGGCCTAGTGCGGGTTGGTAGACTTCACATACCTTCGAAATCCTTATAGAGAACTTCTTAGGTATGCAGGTTTCCTCACGATGTTTTCCTTCACCGTTAAAGCGAACGATAATTGATAAACAATACACACGTAACTTTGAAAAGTCAGAGGTGTGTGCCTCGGGTTTTAAACCTCCGAACATTGTCTTGGCAGACCATTCTATTCCCAACCAGGCTATCGTCCACATCTTTTCATATACTGAGATAAATTTTAGCTAAATGTCATCCAAATCAGTTCAGCAGTTGCGAAATTTACTTCTAACATATCCTAACATTTACGCAAACTTTCGCAAGTAAAAGGTAAAAATCTTCGGACTGCCTCGGTGGCGTAGTTGTGTTACAGTACGACTGCAAAGCTGAGGTCTTGGGTTCGATCCCCGGGTCGGGCAAAGTGATATTGAGTTTTTCTATTCTGTATCAGCTCGGAGTCTGGAATTTGTGCCCGATATGGCGATAGGCTCGCCCCCTATCACATCATGGGACGGAATAACGGCGAAAAGTGGGTGCACTAGTTGCGCCTCTGCCTACCCCTTCGGGGATAACAGGCGTGAGTGTGTGTAAAAGGTAAAAATCTTTATAAGAGATTCCCTCAAGAAATAGGTCACAAACGTATATAGTAGTATAAGTTTAAAACAAATCGTGTAAAGAGTTGACGCATACCGCTTCTCGAACGAGAATTGATTTCCCGCCAATATTGTGATTCAACGATGCCTTTTACGATGCCTTTGACCCAAAAAACACCAATAACATTAACTTAAATAAAGTCTCAATATTCAATTACACTATATTTTACTAGATTTTATTGCTTTCTATCCACTCTTTCTAACTAGGTACGAATTGATTAGTAGAATGTGTTTTACTAGAAATCGTTGTTATTCGTTAGTGCAGAAAACTTTGAGGAAACTTACACACTTTAGAACTTTTTGTGAGAATATCGAGAAAATTAAAAAGGCGAACCCCTCTACGTGGAAAATAAATGTCAACACTTTCTAATACTGCGGTAGAACTATTTAATACAACAGTACAATATTATTATTGGTATGAATTACAATATTTTCAAGGTCAGTATATGAATGCGTTAAAAATTTAAAAATGACACTTATAACAAGGTTTCCAAACACTCAGCACTATCCTTTATTGCAAAAGGCCGTATAACCATGTTTGCTCCGGCTGGCCGTATCTCGTTCTGCGATGGAAGCGTGGGCGCAAGGCCGGTCGCCGGTCGCTCGGTCGCCGCTCGTCCTACAAGCTCCATTCATAACTGATAATAGGTAGTAGCCTAGTAGGTACATGCTAACTGTTTATTAGCCAGCTTAATATGAATAATTTTGTTGGTGGGTAATCGTGAAGCATAGGCAACCATACGCTAGGCTTATTGCATAGCATTCTATAAAAAAAATATCGTTAGAAGTTTAACAATGTTTTCCTATTTCATTCATAATTTAGGCTTTAAGTTTGAATTTACCACCAACACCATACCAACCATCTATTATACAGGGCCATTTTGACATTCCGTTAATAAATGATGAATGAACTTATCTCGTTGAAAATAAAGTTTTCCATTAAGTTATTTTAACCATAGATATAAAATAAAAAAGTAAGTTTCGAACAAAATGAATATCAATAAAATTTTACTTTAAGTTTACACGCCCCAATGCCACTATGACTGCTCCAGGAGAATTCGTCGCAGCAGCAACATCACCCTTTCAGTCAAAAATACACTTACGCACACACCATATTCGCACTAAACTACAAAATGATGAAAGAATTGGAATACTACAACCGGGATTTTTGGCGAAAGTATTCGTTATTCATTGGTGATTTTTGGCACAATGTTAGCAGAGGTATAGACGAATATGTGGTTTCATTTAGTTACGTAATGTAAAAATGACCCTGTATACTGCCTACTCCTGAGCACGAGCCTCCTCTACTGCTGAGAAGGTTTAGACCTTAGTCCACCACGATCACATTCCTTCGAAATTCTTACATAGAACCTCTCAGGTATATAGGTTTCCTCACGATGTTTTCCTTCCCCGTTAAAGCAAGCGATAGTTCCCAAAGAATACACACATAACTTTTTAGAAACGTCAGAGGCGCTTGTCCTTGGAGTTTGAACTTGGGGACATTCATATCGGCGCTTCTTTTCATTGCCAATTAGGCTATCGCTGCTTCCGCTTCCGCCGCTAGGATAAGTTTGAATTTATTATATGTTAATGTAAGTGCTTTATACTATATTTTTTCTAGGTTATTTGATCTTCATTTAAAAGGTCGATATCACATTTCTTGGTGTGAATGCCGCGCGTAGGCGAGGCGTGAGGCGGCAAGGGCGGTAGCCGGTCGCCGCATATCCCACGAGTTCGACTCCATTCATAAATGTCATCTATTTTTCAATTGCTGGGTTTTAATACAACAAAGAATATGGAATTAAATTAACTTTTTGCCTAAGTTACCTATACTGTTCATTAAATTAAAAAATAGCTGTTATGCGGTATTTCTAAATATCTGCATACCACTCCGGGGATAAAAAAAGCATGAGTGAGTGTATGTGTTGTATTTTTTTTAATATAAATAGTAAGTCAATCTCCATTACAGTTCACGTCCTTCTGCATAGTGGCATAATCTACTAAACCGCGAGCCATCAGGAACCATTAACAAGTGCATTAACCCTCTTCAGTTGACGACAATGTGGTCAGCTGACCAACTTTTCTAAACCACGTAGTTTAACATACAACCGACTTTTACTTTCCGAAGGCTCGTGAGAACGCGCAGTCATCGCTAAGCTGTCTCACTCGCTCTTAACGCATTCCCGATTGAGCGAGCGGGATGGATTATAGCGGAAAATGTGTTATCTTTAAGGAAAGCAGACAATAACAGTTGTATAACATCCTGTGTAACGGAAAATATAATGCTTGTAAACGTGCAATTTTAGTGTGCTGTAGTAAAATACAAAGTAACGAGATAACATTATTTCATAGATGCTTTTAACCTCACGCCAAAGTCAAAGTAGTACGCAGAGAGGTCGTGGTTAAAAAAACAACCCACTGCCCCTGATGGTAAGCGGGGAGGAGTCCAGATAGTTTCGACTAACGAGATGACTATCCCTTGCCAGTCGACAGAATTATGCCGGCCTCTTTGAACTGAATATACACTTACGTGGGCCGCTATGGCGGGTTTGAACATTGTTTTTTTTTATTGCATCGAATGACGAGACCAGTATGCCGTTTGCCTGATGGTAAGCGATACGACCACCCATAAATAGTAGCAACACCATCCAGCACCTTGAGTTGCAAAGTACTGTGTGGCTTTCCACTGCGCTCGTCATCCTGAGACATAAGATGATAAGTCTCATTATGTCCAGTTACACTGGCTACAATGTCCTTCAAACCGAAACACAATGCTGCTGCATGCACTGCTGCTTGGCGGTAGAAATAGACATTGCGGTGGTACCCACCCAGGCGGCCTCTTACATATGAGAGACCTACCACCAGTAAAGATGTTCTTCGAAACTGAAGCATTTCAATTCCGTCTTATCCTACAAATTGAAATAATTATAAAATAGTGAGAATCAGACTGCCTCGGTGGCGTAGTTGTATTACGGTACGACTGCAACGTTGAGGTCTCGGATTCGACCCCCGACCCCCGAGTCGAGCAAAGTGATATACATATATTAGTTTTTTCTATTCAGTATCAGCCCGGAGTCTGAAATTTGTGCCCGATATGGCGATAGGCTCGCCACCTATCACATCATTGGACGGAATATGCACGGCGAAAAGTGGATGCACTAGTTGCTCCTCTACCTACCCCTTCGGGGATAAAGGACGTGAGTGTGTCATGTGTGTGAATGAGAATCAAGCAGAGAAAAGTATATAGATTAATCAAGCGACAGTTCTCGGTGTTTTTAAAATAAGTCACGATGCTGGCTTACAAGATTTACAGTAAGCCATAGTCATAGACGTTCATATACTTCTAACCGATTTTGCTTAAATATTATATCTGTAGTGTACCTACTCACATCTTAACATACTTAGCACTGTCAACATTACAATTGGCTGTATATCCCAACGACAATGACCAACAGCTAACTGTCAATAGTAACTGCCATGCCAGCCTAGAAAGCAAATATATATATTCTGAGAAAAATATTTTACTGGACTGACTGTCTCGGTGGCGTAATTGTATATACGACTGCAAAACAGAGGTCTCGCGTTCGATCCTCGGGTTGGGCAAAATAAAATTGGATTTTTCTATTCAATATCAGCCCGGAGGTTGGGATTTGTGCCCGATATGGCTTCATAATAAGTCGGCCCATCCACTAATTTGCTTAAAAAGCACTGACCCTAAGGAGGTGAAATTAGGGGTAGTGAAAGAGAAGGCAAACAAATGTTGCATAGAGGGCTGATGGTAGGAATTAATTTGTATCCACCCGGATCAGCGTAGATAATGTCTTTACTCGCAATGTAAGCTCACGTAAATGTGCTGTGTTCCGGAATCAGCCTGTGTACAGCCACATAAACAGCTGAACAAATTCAATACTTCAAATCGCCTCTACACTTTTCTTACCAATTATTGTTTTCTCTTCACAAACATAAAATAAAGGGGATAAACTTTACTTCATAAGACGAAAAAAAATTACATATATACATATACGCTCACGCCTGTTATCCCCGAAGGGGTAGGCAGAGGCGCAACTAGTGCACCCACTTTTCGCCATTATTCCGTCCCATGATGTGATAGGGGGCGAGCCTATCGCCATATCAGGCACAAATTACAGACTCCGAGCTGATACTGAATAGAAAAACTCAATATCACTTTGCCCGACTCGGGGATCGAACCTGAGACCTCAGCTTTGCAGTCGCACTGTAATACAACTACGCCACCGAGGCAGTCAGTCAGTCAGTCAGTCGAGTCAGTCAGTCAGACACGAAAAAAAAATGTTTCAAATAAATTTAATGCGTAGAGGCGATTTGAAATTTCACTTTGTTCAGCTACTTATGTGACTGACTGTACATGCGGTTCAAACAGGCCGGCATAATTGTGTCGACTAGCAAGAGATAATCGTCTCTTGCCAGTCGACACTCTACCTGGATCCCATTTCACTTATCATCAGATGAAATGAGGTCACTTTGCAAAGCAAGGCAATCGGTCCTGTATATACTGCCCAGTGCTGAGCACGGCCTCCTCTACTACTGAGAGGGGTTAGGCCTTAGTCCACCACGCTGGCCTAGTGCAGGTTGGATGATTCATACCCTCGAGATTCTTATGGAGAGTTCTCAGGTGTGTAGGTTTCCCCACGATGTTTTCCGTCCCGTTAAACCGAACGGTAATTGATAAACAATATACACGTAACTCCAAAACCCAGAGGCGGCAGACTGTTCCGTGCCCAACTAGGCTATCGTCCACTATAAAAATTATATTCTATACAGTATACTAGTAACATCCTACTAATCCTACTAATACTATAAAGGCGAAAGTTTGTAAGAATGTATGGATGTTTGGATGTATGGATGTTTGTTACTCTTTCACGCAAAAACTATTGAACGGATTTCGATGAAATTTGGCACACGGGTAGATCATGTTCTGGATTAACACATAGGCTACTTTTTATCCCGGGACAATATAAAGCGGGACTTTTATCCCGGGAAAACTCATTCACGCGGGCGGAGCCGCGGGCAAAAGCTAGTTAAAATATAAAACGTAATCTTTTTTAAAGATATTCCGCACCTCGTGCGAATAATTTGTTATTTTAATTAGCTCAAAAGCTACACTCATTTGTCATGTGTACAATGATGGGAACCGGCGTCGAATTGCACTGCGCAGTACTTTCACATTTACATTGCAAGATACGAAATGTTTTACTTTATTTTCTAACCGGTTTTAGCTTTTTTGCGGAACAGAGCTCTTGTATTCCTGAGTTATCGAAATCTATAGATAGAGTCGCGAAATTGTGACCTGTAGAATGTTGAGCATGCTTTATGATTTGCTACAAACAAGAATGATAACGTGTAGATGTTTTTTTTTTTCATGGCCATCTTCGGCGCATTAGGGACGGCTGCGGGCTTCCTCCGACTCACGTCTAAGTTGTCGACCGCAACCGCCCCTGCGCGTACTGCTGTTGCGGTCCTTTTATTGTTGTTGCGGGGGCTCAGAAGCCCCCGCACACCGAGGGACGCCCCTGGCGTCCGTGGCAGCGTGACACACGCTGCCGTCCATCACGGGGGTCACAGAAGATGACTGGACTAATGGGTGGGCGGCACCTCCCGCCCACCCGTGACCCCCGGAGGCCCCTATTAGTCGCCTTTTACGACAGGCAGGGGATACCGTGGTGGAATTCTCCAAACGCCCCCAATCCACAAGGCGGGAGACGTCGGTCAGTCGTTCACCCGACGCCTCCTACGTCTCGTCTGGCAGCGGGAGGGATCACCACTGCGCTGGCGATCCCTCTCGGCACTCTCCTTCCGCGAGAGGACCGCCTCGCAGAAGTGGGCCACCGCCTGCCAGGCTTCCCGACCGCCGACCATGGAAGCGACCACGGCCGGCAGCGAGAGATAACGTGTAGATGTATCCAAACAAAAATAATCATAAATTATCTTAAATGGTCTGGAAGTACATCCGGCAAAGAAGGTGGTATTGTCAGACAGGTTAAGCATTGCTATGTATTGGTTTCTTTTTATGGAGTAGGTGCATATAATACCGCCATCTATAATTATCAAAAGTTATAATTACATAACTTTTTAAATTTGGAATAATTGTTTTAAAAATCGAATTGTTAATAACCTGGAATATTAAATGCTCTAAGCCAGTGATTTTCAACGTTTTTCATGAAGCGACCCCTCTAGTATGAAAATATATTTTGCGACCCACTAGAGGGTCGCGACCCACACGTTGAAAAACACTGTTATAAGCTAATACCATAGTAGCTTTGAATTTTAAAAGCATGTATCTAAACGAGGTAAATATGGTATTTGAATCAGCACGTGACAACCGTAATTTAATCTCTACAACTATTCACTATCTTGCAGATTTAACATTCATCGCGAAATATAAATCTCCATAGAAACAGTTTTACGAGCATGTCCACTAGTAAGTCAAGTCTGAAAGCGGCGATAAACGTAGAGAGAGCCGACAGTAAAAGTGATGGAAACTCATGAATATTCATAAAAAACATGATACGTTTAGTTATTGCACGTGAGATGTGATTATTTGCATTAATGTGTTGTTGTAGTTTGCTAAAAATATTAGCACAAATGTTAAATTTAGTGAAATAGAGGCTATTCATGAACAGCGAATGCTAGTTAACATGCGGGACTACTTAAACTATATTCAATTATAACAATCACAAACCAGAAGGATCATGAAAACGCCGGCTCTAAAGAAAAGTAATGGGATTAAATTGTCGTTGTTTAGCCTTCCGGAAATCTCAGTCACCTTAAGAAGCGCAACAACAAACTATCACTTCTCGTGGGTTTTCTGTGAAACATGTTACTCCGATCAAGTGGGCTATGCATATTGCATACTATAAACTAATTTCTCAATAGTATAACTCAATAAGAGTAGTATATTCTCAATAGTATATGAGCAATAACAAAACGTTAATCAAAATGGCGGTCCAAACATTAAAACGACGACCCGGTGTCCCGCGCGTTGTGACGTATGTTCCCACGACACGCGAAGGAAATGAAATACCGTAACGTTATTTAACACAATGTGCGATTTTTAGGTCAAAAGATAAGCATTGTTTGTACTGTACATTCTAAATTATAAAAACTATTGTATGACGTGTATTTAATTTGAAATGGATGGTAATTTGATTCGTTGAAAATTTTAGAATTTGTTTAATGCTTAATATTTTTTTTTAGTAATTACATTCCGTTTATTATTTAATATAACAACATAAAAGCTGTATATTCTTTAATTCTTTTATAATTCTGTCAAATGCATGTTGACATCACAATTTACCAAGAATTTTATACCCATACAAGGGCGGATCCAGCTTTGGCGCTAGGGGGGGGTCACATAGTCGTGGTCAAATCACAAGAAGTTATAATTTAATTTTGAAAAGTAAAAAGTAGGTATTCTATTAATAAATGTAATTACTGTAGGTACTTAAAAATACCTACCTATATTTAAATAACAATTATTATTTTTTAAGTCTTCTCCCGAAACGCGTTATCACTACATCTACTTCAATGTGTCCGTAGTATTATAATGCTCTTTGTTTTAATGCGTTCGTTCTTTTAAACGTTCCATTAGGGGCTAGTTCTAGTTAGACATTACGCGTTAGTCGAAAAAAAGCACGCACAAGTTTCACACGAAATATGACATACGTAGTATGAATGGTAGCGGCCGTGGCGGTGGCGCGACAAAATTATTTTCGATGCGTTTGTTCCCGAATAATGCGTTTGCCATCAAAGTATTATATTAAACTAGCTTTGGTCGCAGCACCGCCCGCGTGAAAAAGATTTTCTGGTATAAAAGTCCCGCTTTATATTTTCAGGGAATAAAAAATAGCCTATCCACGACATGATCTACCCACGTGCCAAATTTCATTGAAATGCGTTCAGTAATTTAGGAGATGTGCAATAAGAAACAAACAGAGAAACACACAGACAGACAGAAAAGAATTACAATAATCACTGATTTGTGTTCCATTACTCTTCTGTAGTCACTGCTTTTCTTTTTTATCACATTTCTTTAAATGTACGGACACACTGATTCTACTGCTTTATTAAATACACTTATATTGTACTATACAATCTTACCCGTGCCAGACGGGCCGGTACGGGTTGAGCAGGAGGCGGAGTGGTTCGGGGTGGCAATGTCGGATGTTTGCGACGCCGCCATGCTCCGGGCTCTCCGCCGTTCGCCGGTGTGACAGGTGTACTGGTTGTCGGCGGAGCTAGCGCAGTTACGCGCGTCATGCGTTGCTGCGCGCCGCCGATACGCCAGGCATCGTCGTCGCCGGCTCAGAGATGAGAACCACGCAGACCAGGAGCGGCAGCTCTATGGCCTCTACAAAGAGGCAAAGAGAGCGCTGCGGGTGGCCATTCATGGGGCCAAGGTCGCGGCACGTAAGGCGTTCTTGGGGACTCTCGACAGTGACCCGTGGGGGCGCCATTACCGTATGGTGATGAAGAAGCTTCGCCCTGCGGCGCCCCCGCTGTCGCAGAGTCTCCGGCCAGAATTACTGGCCAACGTCGTGGCGGCCTTGTTCCCGGCCACCGTGGAGTTCACTCCTCCACCGATGGCACCACCGGATGTGTCGTCATCGTCGAGTGAGAATCCAGCAAGGGATATCCCGGAGGTTTCGCCCGCTGAAATGCGGGCGCCAGTGCTTCGGCTGCGGAGCAAAAACACGGCCCCAGGGCTCGATGGCATCCCCGGTAAAGCCTGGGTGCTAGCCCTCTAGTACCTGGGCCCGAGGCTCCGCAGTTTATTCACCACCTGTCTGGAGCAGGTCTTCCCGGTGCGCTGGAAAACCGGGAAGTTCGTCCTGCTGGAGAAGGGGGGACGACCCGCAGAGTCGCCGTCGGCTTACCGGCCCATCGTGCTGCTCGACGAGGTCGCCAAACTCTTCGAGCGTATAGTCCATGCTCGCCTCGTCGAGCACCTCGATAGGGTCAGTCCGAATTTGGCCGACGAACAGTTCGGATTTAGGAGGGGACGTTCCACCGTCCACGCGATTCTGCGGGTGAAGGCACAGGCGGAGGATGCAGTGGCTAGGGGCGAAGTTGTAATTGCGGTGTCGTTGGACATTTCCAATGCTTTCAACTCGCTGCCCTAGCCCTGCATCCACGAGGCACTGCGGTACCACGTGGTGCCGCCCAATCTCCGGCGTCTGGTGCACGCGTATCTGTCTGACAGGCACGTGGTATATCCAGGCGCCGACGGGTGGCACACCGAAGAGCGATGTCGTGCGGTGTTCCACAGGGCTCGGTTTTGGGCCCTCTTCTATGGAACATCGGGTACGATTGGGTGCTCCGTGGTGCCAATCTCCGGGGCGTCGGTGTGACATGTTACGCCGACGATACGTTAGTCACAGCGACTGCTGGGACCTTCCGGGACGCCGCAACTCTGGCGGCACCGGCCAAGTAGCTGGAAGAATTCAACGTGGTTTGAAGGCGGCCCTCGAGAAAACCGAGGCCGTGTGTTTTCACGGACCTCGGAGAGGGCCACCGGCCGGGCCCGCATCGTCGTTGGGGGGTTGCGGATCCCCATCGGCTCTAGCTTGAAGTATCTGGGCTTAGTCCTAGATAGCCGGTGGCGATTCCGCACCCACTTTAAGGAGTTGAAGATGAATTTATCCCGGCCAGCGGGCGCTCTTTCCGGCCTGCTGCCCAACCTGGAAGTTCCTGGCTTCCCTTGCCGGAAGCTGTATCACGGAGTCGTGCAGTCTATGGCCCTTTATGGCAGCCCCGTTTGGGCTGACTCCCTGAACCGCCAGTGCGTCGCTCTCCTGCGCGCTCCGCAGAGAGCTTTAGCGCAGCGGGTGGTCAGGGCGTGCCGCACGGTCTCTTTCGAGGCGGCTTGCTTATTGGCCGGATTTCTGCCCTGGGACCTGGACGCCAAATCCCTTGCCGATGCATTTCATTTGCGGGAGGAGGCGTTCAATCGCGGGCAACGTCCGGCCCTGAAGGAGGTGGAGGCCAAGAGGGCCTCCCTACGGCGAGCCGCCGTGGAGGAGTGGCGTCTCAGGCTGGAGGCTCCGTCGTGGGGGCACAGAGTCGTAGAGGCAGTGCGTCCTGTCTTTGCCGAATGGCTGGACAGGCGCCACGGAGCGGCAACATACCGCCTGACGCAGGTGCTAACCGGACATGGCTGCTTCGGTGAGTTCCTGTTTCGGGTGGTGGGGATAAAGGAGTCGGCCGTGTGTCACTATTGTGACAACTGCCCGCTGGACACGGCCCAACACACGTTGGAGTTTTGCCCAGCCTGGAATGAAGAGCGCAGCGCTCTCAGAGCAGTCGTCGGAGAAGACCTCTCGCTGCCGGCCGTGGTCGCTTCCATGGTCGGCGGCCGGTAGGCCTGGCAGGCGGTGGCCCACTTCTGCGAGGTGGTCCTCTCGCGGAAGGAGAGTGCCGAGAGGGATCGCCAGCGTATTGGTGATCCCTGCCGCCGCCAGACGAGACGTAAGAGGCGTCGGGTGGACGACTGACCGACGTCTCCCGCCCTGTGGATTGGGGGCGTTTGGAGAATTCCACCACGGTATCCCCTGCCTGTCGTAAAAGGCGACTAATAGGGACCTCTGGGGGTCACGGGTGGGCGGAAGGGGCCGTCCACCCATTAGTCTAGCCAACTTTTGTGGCCCCCGTGATGGACGGCAGCGTGGCGGTTAGGCCTCACGCTGCCTTTGACGCCCTTTGACGCCGAGGGCGTGCTTCGGTGTGCGGGGGCTTCTGAGCCCCCCCAACAACAGGAGACGGACCGCAATAGCGGTACGCGCAGGGTTGGTATGCCGTGCGGTGTACATAGGTTAGGGACTCGGCCCGGCGGTCGCCCGACGCTTTCCATCTCTCCGGGCGGCTCAACGTCGGGTCGTAAGGCACGGTGAACCCAAAATAACCGCTCAGTCGTTCCCCTTGAACACTGGGCGGTAGTAATAACTCACTTTCTCCGCGTAAACAAAAAAAAACTAAACAATCTTAGCTGGCTGGTATGACAATTCAAATTTTTCGCGACGCGATAGACAGCCTAACGAAAAAATTCTAAAGTCGGCTACATAATCTATAATAATATTATAAAGCTGAAGAGTTTGTTTGTTTGAACGCGCACTAATAGGAAGCTACATAACTCCTGAGTGTTATAGGCTACTTTTTATCCCGGGAAAATATTTTTGTCCCGGAAAAACCTTTTCCCTTTAACCTTTAACATATTTGATTGAAAATTGTATAAATATACTGAAATAAAGAATAACATCTAGACTCTTATATTAACGCGACGCTTTTACAGTGTTGTATTTTTCAGTTTATGAGCGTAATGTTTCGAAAGTTTTAAATCGCTTGGTAACGAAACGTAAACGATTACTTTAAAAAAATCTAAACTTTGAATGCAAATAAAGCACAGCTGTATATTTAAAAATTATGTTGTAAGTATGTTTTACCAACATATTTGAACAATGAGTTAGATATTTAAATTTAGATATAGAAGACGGAAAATTAAGATCTCCAAAGTAAATAATTTAAACCGTACCACTAAATTTGTGATTTAAGTTTCAGTACACACATTATTTTTTTGTAATGTCCAATAACCAATTTAAATGTTATGAAAGGATAATCGTGAAATTCTATCGGTAAATCAAAATGAACGACTAACAAAGACTATTATAATAAAAAAACCTCTTGATTGTAATGTGTAAGATTTGATAATAATCTAACTCGATTTACATACGATAACAAAATCCTTGAATATAAAATCAATTGCATTCAAAAATCGATTATTTGGTGCAACCGATTTTTTGTTCTCTTCCCTACACACTATCCGACCTATAAGGAGTATTGATATCTTACTGATACTTCGAAGCAAATCAATGCCAAAATAACTTTCTACGCCATTTTAACCCCATTAGGGAAGGAATTTCAATAAAATACGAAACATGTCTTCCATCAATTGTGTTAAAAAAGTTTATGCTAAATTTGAATTATATTGGACCAAAGAATCGCGTTGCCCCGTACAAACTTTGCCCCCCTTTTTCATCTCCTTAGGGGTAGAATTTCGGAAAATCCTTTCTTATCAGAAGCTTACGTCATACAAGGAACTCACCCTCCAAGTTTCAGGTCTCTACGATCAGCGGTTTAGGCTTTGCGTTGATCTGTCAGTCAGTCAGGACTAAGCCTTTTATATGAATAGATTAATTAAATATTTAAAGTACTTAAATAAAATCTATAGCGTGACAAAAAATATATAAAAACATAATGTTTAATAATTTTAATTAGTGGTCCACCTAGGTTCTGGACTCAGCCCAGGGGGGGGTCATGACCCCCGTGACCCCCCCCCTGGATCCGCCCTTGTACCCATAGTTATAAACTTCTTGCAATTTACACATGCAGTGTTGCTAGTAACGTAATGATTTCTAAAAATAAGTTTTTTTTTTCAAATAGTTAATATATTCAATGCATGATAGTAGATGTCACTAAATACATTTGCCCCAAGAAGATTATGCTAGTAACGTAATGATTTCTAAAAATAAGTTTTTTTTTTCAATAGTTAATATATTCAATGCATGATAGTAGATGTCACTAAATACATTTGCCCTTGATTTGCCCTGTCACCATTCCTGTCACTAAAGTCTGTTACGCCTTACGCCAGGAATTGTTTTGTAACAAGCTTGCACTGAATTAACAATTTCGATATTTTGAAAGTGCTAACACTTTTATATATAAATACAATATAATAATTTAATGTATAAATATAAAGACATGTTAAATGTATTACAAAACGTGTGGGAAAAGTTTTTGCAAATACGGATGCCCAGACACTTTTATGATCGTTTTAGTGTTTTTTTCGATAGGATGTAATGTTTAATATATTCGTGTGTAGCAATTATTTAATTAATATTGTAGTTTGTGTTCCATTTATGTGAATTTATTGTGTCTGTAATGGAGTTCACCTTGTTAATCGTGGTTTTTTTTGACGCTCTATGAAGTCTACAGTCGCTGAACATTCAGAAGGCTCCAAATATTATCTCATATTCAACAAGCCAAAAATCCTTGCCAAAAAATACCGATTCCTTTCTAGAATGATTCGCGAGGATAATGAAATGAAAAACATCAAAATTTCAATAGAGAAGATGGTTGGAAACTTGCACAAGCTTGGGATCTTGTCCTACATTTAATTAAATTGGTACCCAAAAGATCGACTGCCAGTCTCCAAGACACTGTGAGCTCATTTTGCGTAGATCGGACCGTCAACAACTAATAGTTTTTAAAATCTTTTATAATTGTTTAATGTAGGCAGATATTGTAACTTTTACTTTTCGGACAACCTCAGTCCGCCCCGAGACCATGAAAGCTGCAAAGTCTTCAAAATCGGAAGAAAATATACATTATAAAACCGCGATAAAATCCGCAAAATTGTTTTATTTTAATGCCATAACAGATAAATTGAATAAACTCGTGTTCAGTATTTTTATTAGCTATGTCAACATTTCATCCCACTATTTCGAAAAAATCTACGTACTCTTATTAAATATTGTATCCCTTTCCAAATTATACATTTAAGACATAACGAAAATTATGCCATAAAGTACTGCACATTACAGTTTAAATTTAATGCTCAATAATGCACAAGGAATTGCAATAAGTCCGACACAATAAATCATCGGTTGTATCAACAATGGCCGCCCATAAATCTAACCGTAGCTGCAGACTCCCCCGTGGGAACGCGTCACCGTTACTGTTCCTACTGTTTGCGCATTCATTGTGGTCGATCTTAAGAAACTGTAATTTAATTAAAAGCTCCGTATAGTTTATGTTCTTTTCTGTCTGGTTCTTCTGGAATTTGATCATCCACAAAAGATCGCCTTAAGTGTGTACTTGTAGATAAAAATCCTCTTGCACCAACCCCATGAATAAACAAGGGAAAATTATTACCATCCAAAAGTCTGAAACACTCAATATTCTACTTAATGTCATTTCATTTTTGATTTAAATACTGGCAACGCTTAGTTGACAATGAAATTACAATAATAGCTGGGTTTGGTCCTTCGAGCTTCTCTGTGTTTTCTTGCAATTACGTCTTAGTCCAACTAAATTGATTAATGCTAATTGTATGTGTGATTATCTCCTGTTAATAACTGAAAGTGGTTTCTGTTGCATAATCATTTATAATCTGTGACTGTATCCTAATATATCCGTTGTCTGTACCTCCCTCTTTCTGTTCCGGTCCTCCACGATGCAACACGTCCGCTATGTAATGTCAATTGGTCTTATAATAAATAACTACAAGTAATGTCAAAGTGTTTACCTACCCCAAACCACAAACCATAACATGCTGTCAGAAGTTAACAGTTTCCAAGGTCAAGATTGACTTCTCGATCTTAAATCCTAATCTAGCTATTGATACCATCGAAAACTGAAAGCACTGTTGTACTGTGTACGTATTTTGGTGGGGCCTTACAATGCCATTTTGCAATACAATATTCTCGGTAGTATTGTTACAGTTTAAATTGGCGTGGCGATTTATAACGATTAAGTTACTCATCTCTCTATTCCGATAAAACAGGTGCTCTAAGCAATTCCAGTAATACAGAGATGACGTAATAAAACAGTGGCATGAAAAAGACATTTTTGTGTAAATTTTATTATCACAGACTCATTAGTATTAGTACCTCGCAGTAAATTGGATTGTAGATCACGGATATTGGCTAGAAACAATTGTTAATTTATGGACGTTTTGTTTTTTGCGTCTTTACCGGCTTTTTAAGGTTATTTAACAAAAAAGACAAATCGTAAACTTTAACTTTATTTATATGGCGTAAATTTTTATGTAATACTTATTTACAACTGTTGCTCATGACTTCGCCTGTGTCGTGCCGAAAATCCTATTCTACTACAAAACTACTATACTGCATCGGTTCAGGTATTTAACTAAATGTAAACCAATCACATTGATGTATTAAAAAAAAACAATACATCAAATACCAATCATAAAAAATAATATTTTACCTGCCCATTTCTCTTTACAAAATACCTTATAATCAAAATAAACGTTTATATAACAAACACAACACTCAACACTGTTATTCCCGTTTATTAAACTTATTTGGTTATTATAGGTTATAATTATCAATTAATTATTAAAAATTACAAAACTTCTTCTTCTTTAATTAGTGGCGACGAGCTTGACTAAGATGCTATTCCGCCAAATTACAAAACTTTTATATAGGATCTCGATCTGTCAACTGTAAAAGAGCTAATACGACAGGCACGCTAAACATTTTCCCAATGGATTGTAATAGATTGTCCTACAACATTTTTATAGAATGAATGTCACGTAGCACGCCTTTAGAACTAACTCCGTTTCAATTTAATCGGTTAACTAGACAACAATTATTGATACATTTCCGCATAGTAGAAATTTGTTTATTTATTATATTTTTTACTTTGTTACTGATAATTAGTTGTTTTAGTTATTTGTTTTGTTTCTAAAGTGAAAGTAATTATTTTAAGTCTTTGTTGTACGCCATAGTTTCATTGACATAACTTTAAAGGGTTGCCAGCGCTTTCTGCGTTCACCCTAAAGACCGATGTGGCCAGAAAAGCCGACTCGCGTCAGGTTACTGGCAGTAAGGCCATTAACAAAAAAAAACAGACTCGGTAAACACTTTCGTACGAAAAGGTTGACTACCCTAGAATCAGATGTTATTATTTGGTTATTATTATTTATTTATTATTTATTATTCATAGGAACATCAACAGTTTACACATAACAAACATTGCTACAGATCACTTATTATATAGGTACTATTCTTATGTGCTTACCAAATAAAGATGTACCAACATTCACAATTTTATACTCTTAGGAACAAACAGCTATAAACTTTTTATTATCTTAGGTTAGAACATTAATATAAACTATAATAGAAATAACATACAGTTAAGTTACAAGGACTAAGTATTTAAATTGCAATAAAACATACCTAAAACTACTTAAATAACATCATATATACTATAAATATTATTCCATGTATTCAAATCGAAATGTATAACTAATCCGTATCTGTTATGGGTTCAGAGAAAAAGAATTTTAACATTTTGTTTTTGCATAATTTTAAGGAATCTGAGAATATGTCTAGGTCAGTTAATTTTGTGCACATCATACTATAATTATTGCATATCCTGTTAACTGGTGAATGGAGTCCTAAATTGGATCTGTACGGAGGGCCTTGAAGGATTTTGGTTAGTGGGTGTCTGGTGAGATTGTGAGGAACAATAATAGAGATTTGTTCCAGTAAACTTCTGCATTCGGAAGTACCATTAAATAATTTGTGGAGAAAAGTAATGTCATGTATAGAACGGCGTGTACGTAGAGATAACATGCGGTAATGTCTAAGTCGTAAAGGGTATGGGCTTCGGTAAGAGATTCCTGACGACGATAAGGCAAGGTGCCTTGTGAAAATGCGCTGGATACTCTCAACGCGTTGAGAGTGCTGTACATAGACAGGATTCCATGCGGAGCAAGCATATTCTAAGTGAGAGCGTACTAAGGCGTTGTATAGAATAATTTTTGTGCTTGAATCAAAGTCTTTAGAATTTCTTTTCAAGAAGCCGAGCATTTGGGCAGCTTTCTTTACAATAGCATCTATATGGTAATTAAATTTAAGTTTAGAATCTAGTGTTACACCTAAGTCCCGCATCTCTGCAACTTCTTGCAGTTTGTCGCCCGCTAGAGTGTAAGTTGAAGCTATGGGATTTCTTTTCCTAGTGAATGTTATATGAAAACACTTATTAGTATTCATCTGCATATCGTTATTTACACACCATTGCAAAGTTCTGTTCAAGTCACTTTGTAAAAGGGGAACGTCGGATAAGGATCTAATATTAAGGTATAGTTTTAAGTCATCGGCGTATAAGGAATATTTACAATATTGTAGCTGGAGGGTAATATCGTTAATAAATATGGAAAATAGTATAGGTCCAAGGTGAGAACCTTGGGGTACACCAGAATCAGCATAGTATACCCGAGACTCGAATCCTTGCAGTGCTACAATCTGTGACCGTTTTCCTAAATATGAAGTGACCCAGTTTAGTAAAGATCCATGAATCCCATAAGCTTCTAATTTAGCGATCAGAAGGGAGTGGTTTACCTTATCGAAGGCACTGCTAAAGTCTGTGTAGATTGCGTCAACCTGAGAACCGGAGTCAACTACCTGGGACACATCAGATACAAATGAAGTTAAATTTGTTTCTGTAGAACGACCGCGGCAAAAACCGTGCTGTGACTCAGTAATTATGGGACCAAAGAAACGGGTAATATGAGGACATATGAGTGACTCAAAGAGCTTCGAAAAGGAAGAGAGAATTGAAATTGGACGGTAATTTGACACGGCGCATTTATCCCCTTTTTTATAGATAGGTAAAATTCTGGCTTTTTTCCATTCAGTTGGAAATATACCTACTTCTAATGACTTATTGAAAATAATGAATAAAGGCAAAGTTAAGGTAGATACACAACGTTTTATAAAAAAAGGTGGTATGTCATCTGGTCCAGGACCTATTGTTATATTTAATTGTTTTATTTTTCTTTTAATATCTTGTTCACTAATATGCAAGCGGCTAAGTACAGAAATGTTACCCGTAGTGTTGGTGATATTAGTGAGATTACGACTTAATTGTGGTGTGTTTTTAGATGAAAAGTAGGTGGCAAAAAGATTGACAATATCAGATCCGGAACTAGCAGTTTGATTATTGAGAGAAACTTGGGCTGGTATAGAAGATTCAGTCTTACGCTTATCTTTAATGTAGCGCCAAAAGGCCTTTGGGTTTTTCTTGATCTTCGATTCAATTAAGTCTTTATAGGCTGTGTGGCACTTGCGAATAAATTTATGACAACGTTTGCGAAGAAGTTCATATTCAAATTTGTCTCTCGGATTTTTGTGTAAACGATAATTCATGCGTAATTTGTTTTTTTCAGATAACAGGGCTATGAGGTCTTTCGTAAACCATGGAGGGAACTTAGAATTATTACGTGTACGTTTTGGTACATGCTTTTCTATAATACATCTTAACGCATCATAAAATGCTGAAACCATATCATCTACTTCACCATAGTTTAATAACTTGTTCCAATCTACATTCTTGAGTAAGGTATTAATATTATTAAAATCAGCTTTAAAATAGTTGTAACTAGTTCGAGATTTTTGACTAAGGTACTTCATGTTTGAAAGGGGTAAATGCAGTAATAAGTTTGGGTGTTTCGGGTCTAATTTTGAAATCAAATCCAGTGGGCTTGAGACATTGGCATATGATATGTTAGTCAGAACGAGGTCTAGGACTCTACCATCTTCATTACTAATTGCATTCAGTTGATGTAAATTATTTGCACTAATGAAATCAGTTAAACAGTATCCAAGTGAATTATTATAGTTACAAGGGTAGGTGGATTGGCTATCATTATCATTACGCCAAATTATAGAACCTAGGTTAAAATCACCCAACACAATCACATCTTGAACGTTTTCTAAAACATTATTACAGTTATTAAGGAACTTAGATAAAGAATCTAATCTGGCTGGTGGCGGCAAGTAAACAGCACAAATTGCAATTTTTTTCACGACAGTGTTAGTTTTAATGTAAACTGTGACCCACAGATCTTCACAATCACTCTCACATTGTTGCATACGATGTGATTCGAATTCCCTAGCAACGGCAATCATAATGCCACCACCATCCTTTTTAGATTCTGCAGTACAAAGACGATCTCTCCGATACACAACATATCTTTCGTCTATAAATTCCCTATCTGAAATATTTGAATTTAACCATGTCTCCGTAAATACGATTATATTGTAGTTAGATTGCAATATATTATTATAAATGTCATTAGTCTTTGTACGGATACCTCTATTGATAATATAAATCCATTAAATTAATTGAAGTAAGTCTCTATAACTTACGCAAGGTTTCATATTAAAATAATTGTTATATAAAACATATATATGCTATAGAACAGAACATTACGACTTAGTTAAAAATTTAAGACTATCAGTATTACGAACGTAAATAGCTTGGCTAAATTGATCTTTACGGATGTAGATCCGTCCATTTCGGACCCATATGAATTGGTATCCCGCCTCCTTGGCCGTACGGCGTGCTTCTGCGTGCAAAGCCTTATTCTTGGGAGTGAGGTGTTCTGCCACGAAGACTGGAGTAGATGGCCCATCTAGTCCGAGGTGGAGAGTGTTCAATTTGTTTTGAGGGTTTTTCTTGTTGTAGGTAGCAATAGCCGCAAGGAAGGAATCACGATGAAGTGGACTTCGTAACTTCGCTATAATCGACCTTGGCCGATTTGACTCCTTATTCAGCTTGGCCACTCTGGTAGTGTGCGTTAGGTCGTCAGCTGATAATTGATGGCCAACTGACTTGGCAAGCTGGATGATGGTGCGGGTCAGGTCTTCGGTGCGGCGTTCAGGGATGCCGTTGATTTCGATGTTGCTATCACGGGATTGCTGTTCCATTAAACTAAGCCTTGTAGATAAATCGTTAATTGAGGATTTCAGGATATTGTTTTCTTGTTGTAGCAATATTATAGTAGCCGATTTCTCTTCAATTTCGGTTTTAATGTCTTCATATTGTTTATTAAAAAACGACATGGAGTTTTGAAAATTGCTTATTTGTTCATTAATGTTCAACAACTCGTTCATAACCATATCTTTGATAGTTGCCCGAAGGGCAATAGTGATTTCTTGTTTTAAGATTTTTCGCAAAGAATCTCCGGTGACATAGGTAACGTTTTGAGGCGCCTTTTCGATAGAAATTGTTGCGCTTTGTTTATCAATAAAAGAAACAGTAACGGCTTCCGGGGACACCGAGGGTTTTTTATTTTTGCAAGAAGTTAGAGATGTGTCCAAGCTATTATTATTGTTCGGTTGCTTGTTCTTACATATGTGACACTTCCAAGTACGCTTGTTTTCTTGTCTCATAACATTGAAGCGTTTAAGCGTTATATTTGCACATTGCAAGTCATACATAAAAGCGCAAGAGAAGCATTTAATCATTTCTTTATTATTTAAGGCTCCATGACATCCTGCACATGCATTACTAGTAGATGCCATATTCGCATGCAATCTTAGCAGTTAATAATGTTGAAATGAATTAAATTATAATCGTCTTGTTCGTGCAGTTTGGCTAATAATTAAGCAAGAGTAGGCATACGTTACTTGAATGATGCGATGTGCGTACGAGACAACATAACTCGGAGCTTCCCAGGTGCGAGCGGTATAGGCAATCGTACTGTGAATGGAGCAAAGCGCAAAGCGTGCGCGAGACAGCGCTACTGCAAGACCACTGCGGTGCGAGCGAGATGCACAATTGCACTGTTATTAACAGCCGTTTAAAGGATATTTTTGAATTTAATTTGACTATTTCTCACAAACTAGAACGAATTCAACAGTCACATAAACACTATTGCATAGGTAAATCTATAAGCTTTCAGTAAATGTATAGTTTGAATTGTAACGTTCACTATAACCACTTATTTCACAATTAAATTAAGGAGAGGAGCTGTATGCGACCGTTCCGTCGATGGTTACATTTACTTAAAAGCCTAAACCGATAGAGCATAGACACAGTATAAATATATCTATAGTCCAACAATAAAAAGAAAAAATATTTCCAAGGGCAAATTCTCAGAATAATAAGTAGAATCTTTCAGGAAATGGTCTATGCGTATACCCAATTTCATCCAAATCCGTCCAGTTTTATTGAGTTTTTTTCGTCCATTTTTGAGTTTACTTCTAACAAACGGCCAAATATTTTCACAAACGTTCGCATTTAGGATATTACTATTAAAGGTTGTTCTCTTGTGTGCGTGTTCGGGTTGTTTGGATACTTTGTACGGGAAGTCGTGATTTTAAAAGCTTTTTTTATATAAAATTAGCTATTGCTCGCAGCTTCGCCCACGTAAATGAGTTTTTTCGGGATAAAACGTAGCCTATGTCTTTCCCAGGGTCTCAAACTATCTCTATACCAAAATTTCATCGAAATCCGTTTGGATTTTTTTTTTTATTTTATCTTGTTCAGACACACAGATGCAGCGAAGAACTTTGTTTAATAATGTTTAAGGATATAGAATGTTACTTTCTCGGTCATGTTTAAATATACCTACTGGTGGTAGGACTCTCATATGTAAGAGTCCGTCTGACAACATTTTATGTCTCAGGATGACGAGCGCAGTGGAATGCCACACAGTACTTTGTAACTCAAGGTGCTGGATGGTGTTTGCTACTGTTTATTGGTGGTACTTACACCGTAAAAAAAATAGCTTTAAGCTTACACCAACAAAAATATATATTTCGATAACCAACAGTAATCACTATTACTGTTAGCAATCGGTTTCGCAATATATTTTTTCCTTCAAATCCACATTACGAGCACAGATTACGTAAACTGGGACATCCCACGCAATTCCCACACGTCTTCGCGTATTTAACATAACCCAAATGTGCTTGAATTATAGCCTTAATTGTGAGCGATTACGGATATTTTATAATTTGTAAGCTCGTAACGTAACATGTGGGTATTTTGTAGGATCGAGTTAATGTTTGGTATAAATCATGGGTCATTAAGTTGGATTAGATTGTGTGGTAGTCTAACAGGAGAGACGGACTACGGACACAAATGATAGGAGGATTTTGATTGGATAATAGAGAATGCAGCAAAGTACGTGTGTATTTAATTTTGTTCACTTTAACTATCTTTAATGTTATTTGCGAATAGCTAGATAGGTACTCGTGCGTTCTTCAAAAGAATTTCTAGTGTAGGCATATCGTGTACAAACCCGTAGGCCTGCATGGCGGATTCAAACCCCTCAATTGTAGAGGCCCCTGCCCAGCAGTGGGATTTTCAATCCCGAATTACAACCAGAACCGAAATTATTTGTTTGTTTGTTGACCGAGATTGATTGTGCGATGCTATCGATGTTAGGTAATAACATCGAGATTTATCGAATATATCTCGTTCCACAAACATTTATTATAGTCGAAAAGTATGGTAGTTGACTAGGTACTTTTGTTAAATACATTTCAAAATCTAATAAAAAAAGAATTTTCAAAATACACGCAATAATAAATAACAAAATAAAACATAGATAACCCTATACTTTATGAGTGAAGCCAAGTCAACCAAAGCTTGTCGATCATGACTTTCCAATAATCCACCTTACAATCGGTTGTAAAAAGTGTTATTATAGTAACGGGCCTTCTTTGCATGAGGTAACATTAAGTACGCCGATGCTAATAGGCTAGGAAACGGCAGCAGACCGTGCAGCGCGCGGACGAGTCGCCGCCGCGTCGCATAAACGTCGACGTCATTACACCTGTAAATACGTCGACTGCCATGTTAACAACTTTATACATTAATACTAGTAGCGCTCGCGGCTTTCCCGGGATAAAAAGTAGCCTATAGCACTCAGGAGTTATGTAACTTCCTATTAGTGAAAGAATTTTCAAAATCGGTTCAGTAGTTCTTGAGATTCGCGCGTTCAAACAAACTCTTCAGCTTTATAATATTAGTATAGATGTTATGTTTGTTATGTCGCAATGTTTTATCAACAAAATGAGTGATAGTCCTTGATATAATAGGGACTCGTTTTGCACAAGACAGTCGGAGTCAGTATTTTACTAAAATAAAAGGTCCATTTTGTATTCTTTGATTGAAAAAATTACCCTGCTTTGCTTTATTCCAAAATTTAATCTAATTGTCCCAATTTCATTGAAATATATTCAGTAGTTTATGATTGATTGCGAATTATTTATCACATCAGAACTCCTTTAACAGGATTTAAAGACCCTTTTTCAATACAATCCTGATGATGATATTAAACAAACGTTCCATAAAACACATTTCCAATTATCTCATCGCCTAAAATCAAGATATAAAGCATTAAGATTCCGTCAACGCCCGACGCTGGTGGGCGGTGACGCGACCTCTCCGAAATAGGCAATTACCACCAACGTTTTGCATGGGAGCCATACATGTCCATTCACTAAGGAAAATGGAACACGTTTACGCACCTTGCTTGACCAAAAATGATGAGACATTTTTATAACAGTGACTGGTCCAAAAGCTAACGGAAAACAAAAATATGTAAGGGCCGGTCCAACGATATGTCGCACTCTTAATAAAACAATGACATAATCCAAAATCGTTGACTTGTGGGAATCGTCCCAAAAACTTACTGTATACGACCTTTTCTTAAGTTGGGCGGGGAACGAACATAAATTCAAACGATTTTGACCCTATTCCCAATGTTGAAAAGACGCATTTTTTTTCTTAGTCGATGAAGATTGACCTTTAGGGTCCATATTTTGCTAAAAATCATCTAGCCAAAATTTTGGATTAGGTCATCATTTTATTAAGAGTACGATGTATGATAATGACATATCGTAACGATAAGTCTGTCGTTAAGATATGTCATCTCCATGGACAAAATTAGCGTTAACTATTGTAGAAAGGCATCTTATCTACGACCGCTGAGGTCCGCTGATAATAAACTTGGCGTTCAAAGCATTTCCAGTGTGTATCCGTTAGCTATCCGTTAGCAGGATATAAATTACATTAAAACAATAAATTTGACAGCGTTAGAATTATCAATAGGCCGTAGCTTAGAGTCATGAGTGGCCTAGGGAGTAGCATAGCATCATCATCATCAGCCTTTATCAGTCCACTGCTGGACATAGGCCTCCCCTAATGAGCGCTATAGCGCCCTGTCTTCAGCTTGCCGCATCCAGCATCTGCCTGCAGTCTTTCGCAGATTGTCATCCTACCTGGCCGGAGGGCGTCCTACACTACGTAGCATAGCATGTTAAGTACAAATTGGTTGCGATTGGGGACTTTTTCACTCAGACACGTGACATGCGGGGCAGCACAAACTGATTGGCCTGTGCTTAAGGAAATTAAATCTGGCATTGAAACAGTGTTTATAGCTTCGCTCATGTCTGTTCTAAGGATATAATTAGAGCTGTCATTGATAAAATTAAATAGTCTTTCTATTAGAGAAGGATCTCAAAATCGGATATTAGGTCTAGAAGTTAGCGGACTAAAACCTAAACAGTATCAACTACATAAAAGTATAGAATAGACGCTCTTTGCCTCTGTAATGGTGTCATAAGCTGATAAATATTTATTTAGTCGCATCTCTTTTATAGCATTTATATGAAGCAATAACGACACATGAAACAACTTACCGCTCTTGTTACTTCACGTAACTCTAACACAATCTACTTAACTTGTAAGAACGGTCAAATCGAAATACAAACTTCGTCAGTGACCCAAAAAAGGTTTTGGGACATCCGGATGACGACAGTCGCGATACCGCTGCCCAAACGGATTGAAACCGGACCAAAATATGACCCCTTGAATTTACTTTTAGTGAGAATTTTGTATAAAATTGTATGGTTAATTCTTCTATGTCTCAGACTGACGAGCAGGATGCACCTCAAAATTTTGATTGGTGTTGATGAATCTTATTTAGGTACATTATAATTTATTTATTTAATTCTACAAGATTTGGGTATTATAATCACTGAACTTGTTTAGTGATGTAAAAAAACTACGTACTTTTATTAATAAATCCAGCAAACACATTCGCCGTCAAACAAACCAAAAATAAACAATACATTTTAACAATCAAAAAATCTTCAAGAGACGCCGCATACCCGTTCGTCGACTCGAAGATAGAAAGTTGTTAATTAAGAACGGGTGATTGGCACGGTTGTGCAATCGTATGCAACGGCCATGTGGCTGAATAGGGAAATACCTTTGCTATGGAAAGTGTTATAACTTATACTTCACCCGCGGTTTCGTGGCACTGTTACTTAACACTTAGATAGTCGTCCTTTAATGGCTTCCCCGTTTTGGCATTTTTTCTTTCAATACGTACCTACCTGTTTTGTCTATGGTTATAGAGTAAATCAAGTAAGGAGTTAGAGGTACAAAACACTGAAATAAAAGTTTATGAGATTAAGTCAAACTCTATAAGTGGTATCATATAGAGTTATAAGGCCAAACTATATAACTCTATATGTGAAAGTTTCTTTTTAAATGACTCTATCTAAAAAAACCGTGACAAAATTCAACATTAACCGAGAAAATTGTACTCATGCGTACACACATATGAGGCGGACAATATATTGTATAGTGATTTGTATTCCATCGGACACGCGAATCGATTTTAGTAAAACGAATAATCGATTACGTGGCCTTTGTACTGCAGTCTTGCTTCATATCGTAAGGGCGTTTGGGTCACGACCCTCGCTCAATATGGCTTTTACCTAGAATTTAAGCAAATAGACCGAAATTCTAATTCAATTTGAATTATAGTTGTGTTGCTGCAAAATATATCAAATTTCATAACATTGAATTTATAATCAGTCTGTTTTACATTTCCACATAAAATGTATGATTTTTCGGTCTGCGAAGCATTTTAATCCGAATATTTGCCATGTCACATACTAAAAACTTTTTATCGATTTAATATGTTTGTGCTTAGAGTTATGCACTGATGATTTATTCGTTTTATTATTGGCTGGCGCCAAAGCTCATCATCTATAAATTTTGGTGGGTGCCATTTTGGTAGAACTTATTGTATTCTGAGCAACATCATCCCACCATTCAATTAGTGGGATCCACCCACTTCGCAGTTCCCATCGGAAAAGAACTTCACTGAATATGACTTTAGATTTTGGTTCTAAACTGTAGAATTCAAAATTTGAAAATGAACTTTAATCCTTATTCCTTCTAAGAAGCATCTAATTATTTTGGTATCGTGGGTGCTTATGGGCGTTGAATATCCCAAACCACAAATTACTTGCTAGATTTCTGACCTATGCCATAAAAAATAATTACCATTCAGCAGTAGGTATACATTAACTGTAAAGTAGGTAAGTCTTGGCTTTTAGCACCTACACGGTCAAATAAAATTGGTGAGAAAACTTGTTCACGCAAGTTGTGTGTTTATAAATAGATGTGTGCACCAAATAGTCTATACCCTCACATTATTGGCTAAAAAAGCTAGATACAAATTATGAATGTACTTCTATTTCTGCGTATTTTGTAGAGGACAGGTGTGATCTTTTGTAAATACGGTAGAAGAGTTTTAACAATCATTGCATAACTGGCTTTTACCGTTGTATAAAAGTCTAAAGCGTGGGAAATATGTTAGAATACAAAGAATCATCTCAGCCAGCGTTATTAGAATAAAAATCTGTTTGCAGTTCGCACCAGAGACAAATAAACAAGAGTTCTCACCGCTTTTAAAATTGCCACCAACCAATTTTTTTATTATCAAATGTCAAAAATGACGTATCCATACAGCCAAATTAGTTTTATAGCGCATCGCATTTCTAGTTTTGTCTATGAATGCCAATATTGGGCATTTTATGATTATGATTCAATCTGAATCAGAATTCATCGAATTTATTAATAGCTTAAACCGTTTCTTTTATGAAACTATATTTCTTAATTTAGTAATGTCTAATTCAGCTGGAGGCTATATTTGTTAAACAAATTAATGCATCTTTATTTCATTCACGTCATCAAACTGTTTCTTACGTCAATACTGTGATTAAATCAGTTTTTTGAATCGCTAGTACCTAGGGAAGGCTAAGTTTGATATAGAGACATATATTTTTTTGCTATGGGAGGTGTTATACCGTTAGGGCCGCGTTAGCGGGGTCTACTACACACATACTTTAGGCGAAAATCTTTAAAGTCTACATTTTTTAAGTGGTTATGTGCTGCCAAGAAATGTTTCACGATTCTTAATTTTCTTTGTCATGTCGGTGACCGATCTAAGCTTCGGCGTACCCTTGGCATAAAGACGAGTCTGTTGAGTCTGTCTAAGCAGTTAAGGTACTTAGGTGTCTACCAACACGGCAGCGACATGGTCTCATCATTCAGTTTAAAAAACACTGACGACCACACATTTTATATTCATGTAGGAAGTTCATTAGCACAACATCCTAACGGTCGTGGAGAAAATTGGCTCAAATTGCGCAATTGTAGAATCATATAAATATCAATATAATCAGGTCTCTGCAATCCGTGCTAACATGCCAGTATTTTAATTAAAACGATTCATAACACAATGGTGTAAGCCTTTTATTGATGCACGACTGCACTAGTTCATAACAAAAGGATTGTTTATTTCTCCGATATGCACAATAATAAACGATATCTACTGGTACGAAGGAACAAATTAGGACGAAAATATATTAAATATTTATATTTATAGCATAAAATCATGTTAATCCTACAGAAGCGCAATTAAATCACAAACCGAGGCGTTTTCTTACGCAAAGGTAGCATTCCGTGCAGCCTATATTACACAATTAAATACTTGACACGAATCTAAATCATTCCCATTAAAAATAACCATGTTTTGAAAAGCGGGCCACCGTGCAATCGCCATGCATATCAACAATTAACTCTGTTAATAGACTCTGGTACAGCCGTTGGACGGATTTTCTTGCTAAGAATTCCGCTTGAAAAAATCTCCACGCATGCTACCGTTGCGGTACGAAAGCGTAAAATGGAACGGTATTGAGAGAACAATGTATTTTATTACCATAATAGAGCGTGGATTAGAGGGCCTCTGTAAGGATTTGTAATCCTACTAATATTATAAACGCGAAAGTTTGTAAGTATGTATGGATGTCTGGATGTATGGATGTTTGTTACTCATTCACGCAAAAACTACTGATCGGATTTCGATGAAATTTGGCACACGAGTAGACCATGTCCTGGATTAATACATAGGCAACATTTTATCCCGGGAAAATAAAAAGCGCTACTTTTATCCCCGAAAAACTTTTTAACGCGGGCGGAGCCGCGCCCAAAATCTAGTAAAATATAAATTATTCTTGTATTACACATTATAATGTCATTACTATGAGAAAAACCGTGGTGTCTGATGCTTTAAATTTTAATTAAAATACAAAATAAAAGATCTTTTTACTGTTCACAATAATTTTATTGCTAACTTTACAGCATAGACAAAGAAATATGATAAATCGTATCGTTCATGGTTATAAACCAGTGAAAACACTTATACATGTCTTGTCTTATCTTAACATATTATTCTTGACCTGTTGAGGCACAAATGGCTTTTTAAATAAAAGATCGAATAAACTCGATATGTAAATTATTATTATTATTATTATTAGCCTTTATTGCTGATACTAAACAATGATTTGACACATAGTAGCAAAATGCTTTAACTTAAATCTAGTACATCGGGTTTCCCGGTTCAGTGGTCAGCGTGTCCAGTGACACATAGGCCTCTTCCAGCTGCTTCCATTCTTCTCTATTGGTAGCTTTTCTAGACCAGATTGTCCCTCCAATCATCTTGATATCATCTGTCCATCTTTTAGCTTGTCTGCCTCTTCTTCTTTTGCCATCACGTGGCTGCCATTCTGTTATAATTTTTGTCCATTTCATTCTGCTATCTCTTGTCATATGTCCTGTCCATCGCCATTTTAACTGCCTTATCTTCTTTATTATGTCTTCCACCTTTGTTGTAGATCTGATGTCTGCTGCTCTTTTGCGGTCTTTTAGCGTCACGCCCAACATACTCCTTTCCATTCCTCTTTGACACGATCTTAGTTTTAAAAGATGTTTTTGAGTCAATGCCCATGTTTGGCAACCATACGTAAGACATGGTAAGATGCAGGAATTAAATACTTTTTTCTTGGCTGTCATAGGAAAGTGTTTGCTTTTAAACACCTCTTTAAGGGACCAGTATCTTTTCCAAGAACAGGTCACTCTGCTTTCTATTTCTATGTCTGTCTGGTCTCTAAAAGATATTAATTGCCCCAAGTATCTATAACCATTAACATATTCAATAACTTCATTGTCTACTTTTATGAATATTTCTTCATTGTTTGTCATTACTTTTGTTTTTGATTTATTTATACTAAGACCAACTACTCTACTTGCCTCAGTTAGCTGTTGTAGCATATGTTGAAGGGTATTCGCGTTGTCAGTTATTAGAACTAAGTCATCAGCGAATCTTAAGTGGCTTAGTTGTTTACCGTTGATATTAATGCCAAACTTGTCCCATTCAAGATCTCTGAATATGCTTTCCAAGACTGCTGAGAAAAGTTTTGGTGATAACGGATCTCCTTGCCTTACACCTTTGGCTATTGGGAACTCTTCACCGGTTGATTCTAGTTTTATTTGCGCTGTGCTATTTGCGTATATATTTTTAATTATACGTATGTATTTTTTTGGTACTCCCTGCTGGATTAGAGCCCTCCAAAGCGAATCGTGTTCTATAGAATCAAATGCTTTACTGTAGTCCACAAATGCGATGTACAACGCTTTACCGTATTCTTGACATTTTTCTATTAGCTGTTTGATGACATGCATGTGATCAGTAGTTGAAAACCCCGCTCTGAAACCAGCTTGTTCTATAGGTTGTTGTTCATCCATTATTCCTGTTATTCTGTTCAATATCAATTTGGAGAACACTTTATAAATATTCGACATAAGGCTTATAGGCCTGTAGTTTTCTATGATGTTCCTATCCCCTTTTTTGTGTAATAGTATAATTGTGCTCTTGGTCCATTGCGGTGGTATACATTCTGAGCTTAAAATAGAATTGTATATTTCCGTGAGTTTTTTTAGCTTTTCCGGTACTCTAATTGAGATTTTGATCATTTCATTTGAAATCTGATCTGGTCCAGGAGATTTGTTGTTCTTTTGACTGTTGACAGCTTTTTCTATCTCTGATTGTAGGAAAACTGGTATGTCTTCGTCCATGTCGTCATTATCGAGATTTGTAGTTAAGTCTCTAATGTTTCGTTCTGCTCCATAAAGTTTGCTATAGAAGTCAGTTGCTGTCTGTATTATAGCTTTTCTTGCCGTTTGCTGTTTTCCTGCTTTATTTTTAATGTTTGGGATCCATTTTTTCGCCTCTATCAATTCTTTCAAAGCTTTTTTAACTCCTCCTGTCTTGTTTATATGGTAATTAAGTAGATTCGTTCTTTTCTTAGTTCTGTCTTTTTTGATGCTGTTACTTATTTTTTTACTCAATTCTGATATTGCCCTTATATTTTCTTTGTCTTTTCCGAGTTTTAAAAGTTTTTTTCTTTCTTCTATTAATGTTTTAGTGTCATTATCGGTATGGGTTGTCTTAGGCTTTGCGAATTTGTTGAACAGTGGGCCATATATTTCTTTTATCTCATGGTTATATTTATCTTCTATTTCATTTCCGGGTTTATTTATGAAGCATTGTTGTTGTGTATTTATAAAGCTAGCTTTTGCATTGTATTTTTTTCTGCTTTTTTTAGGTTCGGTGATATTTATTACTGCTCTCACTACCCGGTGGTTGGTATTAAAGTTAAATTGGTTTAAAATGTTTATGTCAAGAAAAAACATTTTTTTGTTCGTTGCTATGTAATCTATTTCGTTTCTGTATGATCCATCTGGAGATAACCAGGTCCATTTTTTCTTCGGATCTTTTTTAAAAAAACTGTTCATGAATGCAAGACTGTTTTCCAGTGCCATTTTAATCATGATATGTAAATTAGTTCTAATCAAATGTTGTGTTATGTAACTTAATTGAAATGTCAAGATAATTTTACTTGCGTAGGAATTCGCTAAAGTATTATTTTGTCTTGCTTTTAAACTGAAACCTGCCGTAAAAATACGATAGTTGTCCACTTCCCTTAGTCACCCAATGCTTCCTTTCAGCCTTTGAATTGCTGGACAATGACCTCGCCAACGAGCGAAACTGTAACCCATTTGTTAAAACTTTAGTCTATTACCTACAAAAAAAATGAGCCCACCAAAAGTCAGTTAATATTTTGTATCACGGGAGTTTAAAACTGGGAAGAACATAAGGTCTATCCGTAGCAAGACCAAGATAAAACGCAAATAGGTATTTGCAGATGACTCATTATTCTCGGCGCTGCACTGGATCAATAGTTTTAATTTGAAAGTTGCATTAGGACAATCTAAGGCTCCATGCAGTCACTGTCTTAGACAAATATCAGTTCATGATAGCTACTTACAGCGTCTGTGTGACGCTTACACATACAAACTCCTTGTCAACACAAAACTACTTTTTCCTGACCTTGCCGAAAACATTAAAAGTGAGTGTTGCAAGTCCTTTTAAACTTGAACTCTGTATTGTTGCGGCCGGGTCAAAGTTTACATTTGCATATCAATCACCGTGTTTTTTACTTCGCCATTGTTCTATTAATTAACTGGCGTCATATTGATACAATGGGAGTTGCAGTGACTTTTTGTTGGTATATCCTGTTTGAATGTTTTTATGTATGGATGTACCATTAGGTTCTGATATATTATGAATAAGTATATAAATGAGTTAGGTAGCGGTATAAATAGTTATGGCGTCCAGTGCAAGATTCCGAAATTGTAAACTTGTGAATTGTGCTGAAAGTAAGTAAAATACTCACAATCAAGATAAAGGTTTTTCATAACGGAGAGAATATAACAAAGGAGTCCGGATCGTTCAATGCATGCCATTTGTTTACCAGCATTGAACGTAAATAAGTGCAAGAATCTTAGTAAATTAGATCTTTCAAAGCGTTAAATATGTGAACTCCATGTGAATTTGTCCATAAGGAGTGTCCTGAGCGCGAAGTAATGGAATTTGTCACCTCCCTCTTTGCGTAAAGCACGGATGTTGCAGTGACAGTTGTATCAAAGACGATATCGAACATTCGATATTAATCCGGTGCCGTTTTGAATACATTCTTACTTATATTACGAGTATAACTTTCCAATTCTATACCATAGAATATCAAAATATTATTTTTTATTTGACTATTAACGAATCTTTGGCATAGATATAAGAAAGTGTTTGAATTGTTATGAACGATAATCTGTCTATGTCGATTTAGCAACCGGCACCAGTCACCGATCAATTAAATTCGATATTACTGACTAGATGTAATTAAGTACTTATTAATTCATTCATTCAAATGATTACTGGCCATTCTAGTTTCTTTTTAACTAGCTGTTGCACCCGCACACCCGCATAAAAGCCTTTCTCACTACAAATACCCCCGAAACAGTAACGATTCTTAGCACAACCTGCCAAACACTAGCGCCGTCTATCCAAATAATTTCCTTTCGAAGTAAATTACCGGGATAAATAGCCTATGTGTTAATTCAGGACATGGTCTACCAGTGTATCAAATTTCATCCAAATCCGTTCAGCTGTTTCTGCGTTTACTTCTAACAAACATTCAAACATGTTCACAAACTTTCGCATTTAAAATATTAGTAAGAAGTAAGATTGGCTATAATCTATTGCCAGTCACGTATAGCAGTGTGAAAGGGTCCCAACCCCGACTCGAACCATCCTCAAGAGATTCATTCCCCTGCGCAATTGATCAGTTAGTAGTCAATTAGTGATCTACATTTTAATGCTAAGACTTATTTAAAACATAAATTGCAGTGTACGTAATACCAATACATACATACATATAGACATACATACATATATACATACATACATACATACATACACTCACGCCTTTTATTCCCGAAAGGATAGGCAGAGGCGTATTCCGTCCCATGACGTGATAACGGGTGAGCCTATCGCAAAATCGGGCACAAATTTCAGACTCCGAGCTAATACACACACACACTCACTCACGCCTATTATCCCCGAAGGGGTAGGCAGAGGCGCAACTAGTGCACCCACTTTTCGCCGTTATTCCGTCCCATGATGTGCTAGGGGGCGAGCCTATCGCCATGTCGGGCACAAATTCCAGACTCCGAGCTGAAATTGAATTGAAAAACCCAATATCACTTGCCCGACCCGGGGATCGAACCCGAGGCCTCAGCATTACAGACGTACCGTAATACAACTACGCTACCGAGACATTCCAATAATACCAATACATAAAGTTAAAATAAAAATATTTAATCACGCAATAAAAAACAAAAATAACTTGAGCTTGACATTTTCTTATCACAGAACATGTTTTTGCGTTATTGAAGTGGAAATTATGCCAATAATAATATACAAACAGGTACAAAATAATGATTTACGGATATTATTTGATTGTTAGTTCAAAAATCCATGAAATATTTTGTTTTTTTTTCTTTTACAGGTGGTAGGACTTTCATATGTAAGAGTCCGTCTCGGTGGATATCACCGCAATGTCTATTTCTACCGCCAAGCAGCAGTGTGCATGCACTGTTGTTTCGGTTTGAAGGACAATGAAGCCAGTGTAACTACAGGACATACTGAGACTTAACATCTTATATCTCAGGATGACGAGCGCAGTGGAATGCCACACAGTACTTTGTAACTCGAGGTGCTGGATGGTGTTGCTACTGTTTATGGGTGGTCGTATCGCTTACCATCAGTCGAACGGCATGCTCGTCTCTTCATTCGATGCCATAAAAAAAATATTAAAATATACATATATAGTTACTATTATCAATGACACGGGGTATAGATAAAAAGAATTATCATAGCATCGAAAATAGTAATCTATACAGTGCATCGTTACATTAATTGGACCATATCTCAAGTAAGATAAGATATATAAACGTAAAATCAGTATCATTTGAAACCATCGGCTTAATATTTTACAACTATATGCTTAGATTTTAAAAATTGTATTTGAATATAAAACAAATAAACAAGTAACAGAAAATATAACTTTTACATCTGTGAAGTACTTTATTTTACAATAAATGTAAAGTATGAATATTATGACTAATTAACATCTTTCAAAAAAATCTGTAACATAAAAAAATACCCTGTCGCTTCTATATTACTGTGTTATAAAAACACACCGTCCTATTCTGAACCCACAATATTTCTTAATAAAGGTATTTCACACCATGTTCCAAAATATCACCCGTTTCATTCATAACAAATAAATATCACCGAGAAACAACCATGATGTAAACTTTTCACTCACATTCTGAATACACCGAACTTGCTATCTCTGAATGGGGCATTCAATGCTGCTGATAAGCTCAGTCCAATGACTCTCCTTGTATCGACTGGAGCGAGGATTCCGTCATCCCACAACCTCGCAGTACTGTAATACGGACGACCTTCTCTCTCGAACTGAGCTTCTAAAGGTCCTCTTACTTTCTTCTCGTCTTCGTCAGTCCACACCTTACCGTCTCTTACCGCTTTTTCTTTTGCTACTAGGGATAATACAGTTGCAGCTTGGGGTCCACCCATCACAGATATTCTAGCGTTGGGCCACATGTATAAGAAGCTGGGGGAGTACGCGCGCCCACACATGCCGTAGTTTCCAGCCCCAAAACTGCCTCCAACAATGACGGTAACCTTCGGACCCTTAAAGCAGCTTACTGCAGTAACCATTTTAGCTCCATTCTTAGCTATACCACCTGCCTCGGCTTCTCTGCCAACCATAAAGCCAGTAATATTCTGAAGGAACAAAAGTGGAATCTTCCTAGTTGCACAAAGTTGGATGAAGTGAGATCCTTTTAAAGCTGACTCTGATTGTAAAACTCCGTTATTTCCAATAACACCCACCGCCTGTCCGTAAACAGTTGCAAATCCACACACCAAAGTTTCTCCGTACAGTTGCTTGAACTCGTGGAATCTACTTCCGTCTACTACTCGTGCTATGACTTCTCTGATATCGAATGGTCTCTGAATATTTGCTCCTATAATACCATGAAGATCTTGAATATCGTGTAGAGGTTCATCTACCTTTGGGGAATATATTCTAGTTCCTTGGTCGTTATTCCAGTTCAAATTGGAAACTGCATTCCTAGCTAAATGTAAAGCATGCTCGTCATCCTGGGCAAAATGGTCTGTCACACCAGACTGACGACAGTGCAAGTCAGCGCCTCCTAAATCTTCTGATGATACAGATTCTCCAGTCGCAGCCTTCACTAGAGGAGGGCCAGCTAAGAAAATTGTTCCCTGATTCTTGATAATAATACTCTCGTCAGACATACTGGGAATATAAGCACCACCGGCAGTACATGACCCCATCACCACAGATATTTGAGGAATGCCCTCGGCAGACATATTGGCTTGGTTATAAAATATCCTACCGAAGTGTTCTCTGTCCGGGAACACATCAGCCTGGTCTGGGAGATGAGCGCCGCCAGAGTCCACGAGATAAATGCAAGGCAGTCGACATTCCTGCGCGATTGCTTGCGCTCGCAGGTGTTTCTTTACTGTTATAGGGAAATATGTGCCACCTTTGACAGTCGCGTCATTGGCCACGATCATGCAATCGCGACCGTGAACTTTGCCGATAGCCGTTACGATGCCCGCACTCGGAACCTGGCCTTTATACATGTCGGTGGCGGCGAGTGTGCTCAGTTCCAAAACGTCGGAGCCCTCGTCCACCAACCGGTTAATCCTGTCTCTGACGAGCAGTTTGCCTCTCGCCGTGTGCCTCTTCACCGCCTCCTCTGGGCCTCCATTGATAGCGCTCGCGGTTTTCTGTCGCAGCTCGTCGACTAACTCATCCATTTTGCTTTTATTCTCTTGATAATAAGGATCACTTCTGTTTGGCTCGGTGCCGATGACAGTCGCGTGGCTGTTGTGCCGACACTGTGCGCTCAGCCGGCGAACACCTCTGACGAGTTTGAGCATTTTTAATGCGTAATTAGACACAGAATGAACACGACCGGTCGGCGAGTCGGCGTCGCGCTACTGCCCTGCTGTCGTACCGTTATCAACACGATTAAATTGTACGAAAACAAATTCCTCAACGACCGACCCTAGCGCTGATAAAACTCGCATTATGTATGAACCGATAATTTAATTCGTTGCTATTGTGACATCGCTGCGCGCGTATATTTACATATTATGGTTACGATACCAATGATCCTCGACGCGACGAGCAGCGCACGTGGAAGTAGTGTTTGCACATTGAAAGAAACAAGTACCTATATATTATCTTTTGCGCGAATTTTAATGGGTGTGTTAAATCTTTGAATACATATTGAATTATGATGATGCGACTTGACCCACATAAACGCCCGACGGTCGGGGCGCGACGGAACACTGTGAAACGAACGGACCTTGAACGATATTTGTTGTAGATTTACAAGTTTACCGAGAGCATTTACTTTGCTTGCATTGCGACACACGCGTTGCATTTTATTTTATCGGTGCACGCGTTGTTTGAATTTGGAATATTTCGGCCGTGACGAAATGATTGCCACACTTTTTGTTGTCTGTCAAAATATGTATTACCACTGGAAAAATCTTATTATAAAGACAATAAAAGCCGACAATAGGTTTCATCTCGGTTACAATAAGTAACAGCTAGCGCGGTAAAAAATGCCGGCTTGGTATGAGTATCTAATCATAATCTGCGAGTCCGTGACCGGTTGCCGCGCCGGCACCGAGCCGACCGAGTCGACCGCGCGGCGCGCAGGTGAACGACACAATCGGAACGTTTCACTTTCTTCGCGCGGCACCGGCCGCCAGGTGGCGACACTTTCTATGGGATGACGTGTGAACGCCGATCTGGACCACCGGCCGTCACTCGTCGCGTGCAACCTCGCACATTAATTATATGTAAAGACTTGAACAACATTCGATACACTGATTTATCACTAAATTATAACATAAATCTGAGCTTTTACTTGCTTTAGTTTTTACTAAGGTGTTTCAAACACCAGATCGATAGCGATCATTAATTATAATTTAATTGATATTGAATAAGTGATATGTGGCACGGGCGTATCTATAGCTTTCACATAGGAGGGGTCCAGGATTACGAGACTATCTCGCCCTCAGACCCGCAGCTGCAACTCCTGTAAGCCAGGATCGACAGTGGCACGCATTTTATGACACTGAGCCACCGCTCAGAGACTCGCCGAACTTCACCAAGTTCGGCGAGTCTCTGGGAGCACTAATTAGTCTTAGCCCGAAACGAAGTTAATCAAACAGAAGAATAGGGAGGAGTTAGAGGGTTAGAGGGAGAGAGTTAGGGGGTCCGGGATACCAAAATGTCAGTGGTGTAACGTGGATTTTTGCCGCCCTATAACACCAAAACAAATCACCCCTACCTCCACCACAGTCACCAAAACTAAAAAAAAATGTGTTGTTGTAAGCTAGGGGTGTTCGGACCCCCAAAATCCCTTATATACGCCCATGATATGTAGTGGCAATATATATTTTATAAATGACTTGTAAAAAGCTAAACTATATTTTATCGGACGCTTTAAGTGAAATGATTGTTTAGAGACCAGCATAAATAAGAATAATTTGAAAGCAACCGCAGTCTGTAGCATGCTAAGATTCATAATTCAGGTAGTATCTGGTATTTTATGGCATTTCTCCTGCCACAAAAAATGAACACGTTACTCTGAAATTCAAAACCAGCAACCTCTAGTCTAACTACCTACGGTCATAATACGTGATGATCAATAACAACCAATTACTTTCAATTGCATAAAATTAGTCTGGATTTTTCAATGAAATTGACCTAATTATTTCTTGTTCCAGGATCGAGATGAACAAACTAAACTTGAGATGAAACATCGGCAGGAAGAAGATGATTTATATAGAAAATTCTCCAAACACAGAGAAGAAGAGAACAGAAGAATACGAGAAGAAATACAGGTATTGATATCTTAAGTTCATTTATGATTAGGTTATTCTTAAATCATGACGAGTAGCGAACGAGTAAATAGTGCGCTCAATATCTATATCTAGAAAAATCTAAACATTAGGTACTTAACAAAATAATAATATATTTACCTATTATGCAAAACTGAAAAGTATATTTACCTTCTTCACTTATTGTAAGCTGGAATCAGAACAAAATAAAAAATAATTTAACTCACAGGTCTGCTTTACTGGTACAAAACCTACATACTGATAAGTATAAACTACAGGGTATACCAAAAATTTAAAACACAAACAATTCTAAAGTCTTCTTTTATTATGTACAAAGCCTAAAAAGGAGTTATTGCATTGCATAGCTTTAATTCACCATATTTCACACCAAACTACGGTAACGGTATTGTTTCAGAATGTAAACTATTGCGGGCATTCACTTTGTATGCAAAATGTATGACTTTAGAATATGCAGTTTCTATTTAGCGCAGTATCTATGCACTGTAAGGTTGACTCGTGGGAGTAAAATGTCTTACTATACCCTTCGTTCTACAAACGAATATGTTAATTTTATTATCCGTGAATGGTAAACAAATAAAGTAGGCATTTCAAATTTACTTATTTATTTCATAAAGGTAATTCTCAAGACTTTGTAAATAGCTATGGGCGTACTCAGGAGGGAGGTGAGGGCAGCTGCCCCTCTCTGGATTCCCCACAAGTACTCTTTCCTTTATTTCAATTATTAGCTATATGAAATTTGCGTTAGGTATAGCCTTCCCTGGATCAAAATTTTAGCTTTTCTCACGATTAGTTGAAAGCAGTCTACATCCATGTTAAAAAGCTATTGCTATTGTCTTTCAAACAGTATATAAAAAAACCATGAAACTATAATTAACAGTAATGTTAAGCAATTACTTACTAACATTTCAAAAATTATTGCGTAAGATCACATTTCAATGCCCGAATACCATACCATACCAGCCCTATATTATATACTGCCCACTGCTGAGCACGGGCCTCGTCTACTACTTAGAGGGTTCAGGCCTTAGTCGACCATGCTGGCCTAGTGTAGGTTGGCAGACTTCACATACCTTCGATTTTTTAATTCTCAGGTATGCAGGTTTCCTCACGATATTTTCCTTCACCGTTAAAGCTACCGATATAATTGATAAAAAATACACACATAAGTTCGGAAAATCAGAAGTGTGTGCCTTGAGTTTTATAACCTGCGGACATCAGTCTCGCCAAACAGTTCCATTCCCAACTTATGCTGAGTTGGGGTCGTTTTTGTGACGAGCAAAATTAATTTAAGAATTCTTAGTACTTAATTATGTTGTAATAATGCTTGTTACAAATAAATATTTTCTTTCTTTCTTTCAACTAGGCTATCATCCACTTCTGCCCGAATGCTCTTACCAAATTGACATAACTATTATCGAGACAATATAGTTTCTACAAGTAATTTAGTAATATGGGCGTTTGTTAAAAGTTGTCGACATTTATTTTAAGATCCCATCTTCTGTCCATTATATTTGCAGACACTTTTATCAGTAGGTATCACAATTATTTTCCAGGATGAATGGGAACGAGAACTGGAGAGGCTCACGAACCGGTTCCAGCAAGAGATGCAGATCAAGAAGCGAAGACCTGACGCGGAGATAGGAGCTCTCACGCTACGGCATCAGCAAGAACGAGCAGACTTGGAAAAGAATATGACGCTCAGAAGGGACAAGAAGAAGGAGAGCCTCACGAGAAAGATGTTGGAGCATGAAAGGTAGGTTAAAATAATTATGTAGATATAGATGAGATTAAAAGAAATAACTGTTCAGTTTTGTACACATCTCGACAGCGACTATTTTAAACGTAGCAAAATCTTGATAGCAAACTATAAGCCCTGACGGAAAAAGAGGGGTGTTTATTTACAAAAAAAAACGAATTATTGATAATCTAAATGCCTAGATCTATATTAATTAAGCCAATTGGCTTAATTTCGCGATCGAAAAATATGTGAGCGTCGCCAACAAACTCGTATTGTTAATTATCTGTGATCGATCAAGATTGTTTATTAACTTCTATAGATAACACGGACTTAGTCACACCAAAAGATATTTTATGATCGACACATAAGGTCACTCCACACCTCGATCATTTATTTTTAAACTCCAGAGCAGCAACAGCAGCACTGGTAGAGAAGCAGAGCCACGAGATGATGGAGTTGATCCAGGAGCGCCGCTCGGAGTACATGGCGGCTTCGTCTCTGTACGTGGATGGGGAGGAAGCTCCGCCGTACCCCGCCCGTGCACCACCCCCGCAGCCACCGCTCGTCTCCAAGTTCCACATCTACACAGACCCTGCTGAGTTCGCTGATGTAGACAAGATCGCCATTTCTGTAAGGGGAATTTATGTTTTTGTTTTTATTTAATGACCTTGATTTTACCTTGACCTTGATTATTATTAGGTATTTGTACACTTTAACCAATCTACTTATGACAGCCTTAAAGTCTTTTAAACAAAATTCTTACCATTGCCAACGTAAACACCGACACAGCTTCGTTCAATTCTGCTACATTCATATTTAAGTAGGGGAGACCAGGGACGAACGTAACAAATTTGTCTTTTTTCGTAATATCTCAGGGAGATTTCTGAATTCTAAAGTTCTACTTAATACACATGATAGATTGGTCTTTCAGCTATGTTTTAAGACCAGCTTAAATGCAATTTATAATACAGATTTTGAGAAAAACGACTAAAAATTTTAAGTGGGATTTGTTACAACCATCCCTACCCCTAGGGTTGGTTGTAACAGTGAAATGGGATGTTTGTAGCATTGCTTTAAAAATAAGTTTCTTTCATAATCAACATTATGTTTAATTATAATCAGCCTTTTGGGTTTTACATTAGTATCACAATTCA
Source organism: Lapara coniferarum (assembly GCA_949316025.1). Taxonomy (NCBI): domain Eukaryota; kingdom Metazoa; phylum Arthropoda; class Insecta; order Lepidoptera; family Sphingidae; genus Lapara; species Lapara coniferarum. The sequence continues at coordinate 4,193,596 of OX438928.1, forward strand.
TATAACAATTAAACATTTCTAGTATACCTACACAATAATCTACGAAAATAATCAACTTTACTAAAACAATTAGACCTCGATCAGACAAACAATTAAGACACACATAGCTTATTTCGTTATTAGTCCTATCTACATGAGCCCATAAATGTCAATCTAGGCACTGTACCCATTTTTGTTTTTTCGTTTGAACTCCTATTTGAAAAGAATCCCATGCAAACTGTACAGAAGCAATCTTCGCTGTCTGAATCATCCATTAACTTTCATTATTTTAGCATCCTTTTTCTTATTTTGTGCCATTCCTTTTTCTTCTTCCTCTTTTTTTAAATAGTTTTCTTAACAACTAAATTATTTGGCTTTTTTGTCCCTTTAGAAGTCTGCAAAATGGATTTCTTAACTTCTTTGGCTCCTAACTTTCTTTCTTCTTGTTCTTGAATGTCAAACTTGTCTGGAGTATCAGGCATGATTGCCGATTTTCTGCATTTCCTTCTCTTTTCATTAATCTTTCTGGGTCCGGTTGTTAATTAACTTAATTTGAGAACAATGGAGTAAATACGTGATAAGTATTTTTTTTCTTCGTTAGTAAAAACCCTTGGTTTAGATACGTAGCCTACATTTGGCAGACCTGTTGAACCTTCTTCAGGTATTTTTTTTCTTCCTTTGCACGTATCTACATAATATAAATTATATGACACAGCTGATATGAATTCGCAGCATCTTTAAATGGTACTTTTCTGAGAAATACTTTTTCTACAGCCAAATCCATTATTTCTGCAGTAGCTAAACATCTACTGGTTGTTGTTTTATGCATATTAGGCATTCTGAAATAATAAAATGGATTTGTTTTAATTTAAAATATAAAGAAAACGCTACAAAATGTGCTTTAAGATACCACACCATAAACGGGATGAAAGTAACAGATTGTTACTTTCATCCCTAGATTTCAAATTTCCCGAATACGACAATCATATGCCTGTTACCTAAGAACCACTTTAGAAAGATACCATTTCAAACACTAAAATAAAGAGATGAATAGTTATGCTACTTCACTGACAACTAACACGCAAAATTGAACCTACCATAATTAAAACAAACGCACTTAAAAAAATGGTACAAAACTTACTTTGGAGGTTTTTTTCACTTACTGACTCGCTTCGTCCACAACCTGACGACACAGCGCCATGAGCTCAACTGAGGTGAATTGGGATCCAAAACGGCGCATATAGGTGAATCAACCATCATTGCAAGCAACATAATTCATTCAAAAATTCTTTTGTTACGATCATCCCGTGTTACTTTTATACCTGGTCTCCCCTAATACATGTTGTCCACTCTGAACACACTTTAACAAATCATGATGTAAGTCTTCAATGGGTTTTATGAATTTGTGGTTAAAGTAACATATACATAGAAACTTACTCTTCACAACTTTCTCTGACTATAAACTTTAGCATCCTGGGCGAATTTTATTTGCCATAATTCTGTAACTATAGATCACAGATTTACAGCATAATATTAAGTTGGAAGTAACTCACGAAGTGTTTAAATTTATAATATTGGCTATTCAAATTACAGCCTTCAAACAACTTTTTCTAACTATCTGTATCTAATTTATTAATGTAGGTATCACAACCTGCAGTACTTCTGCTGATCTCTTTTTCTCAAATTTCCAGGTGGCACAAGAAGACCAAAAAACCTTCACGGACCTGGTCCGGCAACTAGTGGGCAGATGTGCCAGCGACGTGGAGAAGGCGCGCACGATATTCCGCTGGATCACTGTGAAGAACCTCAATAATATACAGTTTGATGACAATCTGCGAGGGGACTCACCGCTCGGCCTGCTGCGGGGCATCAAGCACGGCACTGAGAGTTACCACGTACTGTTTAAGAGATTGTGCAGGTAGGCTCCTAATTGGTTAAGGTCCCAATATTACATTTAATTACCCATAGAAGTTTTTTAAGATCTTTGTATTCCCACTTGTTTTTGAGAATAATGACAAACCTACTTATTCTGGTGCATTCAGTTTTTGGACATTTGCGACTTGAACTCTAGCTGGTTCTTTTTAACGATGTTAATTACCGAGTTTTATGTTTACTATATTATTAAAGGTACTATTCAGTATTATTTTAATACTATTACCGAGTTTAAATGTGATAAAGTGGTCCTCAGTTTTTATCAAATAGGCATGTAACTTATTACCTATATCTACTTTGAAATTGCATCTGTTATACCCAAGAACATACAAACATCTTCAAACCTCATTTCAGTTACGCGGGTCTCCACTGCGTGGTAATCAAGGGCTACAGCAAGTCCGCGGGCTACCAGCCGGGCGTGCGGTTCGAGGACAACAGGTTCCGGAACTCGTGGAACGCGGTGTACGTGGCGGGCGCGTGGCGGTTCGTGCAGTGCAACTGGGGCGCGAGGCATCTCGTCAACGCCAAGGATGCTCCCAAACCAGGGAACAGGGGGAAGAGTGATAGCTTGAGGTACGACTGCATGAATGTGTTCACTGAAGTGGGCCACTACATTAAAAATATGAACTGGCTTCTCATTTGTATCTCTCGAAGGTTCTGTAATTCACCAAATAGGTAGTATGTCTGTGTCCAGTGTCGATGATTAAATCTCAGGTGACTAACTATTAAGTTGTATCATTCCGCTTAACCAAAATAAACTTACATACATATATACATATACACTCACGCCTGTTATCCCCGAAGGGGTAGGCAGAGGCGCAACTAGTGCACCCACTTTTCGCCGACATTCCGTCCCATGATGTGATAGGGGGCGAGCCTATCGCCATATCGGGCACAAATTCCAGACTCCGGACTGATACTGAATAGAAAAACTCAATATCATTTTGCCCGACCCGGGGATCGAACCCGAGACCTCAGCTTTGCAGTCGTACTGTAATACAACTACGCCACCGAGGCAGTCAAAATAAACTTGTGGTCGCTTAGTTCTGGCGCCATTTCTGAAAGCTGGTCCATTTTGAATTAAAAAAGATTCGCATTGGCAAAGCCGCATCCGCGAAGGAAAAATATCATAATATTCAATCAATATCAATTCTAGATCTCTGCTGCATCTCCAGTTTACCTTCTATCTCAACATTAATAAACACAATATTACAATTAGTCTCTTATTCGGTAGATATGAGTACGACGACCACTACTTCCTGACGGACCCGCGGGAGTTCATCTACGAGTTCTTCCCGCTGCAGCCAGACTGGCAGCTGCTCAAGACGCCCATCACCCTCCACGACTTTGAGGAGTTGCCGTTCGTTCGGTCGCTCTTCTTCCGCTACGGGTTGTACTTCAGCGATCCCAATACTAAGGCTGTTATGTATACTGATTCCACTGGTGAGTGACTCAGGATGTTTTCTTTGGATGGTTCCTCGTGGTTCTTAATATCTTTAGCACATCAAAATTACATCTAACTGTACAGTATGAAGATTTATGAAAGTCGATGTATCCAGTTTATTAAAGTCTTCTCATAACAATCGTTTTCATATCGCTTTAATAAACATACTACCAATATTTTTTTATCAATCTCGTTCAAGAATCCCTGAACTGATAACTTTAACTATTCCCTCATAGTCGCTAAAATAATTGTTGCAAGTAACTGTGTTGCAGGTGCGGCGACTATGCGCATAGCCATGCCGGCACACATGCAGAGCTCGCTGATCTTCCACTACAACCTCAAGTTCTACGACACCGAGGGCGACGGCTTCGACGGCGTTAGCCTCAAGAGATTCGTCATGCAGGTATACTATAGTCTACGCAAGGTTTTGTGCTGAAGGTATATTCATGCATTCCTAAGTTACGATGTGGGAACGTGACTGCACTGTGCCTGGTTGTAAGTTACTCGCATCCAGGTAGTATATGTATCGATGGACGAAGATGATTATCAGTCGCCATCCGATACTCAACAAAGATCAGCCAGATACTCAGAAGATATTTTTTTTATTGCCTTAGTAGGCAAACGAGCCAGCGGTCCGCCTGATGGTAAGCAGCATCCGCCGCCCATGGACTAAAGCAATGCCAGAGGCACAGTCAAGCCGTTGCCCACCTTATAGTGAGCAATACACAGGTGCACTCGTTATTCCTTCACACTCATAGTCTGGTGAGACGGCAATCCGACATGACCGGAGAGAGATCAGGAGCAGGACCAACGTCTTTACGAGCTTTCCGAGGCACGGGGGTATCACACCCATCAACTCCCCGACTCCGAGCTATGACCGAGTAAAACAAAACCATCTGTTCAAAACTGCATATATTATGCAAAGGTTGATTCCTAAATGCGACATACTTCGTGGTAATCAATGGCGGGTTTACACCTTGTGTAAGATGGTCGCTATCCAGGCGGATACCTTTTTTTATGGCATCGAATAAACATAAACACCATCCAGCACCTTGAGTTACAAAGTACTGTATGGCATTCCACTGCGCTCGTCATCCTGAGACGTAAGATGTTAAATATCATTATGTCCAGTAGTTACACTTTCTACCGCCAAGCAGCAGATAGCAATGTAAACATTGCGGTGGTACCCACCCAGATGGACTCTTACATATGAGAGTCCTCAGTCATACCACCAGTAAATACCACCATCAAAATTCCAACCACTAAATGTTTGTGTCGTCAGTCGGTGGTGGGTAACGTGGTGTCGTTCCGCGTGCACGCGCCCTGCAGCGGCGCGTTCCTGCTCGACATCTTCGCCAACGCGGTCACGCCGCGCGAGTACCTCACCGGGGAACCCATGAAGTTCAAGAGTGTTTGCAAGTTCAAGGTATTTCTCATGAACAGCTGGATTTAATTTTTTTAAGTTTCTTGGAATTTTGCGTATAATGTGTATTACTTCAAGGCATGTTGAAAAACCTAATTTATTTTTTAATTCCTTTATGTCTTCCCGTGGGTATTATTGTGCACCCAGTCTCTACATTCAATACACTCCTATGAACGAAAGGCATTTGCAGTAAGCCGAGCAGTTAAATATCATGATAGTTTTTACCACACGTTACCATCTAGGAGGGTTCACCTCCTCACCTCCAATCATCCAATCATCCGAAGAACCTTCTATTTTCCATTTCCAGTGTTCGCCACCTTCCTATCCTTATTTATCCAGGCCGCTGCTGTTAACTACGAGCCGCCAGTTTCCCATTGGAGACCCTTGGTGGTTCCAAACAAAATTAAGTTCTGTATTCATTTATTATTCTATTATCCCAGATCTGCTGTGCAGAGCTGCAGACGGTGATGGTGCCGCTGCCGGACTGCGCGAGTGGCGAGTGGGGACCCACCAAGGCCACCAGATTGTTTGGACTTGTACCAATCACACACCAGGTATGACTTCATTATTGACAGCTCAATGTCTTGACGTAATAAACTTTGATGGGCCGGTAATCGGTAGATTAGCGATAGCGGTATGACTTCTGAGGTGAGGTCTTTAGTTAATTTGTATACGTGACTTATTTGTTGAATGTCATGGGCCGTGACAATTTTTACTGGGGCCCCATCCAATGAATTTGCCACGGGCCCCCGATGATATGGTTATGCCACTGATACTATGTGACAGATGCCATCAAAACCGGCTTTGACAAAAAACAAAATAGGACCTGTGCATAAAAATAGCACCAGATCTAGAATGACATTAATGATTTTGTACAATAACCTCACAGGAGGCGCTAGTGTTCGCGGGGCGGGAACTAGAGATCCAGTTCCGTATGTCGCGGCCATTGGCTGACTTCATGGCGACCCTACACAAGAACGGAGTAGATGAGAAGCGCCTCTCCAAGTACGTGCAGCATACCGGGGTTGACGACATCACCTCATTCTACATCACTTTCCCAGAGGAGGGTAAGTGTGTTATCAATATTGTAAACAAGTCATGAGCACTAGTTCTTAGTAATTTGTTTTGTTTATAAAGTGAATTTTATAATTTTTAGTTTGTTGTACGCAGTAGTTTAATTGAGACAAAAGTCTTCGTAAATAGTTTCGTAAGAAAATGTTGACTACCCGGGAATCATATGTCATTTCTTGTTTACGTTTAGTTAAATACCTAAACCGATGGAGTATACCTATGTACAAATTGACCGTGAGTATGCATGGCACGTATAAGCCAACGAGCATCGTCTGAGGAACCAATCGCGCTGCGGATCGACTCGTTTGACGTCAAACCGACATTCACAAGTATGCTCACGACTCGTGCCTCTATCTTTACCATATTTGAAGGAAGGATATTTGAACAATTAATGTGTCTAAATTGCCAACATAATGAAAACGCATTTGGGCTATATTTTAACACCTATCTCAAAACAACGGCATCGGTGGCGTAGTTATATTACGTCCGTGGTACAAAACCGCACTGAGGTCTCGGCTTTGAAAAAGCGAGCAGTTATATTGAGTTTTACTGCTCAATGTTAGCGTGGAATCTGGATTTGTGCCCGATATGGCGATAGGCTTGCCCCATCACATTATGGGACGGAACGTACCGACGAACTGTGGGTGATGTGGTTACACTTCTCCCTACCGCTTCGAGTATAAGGCGTCATGAGTATTTAGACATAAGCTGCAGTTTCTCGACCATCTGGAACAGCTTTGACATAAAACCTAACCTACAAACATAACATCACGCCTCTTCCCCTTTTTAGGGGTAGGCAGAGGTGTATTACACCCATATTTCGCCAGTTACACTAGGTCCGATCAGTGGCGTAACTATAGGGTGGCAGAGGTCGCAAAATGCCACGGCCACCGGCCCCCCGACCCGACAGACCGCGAGCTCAGATACGGAGGGGGGGGGGGGGGGGTTGTATACGTGAATTGTTTGTTGAATGCCATGGGCTGTGACAATTTTTACTGGGGCCCCATCCAATGAATGGCCCCCCGATTATATAGGTACGCCACTGTGTCCCATGTAATTGTGGGCGAGCTAATTGCCATTTACCGGCACATTTCCAGACTCCGAGCCAAAGTAGAAAATATCACTTTGCCCAACCCGGGAATCGAACCCGATACCTCAGCACTGCAGTCATACCACAATACAACTACGCCGAGACAGTCACAAAACCTAATATTTTTTCTCAGGTCAGTACGGCCTGGACATCTATACCCGAGAAAAAGGCGGACCTACTGCCATCCACCAGAACGGATCCACGGAGAAGGAGAAGCACCTCCTCACACACTGCTGCAAGTACCTCATCAACAGCAGCAAGAGGAACTGAGTGAACACAATAGACAATAAATATCAAGTTACGTTATAGTGTATTCAGTAGTTGCGTGTCTGAAATGTAAACAGATATCTACTCATGATAATTTTAACCACTAGATGTCGCTAGGAGTAGCATGACTATAGACATCTATATTCACAAGTCAGTATCGCATATTCTTTAACCTATCAGGTAGAGGCGAGTTTGACAGCTGACATTTGTTTTTTTATTTTTATACTAAAACCTTATTGCGTAGGTAGGAACGACGATTTTCGCTTTTATGACAGGAGCTGTCATGGCCCAAATGGGTCAAGCGGGCTTGAACGTTTAAGGATGTCTACAGATTCAAAATGTTTGTCACGTGTCAATTTCTTCCTTTAAACATGGCCCTAGTGGCAAAAACTTTGTAGCTCGTCATTATTATTGATTGGTGTTCCTAAAGTTAGTTCATGATATAATTCCGTATCTATGTATATACATAGATAAAGTTGTCTTTGGAGGGTAAAGTAGCCAAGTCCTAAAAAATATTATAAATAGTTTTTTTTTTTATTTTAGCTTTTTGTTTACATTTTTAACATATGGCTAGTGATTGCAGTTTATATTTTAAAGCGATTGAAAGCTTGATATGGTTTCAAATTCAAATATTTTAATCGTGTCTTATTATAAGACATTTTTAAATAACAGTAAAATTATTTTTTCGTTATTGGGCAGTAGTCCAGAATCGTTCCAAAACTGAGACGCATTGACCTTTACTGAAATTACTGTACCATTATGGGTATCAAATTTTTTTTAATTTACCTCATTCACTAGAAGACGGAAAAAGTATATTCCGTCTATCGGTAGGAATTGAAATATCAATAAATACTTTGTTCAGAATTAACTTCTAGGAATAAAAAAATAAAATTGACATATTCAATAGCTCTCTGAACGTAGTAAACATTAAACATTGAATTAATGATGGCGCAAGGCTCTATGCGAAAATTACATTAGTTTAATAAAAAAATAAACCTACCAATCGTAATCACGGAAAATATATTTTGAGACGAATTTTACTAATAAATAAACTTTTATTAGAAATAAAAATCCATCATATCATAGACAATTGACAACAAAGTATTTTTTTTTTTGTATTCGACGCCTAGGCCATTAAATAGTGCATACTGTGTCGCTCATTCAGTTATCTAGGCATTAAGATTTTTACCCAAATGTAGATATAACCGTAACATGTTATCTGGATAGTAAAACTCCGTCCAATAATTTTATAATTTATACTAACTTTTATACAATGTTTTATTTGTAAATTATACAATATTTAAAAATACATTGATTTATAAGTACATAAGGTTGTGCTGGAGCAATCCAATTGCTTTTATATACATTTCATATTTCGTTATATTGTAAAAACATTAGATTTAAGTATATGATTCACTGGCACAATCAATAGTATAATTTTAATAGATGTTGGTAAAACATTTTTATTTTAATACAATGCATGTTGTTAAATTTGATCAGGGCAGTACTCAGGCAGACAAAGAGGGGTTGTATTTACCTCACTTATATGGCTATATTAACGTTCGTAAATTTAAAAACTTACATTGTATCAAAAATGTCACGAGTCTTTAGAGAATTAAAATAATCTAAAACAAATAATATTTCTATTTAAACAGTAACAAAGTTTCATTAATGACTGCCAATGATGTCAACTGTATTTCGTCATAAGATTTTGCTTCGACCAGCGATAATAAAATTGTACGCAGAGCATTCGAAGCGCTTTTACGCATCTCGCCCGTATTATAGCTTAATAGAGAATTGCAGAGAGCGTATAAAGCATTACAAGCGCTCAATTTAAATGAGAATCAGTGTGAAGCTACAGTCTCGACATTCAATAGATTGCTCTATTTTATTTATAACATTTTATAGCTGTTACACGCACAAAATGAAATGTAGCAATTTATTATTAACGCTAGATATTTTAACGTAATGTTTAATTTATACATCATTATATTTTTTATTTAATAAACACGGCAATATTGTAAAAGAAAATATAAAATATATGGCATGTTACTTTTCTAAATGCTATTTTAATGTCAGACCTCAGAGTAAGTATATACCTATAGAGAGCGCGTATGCAAGTGGGAACAATAGGCACGGGTGGGAACATCGTCCTGCGCCGGCCGCAAGCGCTTGTAGTCACTCGAGTAGGAACGGCGTGAGCACACGCGAGTGAGATCTATGCGAATATTTGATTATTAATACTGCATAATGGTTAAATGTTCTGTGGAATCTTGTAAAAACGACACTCGGAAACACACTAAACAGAATTCTAATATCACGTTTCACAGGCAAGCCATATTTCAGTATATTTTTAGGTAAAATTGAAATCACGCGTCGCGGTATGAAAGACGCTCGGGAGGCGAACACTTGTACCCCCCGCACTGCCCCGCATCCCGCTTTTTCGATAGTGATGTTACGCGTCGATACCAGAATCGATGTAATATTTTCATATTATAGCATACGTATTTATTACTATCGAAGGCGATGCTTAATACAATGTAGCTTAGGTAACTGTTTTTGTCTGTGTGTGATTTTTAAGCCAATTAATAATTGCGTTTTTGTTTATGAAATGAAAGAAATAATTACTGTTCCTAAAAATTGACTGATTACGATAATATTTTTAAGCTATTGCATAGCTACTATCGCGGGTCTTGACAGTATAAGTAAGCAATCATTAAGATATATTTCTTTGACATTTTTTTAACATTGGTAATAAATATTTCAAAAACTAGACGTGACTATTTTAGGCTTGGGGAGACTAGCTAAGAAATCCATGGTGCGATGCTCGGTTTATATCCATTGGTTCAATTATAATGGATATCCATTAATATTATTGGTTCTTAATGCTTGTATAAACTGCTCTTGAGGTACCGTGTTTATAAATCATTCCACATGGCACTACACCAATTCGCAGCATAGCTTTTATCTATATTAAGGCAATACGCTTAAAATTACTCACAAGGCCATATTTTGTAGAACCACAATTTTTTAACAACAATATGTACCGCGCCGCCGGACCTGTACTTATCGATAACTGTTGCGTTGGTGCTGCTCGCGTGCCCATCCCTAGCAGTCGCCAACATTTCTATATAAGTAGCTATAGTTCACCTGCCTACGCTGGGTAGTGGGCGCACGATGCGATATTAGCTCTCTATAGGTATATACTTACTCTGAGTGTCAGACCATTTAACTTTACGATTGAGCACCTAACTGGACGGCACGCTTCCTTATAATATACAAAACACACATAAAACATGTCCAGGCACGGATCCAGAAAACATGGGGGTCAAATTAATAAAAACAAAACACCAATTTAAATGTATTTACGTAGTCTATTAATTTTATTCCTGGATCCATTCGTGTGCATGTCGGATCTTATCCTTTAAAAATACAAATAGTAAATGTGGAGGGAAGAATAAGGCCCACAATATTTCTCAAAAATATTGGCTCTAATCTAAGAATACGAGTATTTTCAATAACGGAGGAACAATTAAGGTACAGGTATAAATAGGTACTGTGCAGCCTTATCTTTATATATTTTTAAAGCCATTTAAAATAATTAGGCACGATTGTACAATTTTATTAAAAACAGGAGTATACACATGGAACATTTCTACATAAATAGTATGTAGAAAAAGTCAGTTACATTCAAAGTATAGAATTTGAACTAAAAATAACGGTATTTAGTTCAATAAAATGAAATGAAGGAAACTTTGAGCAGACCTTCTGCGAGTATAAAATAAACATACAATTAAATCATAAACATCAAAATGGCAATAAAGCAGATCATAGATTTAAATACTAAATAGAAAAGAAGAAAATATCAAATATTTGTTTCAGAAAATACACTTATGAAATAAAATTTAATCAAATCTATATAATTCATCTACTACAAAAAATACACTAGAAAATACTATAAACTTTCTTTGCTTACTAAGGATAAATGATTAAATTGCAAAATAATTGAATTTAAAAAATAATTGAATTGAGATTTTAAAGTTCCTTTTTGGAGAATTTTTAAAGCTACATAATTAATGCACAACCATTTTAAAGACGGCCATAATTATTCTATATTAAACAAAGTCAAACATAAATTTCTCACTGTATTGAAACACAATTTACGGCCATTTTCAATAAACGATCCCATTTTTACATTTCGAATTGATTTGGAGAATAAACCCATCAAAATAGGTCGTTTGTAAGCATATCAAAAACACTTCGTCTGACTGGTCCATTTTCTCAATGAATTACAAAAGACGATTAGAATCGTTTTTTGAAAACGGCGCGGCGGTTAGTCAATCTTATAGTTTAGTCTTACACAAGTCCTTTAGTGGCGTTGAGCGTCGCCCGTTGTTCCACTCCTCTTATAAGCGTCCCGAGCAACCCCTCCATTTCGTTTGCAGTCTCACGAAGCTGTGTGTTATCGAAACAAGAGTCTGTGAAAACAAAATGTTATTTTTAACCTGTTGAGCACCATGTGGGGACACCTCGTTAGAATTTTTCTAAATTCAACCCGGGACAATAGACAATAGTAAATGCATGTAAAAAGCATGTGCTGACATGTTGGTTGTAGAGGTGAATTTATTGAGTAAATATTTATATTTATTCGATTTCGCTGACGGCTCTAACCGCGAGTGGGTGTCAGTCTTTTTAACTTCAACAGAAAAAGAGGGGAGTTATAAGTTTAGGGTGTGTATCTTTGTATCTGTGTATCTGTATGTGGCATCGTAGCCCTCTAACGAATGGACCTATTTTGACGCGGCTTTTTTGTTTGAAAGCTGATATGATGGAGATGGTTCTTAGCTATAATTTATGAAGATCTGTTCATGTGTTTGAACATTATCAGCTCATTTCCAACTTTCAAAAGTCCGATTGATTTTAAATTTGGTGTACTGTGTCTTTGGCAATTTTTTAAAGAGATTTTAATCTTGAGCTGATGCTGCAGCATCAAGTAGTCTGCGGGATATCCAACTCTTTAGTAACTTAGAGCAGTATACCATGTGTGGACTCATAAGAATGGTCTCAATGAGTAGGTGTTAGATAGTTAATTATGAAGGACCCATTGGGAGGTTATTTAAATTTTCATTTAATTTTATTTGAGGAAAGAACCTCTCTCAGAAACTACATATTTTTTTTCTCTAGTTTCTGAACTGTCTCTAGTCAATAATAATATAAATATTATTCGTAAAAAGAATTAAAAACCACACACTGCAATACCTTTCCGCATTTATATCAAGATAGATTTATGTTTATTTATCAAGTCACCACTAACCATCCATAGCGAAGTTATTTGTCAATATCTGTTGCAAGCGATCCAGCACCGTATCCAAATCAGCATTGAGCTCTTTCATCTTGTCATTACTCGTCTCTACGCTGCGAATGTCCGCTGCAAACTTCTGCTCGGCGGATAAACTGTGCGACTCGTCCACCGACGCTAGTGTTGAGTGTTTTGAGCGGTTACGCTTCTCGGATAAAGTTTCACTTTCTGTGGATAATTTTATTCATATAGTAAAGGGAAAGTTTGTTCGAATGTTTAAAACTATTCAATCGAGGCGAACACACGAGTTATATCGGCTACTTGTTCGTAGCGCTCATTTTAACAGCCGCATGCGTGGTTTCCTAACAGTTCCGGCCCGCGTGCCGACGACGAAACAAATTGATAGGATTAGGACTAAAATCCAATCTTTCCCTAATCGCTGATGTCTCATCCTCTCTCAGTGGCCGTCCTGAGCCGAGGTTCGTAGCCCGTTAGTGGGTTGCCCTCAGCATGGTCACTTAATTCAAAGAGTTGCGAGCGCCTTCTGCGTTCACCCTAAAGACCGGTGTGGCCAGAAAAGCCGACTCGTGTCAGGCTACTGGCCGTTAGGTCCACATAAAAAAAAATAAAAAAATAGAAAAGCATGCGTGGCGTGTGCCGACTACCATACTGGCATCTGGGTCGCTAAAAGATAACACATTATAGTCATTGTTTAGTGCTGCAATCTAATTTAAATCGAAATAAAACACCTTGGTGCAGCCAAAATAAACAGTTTTTAACGCACTTTTAATTAATGATTTCTTTGTATCTAAGTTTTACTTATTAGCGTGTCAATAATGCATTTGTGTTGTCAATAATGTCAATTGTGCACTAAATAAAAAAGAAAATAAACCGCACACTTTGTATTTTATAAAAAACAAAAATCTAACATTGTTAAAGTAAACTATCAACCATCTCACCATGATGCCAAGTGCTGATATCATTCATGGACACAGTAGATATGCTATCTGAAGTAGCATGTACCACCACAGGTTTCAGGGCATCTCCGGACATCGTCATGAGGTTGTGGCTCTCCTGCTTGGACACCACTGAGAAGTTCCCAGAGTCCAAGCTCAGGACCCTGGGCTGGTTCTTGTCAGTCACTTTGGACTGAGTTTCCACTATCGGTATGGGGCTGAACAGGTCAAACGCTTGTGGTCTTTCGATTTTATCGCTTTTGGTTGGCTGTTCTTGAGGGTTTGTGAGATTTTCCTGGAAAAGTCACTTTTAATAATATATCCATTGGTTAGTTGATGGCTTCATGTGGTATATACAATGGTTCAGAGAACATTTCATTCACTTCAATTCCTGGTAAATTTGAACTTTGAAATAAAAATCAATATCTATATTACATAATGGAAATAGTCAAGAAGACACAGAATAATCATAAAATATGCATAGACTGCACACATCTTACACTCTTTAAAATTATAAACTTAATGTAATACCATATCACTTACATTCAATTCTTTAAGCCTGCTGATTTGTTCAGATATTTGTTTCCAGTGCGCGTCGACCTTCGCCTTCAATTCTTTGTCTGAATCCTTCGCAATGTCTTGCAACTGAGTAGATAAGTCTTGAAGAGCTCTGTAATCAAGGTATACTTGATTTAACATCCCAAGTATGTTTTGTCTAAAACCGTATTATTATTTATAACCTGTAATTACCAGCAGTTTTTAAAAATTGACAATTTACGTCAAATTTAAACCTGATTGTCACCACTCTTTTCAGATAGCTTTAAAAATCAAAATTGAAAAGCGCACAGAGGCAAAATCACACCAATCTTACCGCGAGGAGTAAATAACAATTTCGTATTGCGAGCTCAATGTAACTGCTACGCCATGAGGCAGTGATTTTAAACTTTTACTCACTTATTCTGTGTTTCCAGTTGCACTATAATGTCCTGCAGCATAGTAGCCGGGTTATTGGCACTCGACCCAGACGCCTTGCCCACTGTCGAAGTGAACATCTTACCCTTCCTACGCTTCACTGAACCTTGAGGATGCCTCTCCACCTTTTTAGAAGTGGCAGTCTTCTTTTTCTTTGTTTTCGTACAGAAGAAAAATCTTCTCATGCCTTTTATGAAGCCTAGACATTCTGAAGGTTTCACCTAGAATGTAAGAAATAATAACTGAGAATAATTTAGCTAAATCTCAGTAATCCTATTGTTTTTCAATTGTGTATACCTACGAATTCAAAATGTGTATACCTTTAGCTATAGCCTAGGGTTCATGGGTCGATAGTTTATACACCCATGAGACAACACACCCCAGGCCCGTTTTACACTCTTGTAACGGACCTACTGGTGGTAGGACGCACATATGTAAGAGTCCGTATGGGTGGGTACCACCGCAATGTTTATTTCTACCGCCCAGCAGCATTGTGCATGCACTTTTGTGTTTCGGTTTGAAGGGCATTGTAGCCAGTGTAACTACAGGACATCTTATGTCTCAGGATGACGAGCGCAGTGGAATGCCACACAGTACTTTGTAAATCAAGGTTCTGGATGGTATTTCTTCTGTTTATGGGTGGTCGTATCGTTTACCATCAGGCGAACGGCATGCTCGTCTCGTCATTCGATGCTATAAAAAAAGAACCTAGTCGCAAAAGCGACGGCACACACTACGCGTGTAAAAAGAGCGCTAAAAGCATGCAGCAAACACAACGGTGTATTAAGATTCGCGTCGGCTACACAAAACAGCATGTGTTACCATAGTGCTGGAAAGGAGATATGATCAGGTATTGTAGAGCAACAAAAAGGTTTGTAAGATCAGAAGGGGGCATACTGCAGGAGCACCAGTGAAACCAGTGCTCTAGGGTGGAGCCGCCACGAATAGCCAAGATAAGGCAGGCGACGCTGCATCTAACTTTGGGACGCTGCCTGGGGGGTGGGAGAGTATGTGGGCAGACTGGGCCTGGCAGCTTGTGCGTTCTTCTACGTACAGGCTGAGAGCTGCCCCCTGTTGGCTCATGCCGCAATGATCAATCAAGGTCAAAGTGGCGGGACCCTCAGTGCAGGGCGGCGCTGGGCGGAGATCGGCAAACCTGGAAGGAAGCCTCAATGCCTCCTAGGACCCAACTGAGCCACAGCCGAAACTCCCTATGGTGTGTGGCCCTTGGGCATGATGGCGGTGAAGCGGGCCGACCCAAGGTGAAACTGGCGGTGCCACACAAACTGGGATTAAAAGTGAAATAGTTCCAATGAAGGCGAACTGATCACCCTTCTGCGCGACTGCGTACGTCCCCACAAAACATACATACATAGTGCTGGAACCAGCACTAATATATACGCGCGTTGCGTTTGTGTCCCCCCATTCTAGTATTTTTTTTTATGGCATTGAATGACGAGATGAGCATGCCGTTTGCCTGATGGTAAACAATACGACCACCCATAAACAGGAGCAACAACCGTCCAACACCTTGAGTTACAAAGTACTGTGTGGTATTCCACTGCGCTCGTCATCCTGAGACATAAGATGTCCTGTAGTTACACTGGCTACTATGCCCTTCAAACCAAAACACAACAGTGCATGCACACTGCTGCTTGGCAGTAGAATATAGACATTGCGGTGGTACCCACCCAGACGGACTCTTACATAGGAGAAACCTACCACCTTACTGGTGGTAGGTCTCAAAGTTTTCTTATTTCGATGTATATTTACCTGTCCATCAACAACTTCATTCATCAAATGGGTTTTCTTGTGTCCGCTGATCTTGAAATCTTTGTCATATAAATAACACTTCTCACAAATATACACCTCACTGCATTTTGAGCATTTGAATTTGAGCATCTAAAATTAAAGTGTAATGTTAAATATACTGACTGTGCTTAGATATGTATTTTAAACAACTGGCCTAGCTAAACTTGTTTTTAGACAGTTATTTCGTAAAACCAGCCCCATATAGGAATAGGAGTTAGTGGCAGCTGGAAGATTAATTACCATAATAAAAAAATATACCAACTGCCTCTGTGGCGTAGTTATATTACGGTACGACTGCAGTGCTGATGTCAAAGTGATGTTTTTCTACTCAGTACTAGCCAGTAGTCTTGAGTTTGTGACATTTGGCAATAAGCTCACCCCGCATTATACGTACGGCGAAAAGTGGGTGCACTAGTTGCACCTCTGCCTACCCTTTCGGAGCTAAAAGGCGTGAGTGTGTTTGTATAAAAATCTCATCGTTACCTGTGCAAGTGTCTGTGCACACGCACTACAGTTAAGATTCGAATCTGTACCCGTCCTGCTGGCGGCCACTCGCTGCAGGACGACAAGCCACCGCGCGCTGGCGCAGTTCTGCACACCCCACTCCGCTACGGAGCGGGAACTCACGCCTAGCATGCCCGCACTCTGGGGCAGAAAGAAAATCACATAAAATTTATGGCTGAGGCAATAGGTTGAATTATTTTTATCATCAAGTTTTTAAATGATTATTGGATACAATGACAACAATCACACAATGTTGAAGGTTAAAACAATTTCACAAACATGAAGGATGAGACAAATGAATACCTTACAATAAATACCACAACTAATAACACTATACACAACATTTATAAAGTGTATGTTTCATAATTATAACGAACATTATTGGTAATTAATTTCTCAGAATAAACTCACCTTATTAAAACAGGCATCAACATCGTCCTGTATCTGCTGACAATTAGTCCCGCAGTAATCTGGCAATGCCGCCACATGTGCCAACAATGCGGCCAGCCTTCTCGCCGACACGCACCCATTGTGGTCTGCTGAGCTGTTGGCCAGCGCAAACCACTTGTCTGAAGCCGGCTCCTCGCTTAATATGATGAGCAGGGTCTTGGCTGCTAGCACGCGGATTGGCTCTTTCCTGTCCCTAGAAAGTTTTGTAGTAATTGACGGTAATTATTACAACCAGAGTATTTTTGTTATGTTCGAATAAATTAAACGCTTCAGTGGTATAATTGTTTTTTTGTTCAACTGCAGTCCTAAAAGTTCAAATCCTGAGTTAGGCAAAGTGATATAAGGTTTACTGAATTGGTCTGATATGTCGATAGGCTCGACCCCTATCACTTCATGAAACGAAATACACACCGTAAAAATTATGTGCACTAGATCACATCTGCTTATCACCTTGGGTATAATAGCCATGATTGAGTGTGTATGATGAATAAGATTTTACGTTCCATTTTTATTCTTACATATTTACACATAATGTATATTACAATAATAAATAATTTACGAGTGGAACCTCATTGTTCGAAAATATGATGACTGTATTGTTTTTTATCTTTACAATACAGAAACTGCATCCTTCTTTCATTAAAAGTTTCAGGAAATGGTAGCAGTGCAACTATACTTTATGAGAAGGGCCATAACTGCAGGTGCATTCAGTATAGCACTATTTAAATGTGTGCCAAAAAAATATCTCAAGAAAACTGTACCAAACTCGAACTAACATGGCATCATCTAAAACCACACCTACATAACTGTGTAGCTATGGATTTTATCAGACACAGTTGTTTTATACTTACTTATCATAAACATTGAGCAACAAGTTGATCAACAAGTCCACGGACAGATCAACGTCTCCAGAGAATAGTCCTTCCTTCTCAGCCGCAAAGTATATGTCAGCAAGCACTGCCTCTAGCTCCGCAGTGTCTAGAGACAGGCTGCTCTCTGATAAACTAAGCTGGTGACGAGCAAACACACCAGAGCTTATGCGAAGTGGTGGTACTGTGGAGAAAATTATGGGTTGTTGGACCATGAGAATCCCAATAGAATTGTTGTTTGCCAGAAATTTCTGCCAGATGAAGGTATTGTAGGGACATCGTGAATTATTTATTAGAAACTTATACTTTGTTCATAAATATTATGCCATGGTAACGAAATTAAATGGAATTATGTATAGTCCATTCTTCTGGTTAGATCCTGTTTGTAAATGATTAGAAAAGCAATTGTGGGAATGGGGTCATTATTACGTTATAAACATGTTTGTCATCCATATCATAACAAATACTTACTCTGATTAAGTTACTTAATAAGAAATAAAAATTATGACTAGCTTTTAATTTTTCAACCTCCAAATACCATTTACGGCAAACTAATCGACCATAAACATTCCATTTCCTTCTAACTGGTTAGATTGTAAATATGCAAGCAAGTCTTACCTTGAAGGTGTCTTTGTAAAGCATACACTTTAAATGCTATCCTGTAGACGCTATACCGCATCCCGTCGTATTCTTTAAGGCTTTCGGCAATTTTACAAAATTCTGGGTGGTCATATTGCTGCTTACCCGTAGATTCGCTACAACAAACAAATATTTATAAAAACTTGCATCAAACTGGTACAGAACCGGTGAAAGTCATACATACTCTACATAACACGGATAGCCTGCCTCGTTCTCAACTTTTTTCCAGCTATTCACACTCATATTGGATCACAATTACCTAAACATTGTATTTTAGTAATATTAATCGAATTAAATGTAAATTAGTCAACCAATAAACATTTAACCGCCATAAAAGTTTTTAAAAATATTTTGCTTTACTCAGTAAGTTCTTGATGCACATAAAGTTTGCAAATTCCACCACTTTCTTCTAATTACGAAATTCGATAGTTTATGATTGGTTTATTTGCTACTAGGGTTTATTTGATTGGTTTACTGCAATATTAAAATTGAATATAATTTTTACAATTCAAAATATTAATCATGACATTCTCCATATTTTAATGGATATTGCAAGAAATGTTTTGATGCATATAAAACTGGACACATTTAATTCTTCGTAAAAACGAACGCCCATATTACAAATACGTTTTCTTTGCCAAGAATGGTGAACAGTTCAACAATAAACCAATCATAGCGCTTCAAATCTTGTTTATACATGATACTGACCAATCACAACTGGGCATACGGTTGTAATTTTTTCTGCCATATTGCCGTTGTAAAGGAGACGCCATTTTGCAAGCGTCACTCGGCGGCGTGTCAGGTTTCCGCGTTTGACCAAAATATTTCCACCTGAGCCATAATATTGTGTTGTTTTGTGTAATATGTCGTACCAGTCAAGTGTAGCGCAGGACTCATTAGCTGCGGCACAATTAGAAATGACCGGTAACCCCAATGCCTTAGCTTTACGTCGGCCATTCGACCCAGTGGCCCACGACTTGGAGGCAAGTTTTAGGCTAACGCGCTTCGCCGATTTAAAGGGAAGAAGTTGTAAAGTACCTCAAGATGTATTGGGTAAACTCGTGGAATCGCTCCAGCAGGATTATTCCCAATCCGAGCAGGATCAATTTATGCATGTGGCGATCCCGCGCATCGGCATCGGCTTGGACTGCTCGGTGACGCCGCTCAGGCATGGTGGCCTTTGTTTAGTGCAAACTACTGACTTTTTTTACCCTCTCGTCGACGACCCTTACATGATGGGGAAGATCGCGTGTGCCAATGTTTTGAGCGACCTGTACGCGATGGGTGTAACGGAGTGCGACAACATGCTCATGCTGCTCGGCGTCTCCACTAAAATGACTGAAAAGGAACGCGACGTCGTTATTCCTTTGATCATGCGAGGATTCAAGGACTCTGCGCTGGAAGCCGGCACCTCAGTCACTGGCGGCCAAACAGTCATCAACCCTTGGTGCACCATTGGCGGGGTGGCTACAACTATCTGCCAACCCAACGAATACATTGTGCCGGATAACGCCGTCATGGGCGACGTGCTTGTGTTGACAAAACCCCTTGGCACACAAGTAGCTGTGAACGCTCACCAATGGCTCGACCAGCCTGAACGCTGGAACCGTATCAAACTCGTCGTCTCCGAGGAAGATGTGCGTAAAGCGTACCATCGTGCGATGGACTCCATGAGCCGACTGAACCGAATTGCAGCGAGACTCATGCATAAATACAATGCCCACGGTTCCACTGATGTAACTGGATTTGGTTTATTAGGGCATGCACAAAACTTGGCCTCCCATCAAAAGAACGAAGTCTCGTTTGTTATCCACAACTTACCTGTAATTGCGAAAATGGCTGCTGTTGCCAAGGCATGTGGTAACATGTTCCAATTGCTGCAAGGACACGCTCCAGAGACATCTGGTGGGCTGCTGATCTGCTTGCCGAGAGAACAGGCTGCTGCATATTGCAAGGACATTGAGAAACAGGAGGGCTACCAGGCCTGGATCATTGGGATTGTGGAGAAGGGTAACCGCACTGCCCGCATCATTGACAAACCACGAGTCATTGAAGTGCCGGCTAAAGATTAAGCAAATTAGAATCCCAAGACATTTATCTTCTAAACTCTTTTTAACTAAAATTAAGGACATTGGAGAGCTGGAGAAATCTTGAATTTTATTTTATGTAATAAATATGTATGATTTGATTGTAATATCTTGAAGTATTGTAAGTTACTGTTTTTAGTTACATTATGCAATAAACAGCTGCATAGTCTATAATGTTTAAAGCTATCAATATACTTTTAGATATTCAATCTAGTGACCTACTTGGTGTTATAAGAATATTATTAACAAAGTTATGAGGTAATTCCATTAGGCACTTGAACCTAATTTGTTTGCAGCTTGTGGAATGTTTCTGCAAATTGTGAGATAAGTATATTAGAATAAAGGTTATTTTTCAGTCAATGTGTAGTTTCATTTCATTTATACCCAACTTCGCATTGGATTTTTCTTACCGAGTTAAGAAAAACAGGTGAAAATTGTTGTAAATTCATACCTTATTAAAACATTATGGCAACAATTTATGAATTACATTTTTAATAAGGCAAAATAAATGTAACTACATAAATACTTTTCGTAAGATTGAAAATGTTCTTTTTTATTTCTTGCTACACATTGTCGGCGTATTCGTATTACATAATATGTGGTACGTCAGATGAGGTGTCTGGTTCGATTGAGTGCAACAATATAATTGATGAGGAATTTTTCGTCACATTTTCAATGCAGCCAATTTTCTGAAATTAGTAAACTACAAACAGGAGCAAGCACTTATCGAGGGTCTTAACACAATTAGCTAAATGATGTACTCCTCGGCACTCCTTAATAGGTAAAATATTAAGATCAAGGTGGGGAATCAGAAGTAGTGTGCCTGAATCGAGCAAAGTGGCAATTCATAGTCTCTACCTACCCCTATGGGAATGAGGCGTGAGACTATGTATGTATGTAGTGACGTGACAAATATAGATTTAATGTATCTTACAAAATAAAAACTAAGTCAATTTTCACATTTTTATTCACCATTTAGAATCGGTAATTTGTCAAGTATAAACTAAAAAAACACTATCAAGTATCATCATTATAAACGTCAGGTTTTAAAATAAATTACCCATCAGGTAAAATGATTTACGTACGCATTAATTTATTACAACTAATTAGACTGCAATACAAAGTACCTATGGCTTTGTGACAATAATTCATCTGGAATGATCTGGAACTTGAAGTGATCACTTTACTATGACCATAGACAGTATTCTATGAGATTCGACTTGTACTGACACATAAAGGCGGGTAGTTGGAAGATAAATTGATAAATTCTACCAAAACTGTCGGTTTTGGCTTATCTACAATAGTTGTTTATATAAATACCTTGTCCCTAGAAGATGTACCAAGTAAAATGTAGCGAAATGTAAACACTGCGATGCAGTGATGAATGAAAGCAAACCTGACTAAAAATGATGATATAAGATAAAATTGCTAAAATGGTAATAGTGCATATAATAAAAAAAAAAACAACACACATTTTTCGAGACATTGCTGAAACAAGAATAATGTAATATAATGTTACCAATTTTTAAACATCTAAAACTAGCGTGATTCGCGAGCTCCGAGTGGCTGACAATGCAAAATTGAGTACTTAATTCTATCATGGTCACCAGAGTGGACTGCTGTCTGCCATCCACAACTGAACACATGGTTTTCATCTGCAACACTTACGTGTTAACATCGCTGTAATGTACAAAATACCCTAGTTTTATCGGCAGTTCCTTAAGCGTTTCCATTCAACCATTGATAATAATACAGTAAACCTGTAGATATTAGTGTTTCAATATGCCATTAGTGAATGCATACCTATCCCCAAGAACCACAGCGCAGAGAGATAATATTTGTTCATTTCATAGACTGGCAGCAGAACTGCACTAACTCAGACAATATCTGTAGTCTGTACAAGCATGTACACAATACACATAGCTACCAAGGCATCATGAGTGTCTAATGTCCTTCTGTAAGGAAAACCCTTATCATCCAGTCATCCATAGAAATTGTGTTACATTTCGAACAAATGCTTCTCTGCAGTATAAGCCTAATAATTACTGATAGCAATGGATATTGTCAACAGTATTTTTTAGATCAATTACATTACTCAGGCTTATGTAAACACTAAGATCTACAATTAAACCAATACGTTTTATACTAGCAGGTGTTTTATCTAAAAAGATTTAGTGTTGATTTAAAATTACTGATTAGATTTATTGCGTCTTAAAACTTAATAATAACAATGGAATGAAAGTTACCATACATTTTGAAACTCAGACAATGTAATTTAAGGCATAATACTTATACAGAACATAAAGATATACACAGAAATTTTACATTAATGGCACTTTCAGTGTGACAATTTAATTTTGAATTTAATGTGTTGTGTAGTGCAATACAATTAAATATATTAAATAATCCCAATATTTGTAAGCTTTTTTATTCAGGCATGACTTTGAACCGCGCCACATGACTACACAAGTGGAGCTGCTTCTATTATTGACCAGAGTTGTGACAGGTATCATTTTGATTTCTATCAAAATATAATATTTACACAAATTTTAGCTCTTACATCTTCTTCCTTATTATAATAAAACAGAATACTGATAATTGAGTATACTAGTTAAAAAAGTTTAAAAGTGAAGGAATCAGATATTAGTTTCTAATGATATTGACCTTTTCAAAGGTTCCTATATACCAACAACTATTAATTTACTTAAAGGCATATGGATGACTTAAGACACATTATTATTTATTTGTATAAACCACATTTAATAAGTTTTGTATCAGATTGGTTTGGTCCAGATAGTTGATCAGTACAATCTGCAGTTTGAAAGTTAAATCATCACCAAATTATTTAAAAACCCATCCTGGAATAATTAGGAATTATCCAGTCTCAAACCAACATGACATGGGTTACTATATATGTGTGTGTAGAGAAATGTTTTTTGAAATACGTTTCTCTTCTACTAGCTACCTTCAATATTCAGTAATAGATTGAAATTAGATTGGCGGTGGTATAAAATAGATAACAATCTGAAAAATACAGTGTGATTGCATTAATTCTATAATAGCAATGAATCAAATGTATTATCTAACAATGATCCTATTATCACCAAAAGTACCAGACAACACACCACTTAATTCACATTAAATTGTCACAGTTGAATCGGTTGAACATTTCCCAAAAAACATGAAACCAGTATGTTTCCAGTATTAATGTACAATTTGACCTAAATATGTGGAATAAAAATGTTAATATAAAAATGCCGTACACTCTGTAAAGTCTATAAACCAAGCACAAACTAACTGTTGTTGCGTCCGAGATGTTTCAGTTTAAGGGTGAGTTTAGACAAGGCCTCTTGCGGGGTCTGCTCTCATCACCATTCTGTTCTATGTGTGTTTGGTCGCGTTTCTTCGGTGAATTGTTGTTCTGTAATGCAGACATTAAGAGTCAGAAATAACAAAATAATCCTACTAATATTATAAAGGCGAAAGTTTGTAAGAATGTCTGGATGTTTGGATGTATGGATGTAAGGATGTTTGTTCCTCTTTCACGCAAAAACTACTGAACGGATTTCGATGAAATTTGGCACACGGGTAGATCATGTCCTGGATTAACACATAGGCTACTTTTTATCCCGGGGAAATATAAACCGGGACTTTTATCCCGGAAAAACTTTTTAATGCGGGCGGAGCCGCGGGCAAAAGCTAGTCATAAATAAATATTGCTCCCACTTCCACTTTTATATAAGTTAATTCCTTCTATAAAAGTCTCACAATATGTATTTCGGGGAAATAAGGTAGCCTATATGATAATACACACAGTCTACCTATGTGTCAAATATTATCAAAATCCGTTCAGTGATATCTAGTACAGAGAACTTTGCATTTCTTATGTCAGTAAGATAAAAATCAAAACTTGTTTGAATTAAGGCAATAACAATAAATCTAACAAAAACTGACATTATGTATCGGGAATTCCCCTCTATGATTATAACAAACTATCTCTTATCATTTGTGAACAAAAATAAATAAATTAGATGCCAAATAATGTTTGTTGACAAGATAATGTCTAAGTCCAACTCTGAGGTAGACAATGGCAAAAATATGTCCATGTTCTATATTTAATGATATAGCCTTATGGCATTATTCATAAACAGTTTATATTTAGCTATTGAATGTTTTGTCTTCTTCAAACGAATTTTGAATTGAGTTTGAAGAAAGAAGACAAAACATTTTATAAATAAAATAAGCTTATAAACTGTTCATAATTAAGGTCATTATTGTATAGCATGTATTGCGAACTACAATTTTATACAGTAGCATATAATTATAATAGTATTTCTCAAATAAGTGGATGTAACAAAATAGTTTTTATGAAATAGTTTTTATATACAAAAATCTGTCTTATCTGTCTTTTTTTGTTTGTCTTAACCCATCAAGCCCCGCTTATATATATATAGATGTATGGGGAAACCCTATATACTCGGATGCCAACGTCCATAGCGGGGCTTGATGAGTCAATACATTCATTCTATATACTATTTGATAGAATGAATTTATTAAGACAAGCAAATAAAAGACAGCAAAAAAACTACCCTGAAAACTACACATTTGAACATCGAAAACCACATCCAAATCGGATCAGTTGTTTTTGAGAAACTCGCTACCATAAAAATTTACATACATACGGATTGAATACAGAACCTCCTTTTTGAAGTCGGTTAAAAAGCACAATACTATTTCTGTTTCTTTACATTCACATATTTTAAGAAAAACCCATAAAGTAAACTAAGGTTAAACAATTCCACATAATATCTATATGACAATGAAGACATATTACTAATACTTTTATGGTAATATATAGTATTAGAATTTTCTTATAAGATTCATGTTGTTCATTTGCTGTATATATTATCATACTTTTCCAGAGACCAGATCTTGGAATACATATTTGTATCTGATTGTTTAAACAATATGCCTATAATATTAAGTACAATTTTATTCAGATTGCTCTGAATTAATCCTTAGCCTTTAGTATGTGCAACAAAAATATACTAGTTAGCTTCAGAAGAAACTGGACCTTAATACAAAAACAGTAGTATTGAAAGTCACAACCCTTTCTTTTCCAGGCTTGAGATACATCTTTAATGAAGTTTATACTCATCCAGCAAAGTTAAAATCCTTTGACTGTAATTACAATAGATATACGAAACTTAATCATAGTGTTTCCTCATTCACTCGCAGAAAAATTGCAATTAGAAAATCATATAATCAATATCCCACCTTTTTCTCCCATTGTTGGTGCAGGTATCTTAATAATATATTTGTCTTTTCTGTTACAATTACTGAAAATAATAAAATTATTGTTTTTAATATATTTACATCTACAAATTATTTAACCTTATTTACTGAATGTACTTTAAATATATTGAATGGTTATGCAGTGGTTTATATATTTTTAGGTCAAATAAGGTTTTGGGTAATTTCTTACCATCTAATTAGAAATATATGATTCTATAATAAGTAATTAAATTTTTGCAGTTGTCTTACTTCTAAGAATAAGGGTAGCTAAAAATGACATACTAATGAACAATACCATTAACACAATCAAATACTGTAAATTGACTCAAAAATGTATGTTTGAGTATATAATGAAATGATATGAAATCACAGTTCACACTTTTATAAATGTTCATAATGAATAGGATGAAAACGTATACTCAACTTTGCTCGGAAGGTATATCTTTAGTTGGTAAATATATCGACGGCCTTTTAGAACAATTTCTTATGCCATGGTCTGTATTAAACAGTGTGAAGTTCTGCTCGTCGTACGAAGGCAGGTCTTTTAGAAATTCCATCACTGACTGCACAAAAAACAGATACAAATTAGCCTTAGTATTGAAGTGCCATCAAGGACCTGACGAGGTGCGCAATTGACGTGATTATATCGCTGTATTCACACATTCACCACACTTACCATTGTACTTCTACAATGATATAATCGGCACGTGTCTATAAACAATCAATAATTTCATAAACCAAACAATAAGGCAAAGTAATTAAAAATAAATTTCTCAACAATCCTCTACAATACTAACCAGATGAGAATGACAGCAGCGAAAAATGTTGTTACTGTGAAAATTATATGGACATTATTTGTTCATGTTGCCATTAAACATTACTAAAATCATTTTCTTTTTCACGCGGATATAAAAAAATACAAGAAAGAGTGTTAAAAAAATAGTTTTTGCATGGATATTTAGCAAAACGCGGCGGGTGCGACAGATATGCATACATCTGTAGTGCCTAATACCTATCTTTGTATAATAATAAAATTCCATGGATTTACGACAGTCGCAAAGTATAATATTACCTGCCTTGTATTATCTCCATACCCATGTGAACACAGGCATATATTTTTTACAATAGTTACAGTAGATACAATTTAATGTTGAATATTTACAAGAAAAACTATTCTAAGAGAAAAACTATGTAAAATATATTGCGTCAAATGCAAAATATGACGTACCGATGGCAAAATTTTCTGAAGGACAGACGTTAGAATAAAGACTAAAGCATCCTTATTCTGAGGGACAGACTGACAGCGCCAGCAAAAAAAAATTACGATAGCGGGAATTTTAAAATACGAACGACTTCTAGCCACAGAAATGCAATTTGATGTAATTTCACGTTTTTATTATTATAACTGTAAAACAAAATGTACAGTTTAGTTAACACAAACTTTTGTAGAACATACAATCCAAATGGAAGGCAAAATGCACTATCAGACATAAAAAGATTATTAACATCGCGGGACACTTTAGCACAGAAGAAAGCTTGTGGGTATCTGATCGAAGTCATAAGTCGATATAAAGATAATTCAAATGAAAGACATCGGATGATAGGGTATCTTTTAGACAACGATATCACCGTATTCCTCTGTGAAGCGACATCCAATTTGGATTTTGAGCTCTTTAGGTAAGAATTTTGTGCTCTTAGGGGATTAGTGGCACAATACTTAGTAAATGCAAGTAAACATCCAGCTGATTGTAAAAATGGAACAGCCCGTTACGAGCATATGATTTTAAATAATTCATTTTATACAGGATCCAATCAACTATGTTAAGACTTGTTATAAAATTATTTGATATAGCCCCCCTAGCTCAGTAGGTAGAGCATGAGACTGTTATTCTCAGAGTCATGGGTTCGAGCCCCACGTAGTGCGGAAATACTTTTATGCATCACACCCACACTGTATAACGTAGTGTAAAAATAAATTTAACGCAACCAAAATTATCACAATGCCGCTTTACGATTATGTACCGAGTACAACGTCTTTCAAACCGAAACACAACAGTGCATGCACACTGCTGCTTGGCGGTAGAAATAAACATTGCGGTGGTACCTTACTTTCTTTCTTCATTGGGTGATACCCACCCAGACGGACTCTTACATATGAGAGACCTACCATCAGTATAAACCAGTACAAAAATCATTCTTTTTTTTTCTTGACGAGGATTTTTCCCTCCAACACATACTCATAATTGGTCGTAAAGAAATAAATATTTGTTATGCGCCAGAGCATCGGCATCCTTATCATCATTAAAATAAGTACCTACTATTTTAAGAATAACTATCGCTAATCTTTTTAGTTAGTACCTACGAAGTTACTTTAGCCTCTAGCGTATAGTTTGCAAAAAAAAAAACAGTTTCACGCCGCTCATGTCATCAAGTAGTCCAATAAGGTTTAATATTAAAGATCGGTTCTCCACTGCCTGCGTTTGATATGGCGTTCACGTCGCTTCTTCTCTGAGGAGCACGCAGCACACTCGATGACAGCAGTGGTTCGCGCGTTATCGCATTACGCTAGCTCCGGTCTTAAGCTTGCTGTGGACGCCTGCCTTCATTATCTTGACGACTTGCTGAATGGGTAAGCTGTGAAATGTATTTCTGTCAGCTCGTGTATGAAAGTTAGTGACAATTACTTACTTCATGAAAACATCTTCTGCAAAAATTTTTTTTTTTTTATGTGGGTGCACTAGTTGCGCCTCTGCCTACCCCTTCGGGGGTAAAAGGCGTGAGTGTATACGTATATTTTTTTACAAAATACTAGATTCTGGGAATGTGGATCGCTTCATGGTAAGTTACCTCCACCGTTCGTGAGCAAGCCCTATGGCCGCTACACTATTGGAATCGAGAGATCAAGACAGCTCACCCGCAGTGTAGTCAAAACTTAACATAGAGTAGCTCTACCTCCTAAAAATAAGCCCATGAGCAAAACTTTAACATAACGGTTACAACAAAATAGTGCACCTACATAGTTGATTCTTTTTAACCGACTTCAAAAAAGGAGGTTCTGTATTCGACCCCTATGTATTTAAGTTCGTATGTCTGCGATTTTCTCAAAAACAACTAATCCGATTTGGATGGGGTTTTCGTTATTCAAATGAATATTTTTCAGGGTAGGTTTTAGTATATAATTTATTCTATCTAATTAAGATCTTCGGAGATAGACAATGGAACTATTCAATAACTAACAACAAATGACTCGCGAATTGGAGTCGGTGCTAAATTTAAATTACCAGCTAAGTTAAGCAAATACACGAACAAATATACGAAAACAATGTTCAATTTAAAATAGGCAACGATTCCAAATATACGTACCTATATAATGTTAAATTATTTTTTGGTTTGTAATGGTTTTGAAGTCGGTTTTATATTTTCGAACATAAAAACCTACTATATGTACCATAAACATCATGCCGCCGGCCTTAAAAGAAGAATGATCATGAATTAACACCCTAATTGTCTCTATAGCCTACGCTACTATATGAATGACAGGTCATCCTGCTTCTAACTCTTCTTTACAGCATCACCATGCACAAAACAACATCACCACTCTCCCATCAAAGCGCTTACAGCGCTGCCCAGCTTTTAGCATGTCTAACCGTCCTCCCCACACATTTAAACTCAAATCCTAATGGGATGCTATCGTGCGCTTTAGTGCTGCACGCGCTAATATCATACCAGCCTGAGAATTTGTCAATAAAAGGCCCTATGGGCACTGCCTTAGTGGATGTTCTAAAAAAGTGGTTTCTACTACTAACGGAAGCGTTGAATCATTCAATGTTAGTCGATAATGCACTTTCTGGAATGTTCTATGTGGTGTTGTGCCAGATCGGAATGAATGTTTTGAGGTAAGGTGCTATAATATGCGCACCTTTAGAACGAAAACGACACAATTCAAAAAAGTTAAAATTGCGTTGTCATTTTTAAATGACTAAAAACTAGTCCCTCATTTATTAAAATATAATAAAAAAAGGACCGATATAACAGGTTTGTCCTATTCCTGCTTGAATATGGCTGTGTTTGAACTATTGTTTTCTTGAGAACGTCCTTTTAAGTAATTTTATGACGATAACTCAATTTTCTATCTTTTTGAATTGTGTCGTTTTTATCCTAAAGGTGTGAATTATATTAAACTAATGTTTTGTCCCACTCTTACCTTTTTTGTAAACACTCTCTAAAAGTTCTCTAATTTCAAATGATAATGTTATCAAAATCGATTTAGCCGTTTCATTTTAGACATTTGTAGTTACTGAAGTTGAAACCACAACATAATACACTGAAATGTTTCAATGTATACTTAGGTACTTACTAAATTATAAAACGTTGCAATAATTTTGGAACAACTCGTAAAGTAAAAAAAAATACTAAAATATTGTTTTTCAAAGTTTTTATTTCCGTGTAATACATTGAAATAGATTTATATCGCAAACGTAGAACAAGATCTTATCAGAAAAAAGCCAATTTACCCAAAAGTTTTGCGCCCAACGTGGGGCTCGAACCCACGACCCTGAGATTAAGAGTCTCATGCTCTACCGACTGAGCTAGCCGGGCTCATGGTAATCCCTCGAAATGCAATATCTACTTCATGAATGTAGTACCTTTTACAATTTTATTTGGATCGCGGCCAAACAGGACTAAATTCTTCTATTGTTAAAATATTTATTATTGAAAAGTGTAGAAAAAGCTGTTGACAAAAATCCTGACTTTAAATTTTAATACATATGAGAGTATAATATTTTATTATTTTAAATATCTGGTCAAGGATTCTTCAGAGAGGGTTGACCTCGAAACTAAATAATAAGAGCAAGTCAAGTACATTATTTGGTAAAAACGGTGTTGCAACAGAGCCGATCCCACATTTTGGTGAATTAAGAACGGAGAGATGATGATAATAACGAGGCTAATGAGCACAACAATTGTCACCTGATGATAAATGATCACTGCCTATAAACAGTGTCAGAATGAAAGAGAACTTGACCATCAATTGCATTTACCAGGCTTATAAAATTGCTAAACAAAGGAGAACGAAGCATTGATTTCGTTCAGGCGATACTCTCTGACGAACAAGAAGTGAATGTTTTGAAACAATGCGCTGGTGATGTGGCTACTTCTCTATTGCAAGCTTTGACTGAACTTGTAGTGTTTACAAAGGTATGTATTCACTTCTGAAAGATTTTAAGATTTTGTTAAAAACCGACTCCAAGGTAAAAAATAGATAGGACAGATTCAGACAGATTCGATTGTGAATACTTTCTTAACTATATACACTTACCTAGGTTTAGTTTAAGAGATAAGAACTTTGAAGGGATAAAAAATCAAATCTGAACTCATAATATATACATACATACCTAACTATGCAACACAATTCATAAATCATGGTGTCAGTCTAAATTATGTAGTTAGCTACTGACTGTTTTTAAAATAATAGAAATAATTTTATTTATCTAGTATATTTTTTGTTAGTGTCTATGACAATAGCGAGGCACGGTTGTTTGCTTTATGCAAGTGGTTTTATTCACATAATCTTTGCATTGGTCCACTGCTGGATATAGGCCTCACCTAAAGGTTTCCAAACTGATCTGCTAGAAATGTTGAAATTGAAATTGAAATGAAATAAAAATTTATTTGCATGATTGTGGTTAGGTACATAAAGATATTAGCATAAGTTATATAATTACAATATTTCATAATCAGTGTCTGGCAATCTGTCATTTTTGAAGTGCAAATATTTATGATAGTTTTTGTATTTTTTATTATTATTTATCAAGATAGTAATAATTTCATGAAAGTAGAGATTATCCTGATATTAGGATCTTTCCCTACTTTATTCGGACGCTATTTGATCTAAGATATAAAAAACCAGAATACGACATCTTTATACATAGATTATCTACAAAAGAGAAGATAGTGCGCTCTTTCCTCTTTCAGGGGAAGGTAGAACTAAATCATGCCCTCATTTGGCCTGTTATATTAAATTAGGTGTCACTTTATTGGGGCTAAAGCCAGCCTATTTTACATTCTTACATCAGTGTACAAAATTACAAATCTCAAATAACAGAACAGTTATTAAGGCAACGCTCATACAGCCCGGCTAGCTCAGTCGGTAGAGCATGAGACTCTTAATCTCAGGGTCGTGGGTTCGAGCCCCACGTTGGGCGTAACTTTTTTAGATTACGACAGGTAACACGCTTAACCGCAGTTGACCTCTGAGTTTTATGACAAAATTCAATGAAACGTGAGGGAATAATATAAAAAGTAAGGAGAGTCAACTCATAGAACAGCGAGTACTAGACTAGAGTAGTAGGTTAGCGACCATTGCATTAATTTATAAAAAAACGCTTATTAACATTGATGTAAAAAACCATCAATGCTTGTAAATCAATGAACCATGGAATAATTACATGTACTGGCTACTGACTAATATTAGTGACTGTCTCAGTAGCGTAGTTATATTGCGTGCGCGATACGCCTATCGCGCACGCAATATAACGGTTATATATAAGGTTTCGAGTTCGAATCCCGGGCAAAGTAATATTGGGTTTTACTATTCAGTATCAGCCCGGAATCTGGAAATGTGCACGGTAAATATAAATATTCCCGCTACCTATTTACATGGGACATAACATAGCTGGCGAAAAAGTGTGTTACACCCCTGCCTATCCCTAAAAAGGGGAAAACGCGTGATGATATGTATGTGTTTATGGGAATACTTGATATGTACATAGATTTTTGAGTGCAAAGAAAAGACTAAAACGTTCACTTAGAAATAAAATGTTCTGACATGTCTAATAAATGTTTAAAATCGGTGTTTTAACGAGTGGTTTAAAACATTAAACTAATCAACTTTTTATCCCTGTTTACTTTAAGACATTTTTAAGGATTAATGTTTGCTGTATAGGACAATGCAAGGACTAAGGACCCATAAATATTCATCTGTAACACTTTAAATGAGATGAAAAAAGTTATCAAAAGTGAAACGACATATTTTTTCTTTTTTCCCATGACTTGAACACAGGAGTACCAAAACCAAATATCCACTGAAGAATACGGTGTGTTTTTGAAGTTTTTACTCAATTTTTTGTACGATAACACTAATACAGAAACTATCAAGGATTTTTGTGATATCCTGTTTTCTAAAGGATATATTATAATGTTACCGCAAGCACAACTAGTAAGGTAAGATTACGTAATTTTTATGCGCTTATTAATATTTTAATAAACATATAAATTAGAGCCAAGATGATATTACGTTATGGTTTATTCGTATGGCTCTCGCATACCTTCCATTCGACCGCGCCAAATGGAGACGGCCGCGTTCCGTATTAACCGATCCAGAGGACGAAATTACTCTGGCCATCATCAGTCTGCTCGCTGCTTTCACAGCGTTCGGTGGTATTCTAATAAGTGTACCTGCAACTCATTTGAAAAAATCCAGTGTATCCCAACATTTTCCTCATAATCGAACTAAATGGATTCGTCTAAAAGGTGCGCCGTTTGTAATGATCAGATGTCTGATGGAGTTTACTGCTCGAGCTGCTCTCAAGAATTGCATTACCAGTGCGCAGGAATTACAGAAGCTGGTTATAGAAAATTGGGAGATCGCAAACAGACATGGCGGTGTATGAAATGCAAGGCGTCAAGTTCCAAACAACACTCGATTTCATCTAATCAAGAGTCTGAGCCCCTTTTGCTTAAAGAAATTAAGGCTATTGCTGTCAAATTAGCCCCATTGGAATCTTTAAATGATGAAGTGAAAGCCCTGCGCCGCGAGGTAGCTGAGCTGAAGACATCGATAGGTGAGGCTAATAGTGTGCTCAAAGAATTCAAAACAAGAATTGATGACATTGAGAATCGCCTGGTACAAGTTGAGCGGACGCAAAGCCAGGTTAACATAATACAGACACGACTGGATAAATTTGAACAGGACTCAAAGGAACAGGAACAGTGGTCCAGGATGAATAATATAGAGATAAAAGGTGTACCGCAAACAAATAATGAAAATCTCCTTGATATTCTAACTACAATTGGAACTAAAATTCAGCATCCTATTACTAAACCTCAAATTAATTTTATAACAAGAGTTCCGACTAGAGAAAAAGATAAAACAAAGCCTATAATAGTCTGTTTCAATAACAGATATGTTAAGGAAAACTTTGTAGCGGCCGCCCGGATTTCATCAAAGAACACTTCCCTCACAGTTGGACATTTGGGACTATCGGGAAATGGAAGAGACAAAGTCTATATTAATGACCACTTAACAACACATAACAAGCTGCTTCTGTCCAAAACCAAAAAAGCTGCAATCGAAAGGGGGTTTCGTTTCGTTTGGGTGAAACACACCAAAATACATGTACGAAAAACCGAAATGTCCCCTATAAAAATAATAAAATCAGAAGTGGACTTAACAAAAATGTTATAAAAATAATTTATGTTCCAAAACCGTTTGTTTTATCTAGTAAACAGTTTGAGAACCACAAGCGTGTGTGTGCTACTATGGTTTTTCTATATGCACAGTGTAATCTTACAGTGTTAAATCGCAAGTATCAACATTTTATAAAAATTGGTCACTATTCTAATATCAACCGTATATATTATGTCACAAGGTTTACTTTTGCTACTAATTTAATGTTTCTTAGGGTCATTTGTGTCCTACAGTTGTTTACGCCCGGCGTCATCGTCTCCATTGTTTCTATTCATATAACCATTTTTAAGTTAATTGTGTTGAGTCACAGTGTCTTGCAGTGTCTACTTATAACTACCTGCAATTATTGTTTTATTGGAGTCTATTTGTCTTTCTACGGATTAAAATTGTTAAAATTGTTTTATTGTGATATTAGACTATTAGATATTAATTATGATAATCGGATATTAATTATGGTAATTATAGTTCATTGTAGTGATGGCGTCCGTTAAAGTTTACTACCAGAACGCTCGAGGGCTACGTACGAAAACTAATGGTTTACTACGAAATGTATATTTGAATGACTATGACATTATTATAATTACGGAAACGTGGCTGATGGACAGTATTAGTGACAGTGAACTATTTGATCGGCGGTATCTTGTCTGGAGACGGGATAGAGACTATTCTCGCACTAAGCAGGTACTGGGTGGAGGGGTCTTAGTTGCAGCAAAATGTGATTTCACTATTATTGAGAGATCGGATTGGCGTAGTTCAGCTGAGGATATATGGCTAACATTGACATATAAACAATTGAGGCCAATTCGTACGCATAATATACACATCTGTGCACTTTATTTGTGTAAAGAAAATGTAGGCAACTCATACACTACCCAGTTGCAAAATTTTTCGGATAACCTTAATCATATTATATCAACACACCCGTTAGACCAATTTATTATAGTTGGCGATTTTAACTTTGGTAATGATATTGAATGGCATAGTGCAAGCGACTGCCCGGAAATATTACCTAAAAACATATGTAGTCGAATAATAACAAATTTTATAGATATTGCAACCACGTGTAATCTGTCCCAATATAATAATATACGTAATGTTAATAATAGACTACTGGATCTTGTATTTTCGAATGCACCGCTTGTCGTTCGTGAATGTATGGATCCCTTAGTTCTACCCATTGATACCCATCATAAACCTTTATTTATTGAAATTTCATTTTTAGATACTTACAAATTACATGAGAAAGTTACCAATAAATACATATTTCATAGGGGTGATTATTCACAAATTAATTCAACACTTGGTGAAGTCAATTGGACTGACTATTTAAATACTATTACTATAGATGAGGCAGTATGCAAATTTTATGACAAATTGTACGAAGTTCGAGACAAATTTGTTCCACTGAAATCTATCAAACTTATGCGTCATCCTCCGTGGTATAGCTCAGCACTGATTAAAATTCTAAAAGAAAAACAAAAATATCATTCAAAATTTAAAAAGTATGGTAACTCATCAGATTATCAGTCCTTTTCACTGTTACGAGCTAGGGCTATCGATGTGGAAAATGATTGCCATAAAGCTTATATATCTATGATTGAGAACTCCATCATTGAAAATCCTAAACATTTTTGGTCATATGTAAAAAATAAACAAAATACCAGCGGGCTTCCGCATATAATGCATTACAATGGAACATCAGCTGAGACTGG
The DNA here is from genome assembly GCA_949316025.1 of Lapara coniferarum. Classification (NCBI taxonomy): domain Eukaryota; kingdom Metazoa; phylum Arthropoda; class Insecta; order Lepidoptera; family Sphingidae; genus Lapara; species Lapara coniferarum. Next base: position 4,229,867 of record OX438928.1, read on the forward strand.
ATCTGGCATTAGTAACCTTTTTGCGGACTTTTTCCACTCAACATTTCAGGTGACCGATTCCAATACTCGTTCGAGCTGCTCTAAAGGCAATGAATACTCTTTTTGCTCATCATCCATAAATTCGATTGAAATATCTCCACAGGAAGTATTTAAACTTTTAAAAACACTAGATCTTAGCAAAACAGGTGGGCCTGATCACATCCCACCAATATTTATTGTTAGATGTGCAACAAGTCTCGTTTCCCCTATATGTATTATTTTTAAACGATCAATATCTGAGGGTATAGTCCCTAAATTATGGAAAACTGCATTCATCACGCCAGTTTTTAAAAAGGGAGACAAATCTCAAATAGAGAATTACCGCCCTATTTCAAAACTATGTTTATTTGCAAAAGTATTGGAAAGAATAGTTCACACGAATGTTTACTCATCTCTTAATAATGTATTTGGTATGAGGCAACACGGATTTATCAAAAAGCGGTCAACAACCTCAAATCTGTTGCTCTCAAATGAAATTATTACTGAAGGGATGGAAAGTGGTGCCCAAGTTGACGTACTTTATACTGACTACACGAAATGCTTTGACCGCATTGATCATCAAATATTGTTGCAAAAGTTACTTTTAGCAGGTATACATGGTGATCTATACCGTTGGTTCGCATCCTATGTCGATAATCGCTGTCAGGCTGTAGTTGTGAAAGGATTCATTTCTAAATGGAAAACAGTGCCATCGGGAGTACCTCAAGGATCTATCTTGGGTCCATTGTTATTCACGATATTCATTGCGGATGTTGCCGAATGTTTCAAATATTCCTCTGTACTACTATATGCTGATGACTTAAAGATAATAAAACTAATTCATGATGACTCTGACGCTAAACTTCTTCAAGATGATTTAAATAGATTTGTTACATATTGTACTAATAATAAACTAATGCTAAATGTATCTAAATGTTACCATATAAGTTTTTCAAGAAAAAATAATATTCATAATTTCTTATACACAATTGATAACATAAGAGTTAATCGAGTTAATGAAATATGTGATTTAGGTATTATTCATGATCATAAACTCATATTTGACAAGCATATAGATCAAATTGTTAATAAAGCATCCAAAGCATTAGGATTTATAACTAGAATTTCATCGGATTTTAAGTCATTAAAATGTATCAAAATATTATATTGTTCTTTCGTACGTAGCCACTTAGAGTATGCGTCCCAGGTGTGGAACCCTCGGTATGAGATTTATAAATCCCGTATCGAGGCTATACAAAAGAAATTCTTACGCTATTTAGACTTCAGGGCTAAACAAACCTCTAATGATTATATTCATCGTTGTAAAAGGTATCATTTTTTACCATTATACTTGCGGCGCGACATAAATGACATGTGTTATTTAGTTAACCTCGCTAATGGTAATATTGACTGTCAACAACTTTTGAGTGGGATATCGATTCGCACAAACCCAGCTATGCTGAGACAACGTTCTCTACTGTATGTGCAACCTACATCCACCAATTATAGACGCAATGCTTTCTTGTTACGTAGTGCAAGTAACTTCAATGAGGTTTCATGTCATTTAGATCTTGACTTATTCTGCACTAGTGCTTCAGCAGTAAGGCGCAAAATGTGTAAATTGTTTTTTGATTCTCAATAAGATAAGTAGATACCTACACCTTGTGAAACTCAAACTGTATTATCATTATGTTTATATTTATAATATGTTTTCTTTAATTCTGTTCTATGCATTCTCGGCTAATTGTATGCCTAACCATGTCGTTGTAAATTGGTAAAATTTTTAGATATATATAAGTTGCATAATCTTTTATTTTTGGCAGTGGTATACGCTTAAATAGATATAAATATGCGGAAGCTTGTTGTCAGCAAATTTGTAACACATTAGTTTTAAACATCTATTATTAATTAGTCTGTAAGCTTTCCTAAAATTGTAAAATAAATAAATAAAATAAAAAATCCGCCGTAAGAACGAGTTCTTGAAACTCCAACACTCCACAAGACCGCACTTCCGTCCTCGTCGTCGAGGACCTCGCCGCATTCCCCGTCGTTCCGGCCCGCGTGCCGATGACAACACAATCTAATAGGATTAGGCCTAAAAACCAATCTTTCCCTAATCGTTGATGTCTCATCCTCTCTCAGTGGCCGTCCTGAGCCGAGGTTCGTAGCCCGTTAGTGGGTTGCCCTCAGCATTGGCCACTTAATTCAAAGGGTTGCGATCGCCTTCTGCGTTCACCCTAAAGACCGGTGTGGCCAGAAAAGCCGACTCGCGTCAGGCTACTGGCAGTAGGGCCATTAACAAAAAAAAAATCGCGCATACCTTTATGTGAGCTCTCGTGGTTCATTTAAATATATTTTACTGGCTAACTATGAGCTAAAATATGAACTATAATACTTATATCACATAGATTCGCAAACACATGTCCAAAATATGTGTGTCGTCATGTTTGACAATTAACATCTACGTGAGATAATTGTAGTATCGGAGATGAAGACATGAAATTTTTCTTACGCTTGTGTAACCAATAAAAAAATAAAGCTAACGATATTTGGTGCCAGAAACGACATCTCTGTGCGTAAAGCAAGCACCCTCGTTCTCGGAGAGATGCTCAAGGTGCTAGCAGACAAATATTTGAATACAGACAGTCAGATACAGACGGATGCGTGTGCCAGACACATACAGGTCAGTTTAGTTTCTAATCTAGATTCGTAACTGTTTCCGTGCTACGAAGTAACGAGTTCATTGTTACATTATTTTACTTTTATTTGTATGACTGATTTTGTTGTTGACTTATTTGCTTCATGCTGAGAAGAGCTAAATTTGGTGGTTAGAAGAAATTATGTATGCATGAGATGGTTTAGTATAACTTTCTTGGTAGAGAGCAGATATAAGTATTCTAAGATATGCGATGCTGGTAAAACCAAAAATAAATATCCGATATTTTGTTAAAAAATAACCAAAAACATGTAATATGTTCATTATTTTTAATTGATTCAGTAAATATAGGTATGTATGTCGTGTGATTAAGAAGTATTTTGATTTGTTCTTTTTGACCGTTTTGAAATAAATTTTTGACACATAAAATGTATCAATAAATATTTTTGTAGATGGGTTTAGTGGAACTGCAATACGGTATAGAGAAGCCCCAGTCGCTTGGAGCACAGCTACAGAAGGGTCAACCCTACAGCTTGCTAATCTACGTCTACTTTTACTTCCAGTCATCAGAGAAGTATCTTTCGTTTTGTTATGGATTTTATAGGGATAAATGAATTACCAAAATGTTGCTATGTCAAAACTCCAATGATATTTTTTTTTATTGCATTAAATGACGAGACAAGCATGCCGTTCGTGTGATGGTAAGCGATACGACCACCCATAAACAGTAGCAACACCATTCAGCACCTTGAGTAACAAAGTACTGTGTGGCGTTCCACTGCGCTCGTCATCCTGAGACATAAGATGTTAAGTCTCATTATGTCCAGTTGTTACACTGGCTATAATGTCCTTCAAAGTTCAAACCCAAATACAACAGTGCGTGCACACTACTGTATGGCGGTAGAAATAGACATTGCAGTGGTACCCACCCAGACGGACTCTTACATATGAGAGACCTACCACCAGTAGATTTGTAGTGGACTGGAAAGTCATAGGTTAGATTGTATAGGTCTACCAACATTTGTGTGGGGATTGTAACATAATTTTCCCGTGACTGGAAATACTGTGCAGGCTCTCTGCATCTGTCACGCTACTCATAAATTATTGAGGAAATTGGGTTTGAAAGTTAGCGAATTAGGTTAGTTTACCCGCTTCGGTTCCTCGGAATAACGCGGGATCAATTCCTGCCAACGATTTTGTCATAGATTTTATGATGCCGTTTTACTTTTCATCAATATCGAGACACTCAGACACCTGTGACCGCTTTCAATACTTATGGTAAAAACCTTTATTTGCTCACCTTCCCTTCCAGCCCCGAGGAAGCAAGCGCACCGCTATTACCGTATTTGGTGGAGCACATTCTGCGGCTGCCCGCCTCGTTTGTACCACCATCTTACATCATAAAGGCTCTGTGGCTTGTATTCGCTGTAATAACTTCCTTACATTGCATAACTTATAATAAAATACATTTTGTACTGAGATTATGAAACAGAAGTGTTAGTAAGAAGCTTTGGGAGTTTGGGACCTTATTACTAAAACAGTAGAGTGTAAGGTTTACGGAACTAACGTCCAATATTATCAGTTTCCCCTCATACTTTTCATTTTTTTAACCGACTTCAAAAAGGAGGTTCTGTATTTAACACCACTAGTCCCCTATGACAGAGCCGACAACACACTATTAAGATCCCTATGTTAATATTTGATACCTAAGATATGAGGACTGCCTCGGTGGTGTAGTTGTATTATGGTACGACTACAATGTCGAGGTCCCCGATACCCGGGTCAGGCAAAGTGATATTGGGTTTTTCTACTCAGTATCAGCGCGGGGTCTAGAATTTGTGCCCGATATGGCGATAGGCTCGCCCCTTATCACATCATGGGGCGGAATATACATGGCGAAAAGTCGGACTAGTTGCGCCTCTGCCTACCCCTTCGGGGACAAAAGGCTTGAGTGCGTTTGCATGATATGAAATCCACTCCGCACAATTCCAATCATCAGCTATCAGTGTTTAGTTTCTCTTAAATGATTTGTCAAAAACAAGAGAGTGACAAATTATATTTACAAATGCTTCTTGCAAACATGTATTCTTCCCTCAGATGTCCACGATATCCAACGGATCCTTACAATCTCTAGACGAAAGAGTATACTTAGAGAAGGCCACGGACCGCTTAGTAGCGTTGCTTCATCCTAAACCTTCGGTATACTACACTCACAACCCAGCTATCCTACTCTGGGCGTTCACATCGCAAAGGATTCCTAATTACGTGCGGCTGCAAGTTGTAAGTGGTACTTTTAAGGTTGCGGAGCACACATCTTCGAAAATCATAATTTTATAAGGTCGTGGCAAGACTCCACTGCACCTGATAGTAATGCAATGCAATCAGCCCTGTATTATATACTGCCCACTGCTGAGCACGAGCCTCCTCTACAACTGAGAGGGTTTAGGATTTAGTCCACCACGCTGGCCTAGTGCAGGTTGGCAGACTTCACATACCCTCGAGATTCTTATGAAAAATTCTCTGGTATGTAGATTTCCTCACGATGTTTTTTTTTCACACACACGTAATTTCAAAATTTCACACGTAACTTCGAAAAGTCAGAGGTGTGTGCCTTAGATTTTATACCTCCGGATATTGTCTCAGCAGACCGTTCCATTCCCAACTAGGCTCAATCATCAACAAGTGCATGTTGTTGCATAATCTTGTTCGAAATTACTTTTGTAGCACTAAAAAGATTTGGAATTTTGCTGATAACGCAAGAAATACCCTCTATCGAAATCGTACTATTGTTTTGTGTTATTTGATGCACATCGCCTCAGTAATCTCATTGTGGACAATCTAGCGTGAACAATTATATTTTTTTTTGTAATCTTCTATCAAACGAGTACAAAATTCGACATTCGTCCGTGGCTGGTTTTTATACAATAATTGCTACCTCTACTAAAAGCACTAAACTTCAGAACATTTTATAACACTATATTTCTATCACATATAACTTAGCCAGTCACAACACAAATTAAAACAACTATTTAGTGCTCTATTTTATATTTTAGTCATTTCCAACCGTACTTTTATTACTTCGTTTGTAGTTCACATCAATTCTCCTTTATCATCATCATCATCACCAGCCATATGATGTCTCATACTAAACATAGGCCTCCCCTAAAGATTTCCTCCTTTATGATTTAAGCTTAATCTTACAGCTCTCCCAATGGTTAAAATCCGAAGATCCCATCCCAACAGACCTGACAACAGAACCGTCAGTATGGGAGTTACTCTTGAACATTCTAGTACAGACAGACAACAAGACTATCGCGGCGAACTGTATGGAAGCGTTGCAGTTGTGCTTCGATGAAGGAGACGATGAGGCGAAACAAGAGTTCTCTACCTTGGTGTGGACTATGCTGCCGTCTGTCCTATCGAAGACGTTGATTGATGATTGTCAGATCAGTGAGTGTCTTGTTGCCGTTAAAATAATTTAATAAAACGATTGTTTTCGAAGTCTTTTTTTGTCACATTAATTATAATAATCCTAATGAGAAACGTGTGCAAAATTTCTTTTCAAGCTGTTTGAGTCTTCCTTCATCTGTTGGGCAGTTTTATAAAAAGAATATTTTTACCCTTGATAAAGTAGCATTATAGTAACTTCAAGCAGAGCAAAACACGTATATGGTCACTGTCTTTTGGCTATACAATGTTGCGTCTATTAATTTAACGATAGCGTCAGAATTTCTATTATTTAGTGAGTCTTTAAAATAAATAAATGTTCAAACCTACATTATATATAATTGCTTTTTCAAAAAGTATAACCAACAGAATCACTTTATTTTGTTTCTTAAAAAGTCATTTAACTTGTCAGGCACAAACATCTGCTATTTCCTGGACGTAGCCACAGCTCTCCTTCCCAACGAGCTAGAACAAACAACTTGTCTGAAAACAGCAGTACTCATAACAGCAATGTTCTCTAAGAACGATGAAGATGCTGTAGAACTTGATAAACTACACCACTACAAATACGTGTGTTTGAAGTTAAGCTTGTATTTGTTGGGAATGGCGAATAACCAGAATGATAATAGAGGTAAACATTTCTTTTAGAAGTAAACTATGAGAGGATTGACAATGAGAGTTCCCTCACTTGTTGGTAATAATTAGTAAAAATAGAATTAAAGTATATGTAATGTATGACTAGACGAGCAAGTTACTCGTTTAATGCTAGCGTCACCATAACCCATCAACAATAAGAAGACTAAATTTAGGTAAAATGGCACTTCGTTGCACTGATCTATGCTCGTCACAATGAGACCTTGGAATCATAATGTTTGGTTTCAAGGTTTTTTAAGTCGTAGCACAATACTGCAATAAGAAAGATACCTGGCGACAGAAATAGGACGCAGTCTGTGAACATTTCCAGAATCATAAATGTTGCTGAGATGAGAAAGATAGGAAATAGGAGAATGGAATACGATTTGTTGATCTTTTTATTGACTGTTATTTAGTCGCTCCAGAATTTATTGAAGCTTAAAATTTTTTACAAGGGACTGATTACTGTTCATCTCGGAAATGATTAATTCATGGATTCATAAATAACTGGCCTTAAATCAGATAGCATGTTCACGCTCTGATGGTATTATGATTTATTGGTTTTGCTAACTAGCATAAATGATCATTACTAGTCATGTGCTTTAGCATTTGTTAACGTGGGAGATAACGAAATTATTAATATAAAATATAATTTAACCCTGATTTCTTAAAAAATATTAGGGAAGAGCGGTGGTGATCATAGTTTAGTTAGGAGAGGAAGGATATAGTCAGATATAGTCCATATATCAACCGGACTGGGGTCTAGGGAATTCCTTTTAGATCTGTAAGGCACAGGACCTTGGAAAAGCGTTATAACTACGCCCAATAGGGTAAGAGTAAAACATTTTATTTCTAGTTTTACTGACATACACGAACCGGCCTGGATTCCTGCCAAGTGTTTTATCAGCTACCAATAGTACAGACGATAGAGTCGCGTGCTCAGCCTTGCAGCTTCTATCTTACATCGTTCATTACTACACCAGGAATAAGTACCAAGTAAGTGGGATCAACTTATAATTATTGTATAGTTATTTGTATGCTGATAAAGAAAAAAAGGTAAAGGTCGCAGGAACATCCTGGAGGCCGGTTTTGACAGGTCCGTCTGGAAATCTTTTTGGGAGACTTATGTTCAGTAGTGGACATCATGTGGCGGATGATAACGATCTTAAACCTGCCGTTGAGAGCTGTTTTATTACAGTAACCGGTTAAACCTTAATTATATCCATAAAAAATCACATTTCATAAAAGCAAACTCAGAATTCATGCAAAAGGATCGAATAACAAAACATAACCACTAACCATAACCAGTAGCTCTAATGTTGGTTTTCAGTTATACCATTTACTAGTGGTAGGTCTCTCATATATAATATGTAAGAGTCTGTCTGGGTGGGTACCACCGCAATCTTCATTTCTACCGCTAAGCAGCAGTGTACAGACACTGTTGTGTTTTGGTTTGAAGGACATGGTAGCCAGTGTAACTACTGGACATAATGAGACTTAAAACCTTATGTCTCAGGATGGCGAGCGCAGTGGAATACCACACAGTACTTTGTATGTCAAGGTGCTGAATGGTGTTACTGTTTGTGGGTGATCGTATCGCTCACTATCACGCGAACGGCATGCACGTCTTGTCATTCGATGCAATAAAAAAAAAATACAGGCCACACCTAGTTTGGGAACCCTTGATAAAAGAATACAAAACGATTGTTGTAAAATTCCAGCCTAAAACAATACTCCAAATACAAACAAACCTAGTGATCGAGTCCTTACGTAAAGACAGTTGTAACGAGCGAGGCGCTTCCATACTCCAGTTAGTTTATATGGTGCTGAACTCTGGAGTACACGCGCCTTTGACCCTTGCTTATGATGTAGAGACCAGTGTTACCCAGGGGAACGCACTTCGAGCATTGATGTTAAGGATACAGCTGATGTTATGTAGAAGGGTAAGTTTGTTAGTATTTTATGTGGACCCTACTCTACTTACCACCCGGTGAAGTGGAGTCAGTTTTGCCATGCCTGTATAAAAAAATGTTGAATATGAAAATTTAAAATACTACTAATATATAAAGTTAGAATTAAAATTCAGAAGTGGTAGGAAATCATCAAAGAAGACACAGAATCAACTGCCATACAATGATTTAATAATAATGCAATCAAATAAGTCACCATACGTTAACAAATCAGATGTCCACACAAGTCGCTTCGACCGTCGGCATACCTTTTCCACAGTTACATATTACAAAAGGAATATCAGCCATATTACATTGCTATCGATACAAGAATATAATTATGAATGACACAATTCAAGACATTCCTCTTGTCTGTCATTTAGGTACAGCGTTCCATAATTAAACATTATCTCCTCAAAGACGTTCTATATAAAAAGAGTATGCTAATAATAAAGTATAAAATAAATACAATTCCACAGGACTCCGAAAATCAAACATCAGCCGGATGGAAAACGTTAAGTGCTATATTTAAACATGCTATAGTATCCAAAAATGATACAAAATTAGTAGCAATACTAACTTCACAACCATGGACACATATTTTAATACAATTCCAACTAACACAAAACATTTCTGAGGAGTTTCTAACTTTTGTTCACAATTGGTTGACATTGTTGAAAATAACGATAAAGAAAAACCAAGAAGAGATAAAAGTTCAAATGTGTAAACAGAGTTTAGTGATCAGGACATTGGTGATGATGAAGAAGAATTTGGTCGTGGAGAAAGATCTAGAAGAGGTCTATCAAAAGGCGCTGGCGATTGTTAAGGAGATTTTGGATGATTCTGGGATCAAAATGATAAATTGAAAATTGATTTTGTAGTTATCACTCAGAATCTAATAGAAGATAAATATTTTGAAATTGAACTTATAATTATCACTCAGAATATAATAGTAGACAAAGAATTTGAGATTAAATTTATAATTATCACTCAGTATCTAATAGAAGACAAAGAACTTGAGATTGAATTTATAATTAACACTCCGAATCTAAAAGAAGACAAATAATTTGATATTGAATTTATAATCATCACTCAGAATCCTTTTGATTAAATGTATCTTAATCATCAACCTTCTATTGTTTTAATTCCGTAAATTTGAATTTTATAGAAATTTAAACAATGTATTTTAATTATAATAAAATTATCTTATATCGTTATATCCTACTCTAGATGAGAGAAAATTAATTCATATTTATTCAATTTCTTTATGAAACGAGTTTTTGAATTAATTTTGGCATTAAATATCTTTTTATAATTATACTACTTTTGCTATAGCAAAATTGTAAATATGATATAAATCTCTATACTTTGTACGTATCTATCTCTTCCTAGCCAGTTTCGGCCACGGCGTCCAATCTCTACGAAGATCAGCCAGGTACTCAGGAGATATTACAGTGCACAAGTGTGTGCGCAATACACAAGTGCATTCGCTATTCCTTCACTTTCATATTTCTGTGAGACGGCAATGCGACATGACCGGAGAGAGATCAGGCGCAGGACCAGGGGCGGTTGCGGACGACAACTTAGACGTGAGTCGGAGGACGCCCGCAGCCGTCCCTAATGCGCCGAAGATGGCCACCGCGAAGTTTTGGTTGGTATGCCGTGCGTTGTACATAGGTTAAGGACGGCCCGGCAGTCGCCCAACGTTTTCCATCTCTCCGGGCGGCTCAACGTCGGGTCGTGAGGCACGGTGAACCCAACATAACCGCTCAGTCGTTCCCCTTGAACACTGGGCGGTAGTAATAAGTCACTTTCTCCGCGTCAACAAAAAAAAAAAGGCGCAGGACCATCGGCTTTATGAGCTTTCTGACGCACGGGGGTATCACACCGCCAACTTCCTGACTCCGAGCCGTGACGGAGTTAAACCCAGTCACATTGCTTTTGGTTCGACTTGGGATTCGAACCCAGAAATTCAGCGCGCAAATCGTGCTCGTAACGCGTACGCAATTCAATTACGCCATCGAGGCAGTCAACGATACGTATATAATATGTATATCAAAAGAACATACTTACGTAATAATATAAAAATTTAATAATATAAAAAATAATACTGTAATAATATAAAAACAGCTAAACTTAATAATATTATAACCTATACAGCCTATAATGTTGAATGTCTGATTAAAACCTATTTCGACGCAGGTTTCTAAGTACTGGAACACCATTGAACATAATAAAGAGTGTAGACCAAGTCTACCCAAAAACTGCAAGAAATAAGTACTTATAAATAATGCTAATAAAATTCTACGCACGCACAACTAGATACCTAATTAAAGAGATATTTTGAAAACTTACAGTTCTCGTGTTCATGACTATGAGTACATTTCTAGTTAGCAATTACGCACGATTCATTAGTTTCTAAAAAAGTAATGTGATGTATATAAAAATCACTGCGTTTAACATTTATGTCATAATTGAGATATTAAGCAATGAATAAAGATTGAAAACGTACATTTACATCAAATTGTATTTATAATATGCGCTGATTATTGCTCTTGGAGGATTAATGTAAAAGTTTTAAATAAGTTGGCATTCCTATAATATTTATTCCTATATAAAAGTTCAATTCAAGATCTTACTAATTAAGGTCTAAAATTGAATCGTTATTATTTTTTTACCCTCACATCATAAAGTTGTAAGTACAATTCATATATTATTATGTTGACAAACAAGAGATTTAAATTTGTCGTCGATTATGATGACCAGCTTCACTGGAACGCAACGAGTTGAATTATAGCACTCTGATAATAGGTTTTTGATCATGCGTGCGGTGAACTATATCCAGGCAGAATTTTAAGAGACAGAACATTTTAACTAAAAATTCTTCTACTACAAATTCATGTTTAAGCATTGGTTAGAGCTAGACATGGTTTAGACATTGTTCATATTTAAACACAAGCCGATGGTTGTCTACAATCTTTGACGCACACTGACAGGCATGACAGGCACATAAAGGGTTTAGACCTATGGTTTAGACGGGTGTTTAGCAAAACACGTGTTAAGGTATTTTTTGTAGTAATTTAACACTGTTTGTGTCTAAAGCGTCCTATCTGCGAAGCAAATAGATCGATTTTAAGGTTTTTATTTCCGAAAGTTGATTTAATTACACGGTGCTCTCCAGTATCGTAGCCAGAAAAAATATTATTGTTAACTATTCCTAATCGTCAATATGACGAACGTAACAAGTATAACTAATTAACTTTCTATTTAAACGATTGCCCAAAAATTCCGGCATCACTTTCCATACATCACTTTCGAAGGACTAGAGAAATTATATCGCCCGGGTCCTTATGCGTGCTGGACTCGGTGCGAATAGGAATGAGTATGGAAAGCAAACACAATAGATATTAATATGTTTATGCGTTCGTTTTCTCATTTATATTACTTATGGCGTTTTGTCATATTGCGGTGTCATCGAACCGGAGAAAGTAGCTGTGAGATGACCATGGTTGATTACCTACTTTGGCCGTTGATTGGAACAATATTGGTTAGATTTCGCACCTTTAGAACGAAAACGACACAATTCAAAAACAGAAATTGAGTTGTCATTTTTAAATGACTAGAAACTAGTCCCTTATTTATAGAAATATTATAAAAAGGGATCGATCTAAAAGTTTTATCCTTTTCCTGTTGGAATATGGCTGTGTTTGAACTATTGTTGTAATGAGAACTTCATTTTAAGTTATTTTAGTACGATAACTCAATTTTCTATCTTTTTGAATTGTGTCGCTTTTATCCTAAAGGTGCGATTTATTGGCGTTGTTTGCTGTGGATTATGCGAAGGTAAAAATGGTAATTAGATTTCTGAATTATAAAATCATAAAATTGATTTACAAATAAACATAAAAATACTTATACTAATATAATAAGAGGAAAGATTTGTATGTTTGTAACGAATAAACTCAAAAGATACTAGACCGATTATAATAATTCTATCACTAATATAAAGCTATATTATCAGCGAGTCACACAAGCAACTTTTTATCCCTGGAAAGTATAAAGCGTTACTTTTATCCCGGAATAACTCATTCACTGATATTTTTTTAAGAGTTGTTATGAAGGTATTAGGTATTGTATGCTGACAATAACCAAAGACATAATGACTTCTTCTATTTACGCGAATGTTAGACATATTTTGCGGATTTTATCGCGGTTTTTTAATTTATATTTTCTCCCGACGTTTCGAAGGCTTTTCAGCACTTCGTGGTCACGGGGCGGACTGAGGTGTTGGTGGTCCGAAACAGATTACATCTTGTAACATTAACTTTTACTGTCTCTTGCAGCTGTGAAAAAATCAAACTTCTAATCCAACGCAATCAAAAGATACAGCCGTTTATGCCCCAAATTTCCGCAAATTTTCGAAACTCACAAGGGGATCAAAAACTACAGGATACATCCCGTGAACTCAGAATCTTGAAATTTCGTACGAACCAACGTCTTATAGCACTGATAAAGGAAAAATTGCGGAAACAGTAAATTTTACGGAACCCTCGGTGCGCGAGTCCAACTCGCACTTGTCCGGTTTTTCATAATAATCTGGAATTTCTAAAACTATTGCCAAATTAATTGCCACTTATCTTGATATAACATTATGAACGAACTCTACTTGAGATAACTAAATTCCCTAATCATACGTCATTTTTAAATATTAGTATGATGATATTTTGTGATACATTTTTGAATTTCCACAACCCCTACAAAAACATTTTCTAAACTTCTCAGATCCCCAATGATACAAGAGTAAACTCTACTTAACACAAATAACTTCCCTAGTCATTATAAATATAACTAGTGCTCGTCCAGTGGTCGAAATTCAAACATCGATTTTAATATATTTGTAACAAATATCATACATAAAGGAGATGTACACTGTTTGTATGGGTGTTGGGCCTCAAAATGTAACCAGGCTCAAACTTTACGGATAGTAAAGCGGCAAAAACATGGATCTTGGATCCATAAAAATGTTTTTTTAAACCCCTCCATTTATAATTAACTTTTTTAAAAACGCTCATTATAAATCATTGATATAAAAAAATCCTAATACATCAATGTTATAAATGCGGTTTTTAAGCAAAATAAAATGACACAAATCTCAAAATTGGAGGATTAAAAAGTAAAATTATACGATTTATTGCAAAGGCTTAGTTTTGGGAGTGCTATCCAAATACATATAAAGTATCTTGGTTGGATCTTTGAGCCCGTTTTGGGACATGTCCTTGTACTTTTCTGCACTCCTCTATAAGGACTTTAAGTATGTCAAATCTCCTACCCTGTGCGCGTAATGTGCTTATAACGGAACACAAAGGTTTTTCTTCACACATTGTTATATAGATTATGTAAAATTTTCCGAAATTCACTACCATATAGACCCCCGAATAACAGCGACCCTCCACTACGCTACTCCCCTAACCGTATCAGCAGTAGCCCGGCAGTCGATCGCGGACCTCAGTGCCAACATCTCTTGCGCATACAGCGGATCAGTGCAGTGGCAGTGATGCGATACTGTGTTTAGTGACTAAAACTAAGGACTTGTGTGATAATGTGCGGTAAGTATAGGATAAACAAAAATATATACTTACGACCTTATTTATACACAATGAAACCTATTTTTAAGAATATTTTGCCTTTCTTCAAACTCAATTCAAAATTCGTTCAAAGAATACAAAACATTCGATAAATGGGTTTATAGACTGTTTATGGATAAGCCCGTTAGTTTTGTTTGTCTTCTGCTCTATGTAAGAAAGAGTTTTAGGTAACAAGACGTCCTTAGCCAAGTATAGCTGATGAAAGCATTAGATGATATTTTTATGTGTAAATGACGCTGGTCATAGTTTAAGTAATGGTCATTTGTTTAGTATCAGTGAAGCTGTTAACCGACGACGTCCTGGATTTGATGCGCAACTTACAGATAAAAGTTTGAAGAACTATGCTCAAGTTTCATGGTACACTTCTGCCGATACCTATAGGAATACGAATCACAAATAAAAGCTAAAATACATATATTATGGAAACTGTTTTTAATACAGCAGTAGCAAGATTATGCAGGTGTATTTGATATTTTTTATTAACATTTAAAATGTATCCATCTATATAATCATGCGTCAATTAAATGTATTTTTTGCTGCCTTAGAATAATAACATTTCGTTCACAACAAAAGTAGACTAATAATATTGGACCGTAGCTAGCCACTGATTATATGTGAGAAGTATAATCTGATCGATCATAGAAAGCAATTGGGTTAGAGTGAATTGGCTTTATTCTCTTTATTGGCTCATTACATCTAATGGGTAAATTCGATGATAATAACGAAACGAAACCGTTTTCCTGAAAGTGCTCCAATATTAACCGCACATGCGATTACGCACATTTTATGCAGTGTGCGGCATGCGGAGACGATTTACCTTTTTTGTTGCATTAAGGAAATATGGGACGATTCTTAACCTGTAGGATAATGACTTCTTCTATTTACGCGAATGTTAGACATGTAAATAAAACTATTTTGCGAATTTTATCGCGGTTTTTAATTTATATTTTCTCCCGACGTTACGAAGGCTTTGCAGCATTTTGTGGTCACGGGGCGGACTGCTTCGTCAAAACCTGTAGGATGTTTGGTACTTCTCTATGATCATAAAATACTTCCTGATGGCCACAACATAAGATGTAAGAACTTGCAGGAGTATGGGACGTTTGAAAACTTATAAGTACCTATATGTCTTCAAACGTCCCATATTATATTTAAATATTATATATTTCCTGACGGCACCAGCAGTGGATGGAAACGAGGGAATATCTTTAAGCTAAATAGACTGAAAACTACAGATTTTTTAAAATAATTTTTGGCGAAAAACACAGATTGGCGTCATACAGAAAATTACATATTTTCTAAATGCGAACACCTAACTATTTGATTAATACCAAAAGTTATTTAATGAGAGTCACGAATAAAATGATGTAACATAAATTATATAAACACAATTAATTCTTACATAAGGGTTATTTTGATATGCTTTCTACGGTACATACCAAATTAACGACAACAATTAAAAATATACGCATACCGTTAAAATTGCATAACTTTCAAAAACAACACTGTTGGATGTAGCATTTGTATAATTTCACATAAAATAGAAATATTTCAATACGCAGGTACAAATATACAAATCTTATTCTGAGCAAGGTCATCGTTGGAGCTCTCTTTTATGCTAGCATTCGTCTGGGTAGATACCAAAGCTTTATCTATTTTTGACAAGCAGCCGTTAAAAGTTCTAGATATAGCTTACAAGTAACAACTGTTTCTGAGCAGCGGTGGTGCTTAAGATTCCTAAACTCTACCCAAGTTACTTATTTCTAACTCATCTAATGCTAAGTTTTGATTAGCAAGTTCTTGCAGCAATATTGCGCTAGAACTTCGAAATGCGTTTACACTTGTAATAAAGCAATTGTTCTTGCTATAGATAGTCACACATGCAACTTGCCGCAAGTCTTACAAACCTCAGAATGTTGCATAAGTCAACTTGCCGAGATTGTTTACACGGTAAAAACTCCTTGCGGAAGTCGACTTCTGCAGAATTTCTTGCTAAACAAAACCTCTACGCCTGCTTATTCATAGATGTAGCCAAACTATTCATTTTTTTTTTCTTTTCATCAACAGCTCTTTTGCTGAACATTTCGTAGTGAATATTGACTAGGTTTTTTGGGCAAAAGAACACCAGCCTACTTGTAGATTTCTTATTTAAACACTATTCAACGTAATCATCCAACAATAATTTGTAATTAGTACGCATTGTCCATTTCAGACACTGAGGGCCGATTTCATCGCTCGCCGATAAATGCTCGCGTCACATAAATATATATTATAAACTGACTAAACGCAAAATTCACACTGTAATCTATGCTCTCAAAGAAATGATAATATAACGAGTAATATTTACCCTTCAAACCTGTGTATAAGAAAGTTTTTTTTGCGAAACTCTCGGAACTATGTGATTCACTCTCTAATTACTAGTTCTAGACTATGCTAGTAATCTAGTTACTAGCATAGTCTATCCAGATTTTAATTGCTTGACAAGTTAATCAAGTTTATCAGATTCCATGGCACAGTGGCCGAAAGACTGAAACCATATCGTAAAGAAAATTACTAAAACCGAGAGTTCGATATCCTTATAGTACATATTGAATAAACTAGACATTTATTTTCT
This sequence comes from Lapara coniferarum, assembly GCA_949316025.1. Taxonomy (NCBI): domain Eukaryota; kingdom Metazoa; phylum Arthropoda; class Insecta; order Lepidoptera; family Sphingidae; genus Lapara; species Lapara coniferarum. The sequence goes on from OX438928.1 coordinate 4,246,829, forward strand.
CAGGATGGCAAGCGTCGTACAGTACTACACAATCCTTTGTAATTCGAAATTCTGTATGTTCCTGATAATAGCAGCAAAATAAATAATAGGCGTTCGTATTACTAACCATCAGGCGAACAGTTCGCTCGGTCATCACGTTAAAAAAAAACACAGCAAATCTACTTGACTTCTAGTTCCTCATAAACTATAATAATGCGTAACTGCGTATTGCTTTTTGTTAAAACCTAACAACCTTAAACGCTATAACCGTTATTCCCCGACGCACCGGAAGACGACTTGCTCAACCAGTCGTGTTGCAAACGATCTCTCATAGGATTGTTTTTGTAGGAACTAGATCTGGTTGATACGGACTCTTGTAAATGTGTACTTAACTAGAGACCACACAAGCATGTTTATATTTTGTTTTCATTTGAATCATGAAATGGGCGAGATACTCGCCTGAACGTAAACTTTTCTGGGGATTAAATGTGCTGCACTATTTAGATGATTGAACTATAAACTAGCTATGGTCCTTAAATAGTTACCGCTCGTCTTAAATACGTCTCATAATGTTATACTGGCTTACAATGTCCTTGTGGCAGAAATAGACAATGCGATGGTAGCTTACTTAGGAGGACAGTGGAGAGACCTGCTACCTACCTGGCATTAGTATTTCGCTTTTGATAAAGAGAGTTCCTTAATGCTTCGAGGAGTAGGTTAAATTGTTGGTTCCGATTGTTGACGTATGGAAATAATCTTTTTTCCAAGAGAAAGACCGTAATTGGCGTATACCTAAAGCAGTGTAATTTCTAGTACCTACTTAAATATTTTTAAATAAATTTTTATCACCCTTCTAAGCATTACCTTAACAAATTATGAAGGCTATCTGCAAAAGAATAAAACAAATAATTATTCATGCAGTTTAAATTAAACTTCAAGTAAAAAAAAAATAACTTCAGTTGTTTTGAGACGAACTGAGAAACATATAAACTGAAATATAAAATCAATACAACAGTATAAAATTAAACGTAATCTTCGGTCAAACAATTATATTTGTATTATTTCACAAAAATGGAAAGTAAAACGTGATCGATTATTCGGTTTCACTTTCAAAGACAAAGGTATGAAATTAAATTCAATTCACGAAGCTGCGTTTGGGACTACGGACCGTGGTCGTGGAATGCTGGTAGTGCCAACAGAAAATAATGACAGAAAGTGGTGTGGGTAATAAACATTGTATTTTCTACTGAATATAATGAATGCAAACATTTTGGAAAATGTATGGATATATTTGTTAAGTCGCAGACACTGCTGCAAGATTTGGATTAAGTTTTATTAATAAAAAGACAAGTCGTGGATTACTACTACTTTTAACCCAGAAGATACGAAACTTCAGTCTCGAAAAGGACTTTTAAACAACGGTTAATATTCACGATCTATGTACCGTATTACACATAACACATACACTACATTTTATAGTGCTAATAAATATTTTATGCGATGTGTCAAATTATAGTTCCTTGTACTACACGCTTTAGCCGCACGCTCCACTTAAATAAATACAAAGAGCATTATAATACTACGGAAAAATAAATACTTATGTATATTTTTTTTTATTTTCGTCCAATTGAATTTAGCAAGAACTTCTTTAAAAAGTAAAAAGATCGGAGATTACGCCATTTTTCTATTCTGATAGGTTGAGGTCTCTACTGGCTGCTTTTGACACGTTCTATTTTAGTATCGAAATTGTGAGTTCTACTACCGTTTCCTGGCAACTCATTACAAAATACAGTGTAGTAGTAAATATATCAAAGTGTTTATTTACGAAAGTGATTGCTGAGGCTATCAATGATTATTCTGTAGAGCTTTACTCTTAGGCCTTTAGGCCCATGTAGGGATACCAGACGTCAGGATTTGTCTTGTTGTGTTAAGATAATTAGAAATTTTTAGAAAAATTATTATAAACTAGCTTTTGCCCGCGGCTCCGCCCGCATTAAAAAGTTTTTCCGGGATAAAAGTCCCGGTTTATATTTTCCCGGGATAAAAAGTAGCCTATATGTTAATCCAGGACATGATCTACCCCTGTGCCAAATTTCATCGAAATCCGTTCAGTAGTTTTTGCGTGAAAGAGGAACAAACATCCTTACATCCATACATCCAAACATCCTAACATCCATACATTCTTACAAACTTTCGCCTTTATAATATTAGTAGGATGAAATTTTCACATACACCCGATCCGAGCAGTGTCGACTACACACAAAATTTACTTTAGATAAATTTATGACTAAATAACATAGCGCGCGCTGGCGGCTTTAGTGTCAGAATATAATTATAGAAACCAGCTTTTTTATCAGAATTTCCCATTTCCTTCCGACCGAAACGCACAAATCCTCTGGTAATACTGGTAGCCCTAGGCCCATGTAGATGGCGTATTTAGTACGCGCCAACGCGACGCGCGTTTTCGATGCACGCTATCTGCGTTTACTACACACACCCGTCGCGTAGCGTGGGTCGTTACCTCCATGGCGGAACCAAATTTTGCTGCTCCAAAGCACCAAAAAAGTCATTTCAACAAATAAGAGTCACGCGTGCACACCAGTGCGCTAAATTATGTTTGAAACGCATTATCCTCGCCTATCCAAAAGTCATCTAAATGGGCTTATAAGATGCTATGTAAAGAAGTCCTTCGATGAATCCATGCCGTACAAACATTAGTATCTGACACAAACTGAAGTGTAATATCCATAGGTATCCTAAGCAACAGTGGCTGGTCTATACTTTGAGTACGCACGTGCTTTCCAATCATACATTCACTAAGCATATCCGTACTATGGACAGAAGGGAAAAGGATTTACTTTCTTCTTAGCCTGTAATTTCTATCGTGAAAGATGTAGTTACCGTAAATTATCGCTTCATAAACATTAACTCTTGCAGTCTTTGTAGTTTATGCCTTAATGAGATGAGTAATTAGAGAATAAAATTGTTTTAAGTGACGCAATTATGAGTAACTAGATTTTGCCCGCGGCTCCGCCCGCGTTAAAAAGTTTTTTCCGGGATAAAAGTCCCGCTTTATGTTTTCCCGGGATAAAAAGTAGCCTATGTGTTAATCCAGGACATGATGTACCCGTGTGCCAAATTTCATCGAAATCCGTTCAGTAGTTTTTGCGTGAAAGAGGAACAAACATCCTTACATCCATACATCCAAACATCCGAACATCCAAACATCCAAACATCCATACATTCTTACAAACTTTCGCCTTTATAATATTAGTAGGATTAGGTGCTGCTCACGGCTTCACTTGCATGAAACGTTTTTCTCGCATAAAAGTCTTTACATCACCTATACCTAGTAATTCATAACATCATCTGTAGGACGGCAACGATATCTATCAAACGATCAGATAAAAAAAAACTAATATTTCCCCGGAAGTAAAATACTGAGATAATGAACTAATCGACTCCAAATATACGTTTATACTAAGCGAATACAAATTTTAATTATTTTTTTATTTGTAGTGGTTTTGAAGTCGATTAATTTTTTGTTAAAAAGTTTTTATTTATTAATTATTTGTTAGTTAATTATGAAATGGTGTAAACAATACATGATAGATATACGATTGGAGCATTCGCGAGTCATCTGCTGTTAGTTATTGAAGAGTTCCATTGTGTATCTCCGAAGATCTTCATCAGATCTTCATAAATTATATACTAACACCTTCCCTGAAAAATATACATTTGAATATCGAAAACCATATCCAAATCGGATCAGTGGTTTTTGAGTAACTCGCGGCCATACAAATTTACATACATACAAACATACGGATCGAATACAGAACCTCCTTTTTTGAAGTCGGTTAAAAAGCAGCATAAGTAGCATAGCAGTAGTTATATTTCGTTAATCCAGGGTATGATCTATCCGTGTGATAGATCTGTCATCAGCATGCACGTTGCACGTCCACCGAAGTCTGTTTCCGAAGCCAAATAGTTATGTTTTTTTAATCAATTCATTTATTTTGCACCTATGAATATTTCACACAAAAAAATAGTTTATCACATAGTCTATCGCCTTAGACTAATATCTATCGGTATACCAAAAATAATCTGTATCAATTTCAATAAAAAAATATGGTGTATATTACATAACCTTTCAGCAATTCACATGTAACAGTCCTTGTATTATGTCGTCGTGGTTACTTCCTAATGTCGCAACAGGCAGTAACTTGAAGCAATCATAAATCCATCTAAAGAACGATTCGATGATTGAAACGACCGAAACGCTCCTTCTTCGATTATTAATGCGATTTGCCAGTGAAAGTGTTTGTAAGGTTAAAATTGGTATTGGCATACAATATTGATTAACCCTTTTAGTAGTTGCCTTTTATAGTACACTGCCTCGGTGGCGTAGTTGTATTGCGTACGCGTTACGAGTACAATTTGCGCGCTGAGGTCCTGAGTTCGAATCCCGGGTCGGGCCAAAAAAGCTTTGTGACTGGGTTTTTCCATCTTAAAATTACTCAGTCGCAGCTCGGAGTCAGGAAGTTGGCGGTGTGATACCCCCGTGCCTCGGAAAGCACGTAAAGCCGTTGGTCCTGCGCCTGATCTCTCTTCGGTCATGTCGGATTGCCGTCTCACCAGACTATGAGAGTGAAGGAATAGCGAGTGCACTAGTGTATTGCGCACACACTTGTGCACTGTAATATCTCCTGCGTACCTGGCTGATCTCCATTGAGATTGGCTGTCGTGGCCGAAACTGGCTAGGAGGATTTCAATTTAAAGTACATGTCCTTTTTTAACTATTGGGGTTACTGTACTATAAATAATTTATTTAATTTCCTCATTTAGTAGTGCCTCGGTGGCGTAGGTAGTTGTATTACGGTACGACTGCAATGCTAAGGTTTCGGGTTCGATCCCCGGGTCGGGCAAAGTGATATCGGGTTTTTCTAATCAGTATCAACTGGTTGTCTGGAATTTGTGCCCGATATGGCGATAGGCTGAGCCCTAACACATCATGGGACGGAATACGCACGGCGAAAAGTCGGTGCACTAGTTGCGACTCTGCCTACCCCTCCAGGGATAAGAGGCGTGAGATGTGTATGCATTATAACAAAATGACTTTATAGTATACTCTTTACCTTCGAAATTATTAAGTAAATAATAGCAATGAATAAAGAAAAAATTGCGCTTCGGTTCTGCCTGCAGAATTCAATTAGGTTTCATTCAATCTTACTAATATTTAATTGTTTTTTTAAGTAAATAGCAGGGCTAACCCTCTCAGTAGTAGAGGAAGCCCGTGCTCAGCACTGGACAGTATTATAATACAGGGCTGGTATGGTAGGATTAAGATGATAGCTTTTTTTTTTCTTTTGTTCCTTACATTACTCTTTCTAGCCTGACGAGGGTCGGCTTATGAAAGAACACCGGTCTTTTGGGTGAGTGCAGAAGGCGCTCGCAACCCTTAAAATTAAGCGACCACGCTGAGGGCGACCCACTAACGGATCACGAACCTCGGCTCAGGGCGGCCACTGAGAGGATAAGACATCAGCGTTTGGGGAAACATGGTTTTTAACCTAATCCTATTCCTGTGGTCGTAGTCTTCGGCACGCGGGCCGGAACTGCTAAGAGAGGTCAGGGTGACGGGGAAGATGATAGCGCTGGCATCGTACAGACTACAGAGACGCTATGAATTGATAGTGATTTAGGGATTTTTGTAGCAGGGAAAGCTTTTCCCGCGAGCGAAGTTACGAGAAACACCAAGTTTAAGTTAAACCAATTTTTGAGATGTAGAGCATTGTGAATCGTCCAATTGTGAGTCTCATTTTGTTTCGCTAATTTGCATCCAATGTTGTTCCAGCGAAAGTTATTACTTCTATGTAAGTAGTGTTTGGTAATATGTAATTATTGTTTAAGTTTTGTATATCCGCAGTTGTATCATCGTATCGTTTCAATATCACGAAACTGTCGGTCCCAATCATATAATAGAGGAAGATACATAACTAGCATACTAACATCACGCGAAACGGAATTATTGAGGAAACAATTCAGCTACTCTACCTTACATAATTATAAAAGGTTCGTTTTTTAGATAAAGGAATAACGAAATATTTTGTGCAAGTTTAAATAAAAAAAGTAATCTTTAAAAATATTTAAGTGTAAAAATAAAATACATCAGATGCTTTTTTTCTTGTAAACTCTGCTTCCTAAAAATATTTTTACATTTAAATTTGCCGATTTTGACAAAACTATCGCATAAAACAGATAATAATTACTTTTACAACGTATCAGGTTAGCCAGAATAATCTCCCTAGTCTGTTGATTAATAAAACATAATAATTAAATAACTTATAGCAGTAAATAGTGAACATCGCATGAATAACCACTCGGTAAAGGTAGAATTCCAAACATTACTTCGATGGTAAGTTGTAGCACACACACACACACTCATGCCTGTTATCCCCGAAGGGGTGGGCAGAGGCGCAACTAGTGCACCCACTTTTCGCCGTTATTCCGTCCCATGACGTGATAGGGGGCGAGCGTATCGCCATATCGGGCACAAATTCGAGACTCTGGGCTGATACTGAATAGAAAAATTCAATATCACTTTGCCCGACCCGGGGATCGAACCCGAGACCTCAGCTTTGTAGTCGTACTGTAATACAACTACGCCACCGAGGCAGTCTAAATAAGTTGTAGCTTGATACCAAAAGTAAACCGCACGCAATTTGTAACATGATTTTGTATGACTATCAATTATTATTGCCAACTATAATGACACAATCCTTTAAATTATAAGTACGGTATTTTAAAGTTGCTCACAATTAGTGTTACAGGTACTATTTTTAGAGACCAGAGTTCTTTAAGGGTGGCAATTTTTTTTTTATTACATCCGGTACGAACTGCGATTTAACGTAGCGTAATCATGCCTTAGAAGCTAAGATGCACATCCGAGATTTCTCTCGTAGCTTTTCATAAATTAATTCACAACTCATGGTCCATTGTTGGCCACGGATAAATGACAGATTGACAACTGAGTAGAGAGCATTGCAAATGACTTTCAATATATGCACATTTACAAAGTATGACTAGTAATTACTAGAAAAAAAAGAAAATCATTCTTCTAAATTGGTGCAGAGGTGCAAGGGTGTTTATTTTGTTTATTAGGCCGAGCCTATTGATCTTGTAAGACATTAAATGTATGCATCACCAATCATTAGCTTCTCATCTTTGTACGGCATTTAGTAAAACTGGCAAAGGAATCAATAGTAAAAAGCCTCATTAACTATTTATTAAACTAAAACAAACCTTTAAATTGTACTCTGTAAAAAAAATACATAATCTGCTTTGTGAGTAAACAAATACGTCAATCGAAACAATGGTATAAGTAAAAACAAAAGAAAGTGTAATAGTATATCCGCAATCGGAGCGTGGCAGGCGGGTCACGTCGCTGAGGAAAGTGCTGACGAAGGTCACGGGCGGTGAATGGTAATGAAAATTGTTTTCGTCACACTAGTGTCATGCATTATATGCGGTGGGATGAATGAAAATCTGGTCCTATTATACCGTGGGTCGACCGAATTAAATATTAGATATCAAATACGAATGGTGAATGGTAATGAAAATAGTTTTCGTCACACTAGTGTCATGCTATATGCGGCGGGGTGAATGGAAAACTGATCCTATTACACAGGGGATAGACCGAATTAAATATTAGGTAACAAATACGGATGGTGAATGGTAATGAAAATTGTTTTCCTCACACTTGTCATAAATTATAACCGATGAGATGAATAGGCAAACTGAGTTTGTGATTTTAACATGATACAAATGGATCGAATTTCAGTATGGCTAAAATTTTACAGAAAGTTATTTATCAGATTATGGTTAGATGAATTTACTCACGCCTTTTATCCCCGAAGGGGTAAGCAGAGGTGCAACTAGAGTAGGCATAATGTGATAGAGGGCGAGCCTATAGAAGTATCTGGCACAAATTCCCGACTCCGGGCTGATACTGAATAGAAAAATCCAACATCACTTTGCCCGACCCGGGGATTGAACCCGAGACCTCAGCATTGCACTCGTACCGTAATACAACTACGCCACCGAGGCAGTTTGAGTTTATTATTTCCATTAATTCAATGAACATTGTTGTTGTAACCAATTTACCCAACTTTACAGCAGGGAATAAATAACCGAACCTTTTATGAAGCCAGAACGCACATCGGTATTTTTTATACTGTCACCGCAAAGTAACCCCACTTAACCTGATGGGACGCGGAGAGGGGTCTAAATAGAGTGTCGACTGACAAGCGATGATTATCTCTCGTAAATCGACACAATTATACCGGCCTGTTTGAACTGGATACACACAGGCTGATTCCGGAACGCGGCTTACTTATGTGAGCCATTATAACGAGTTTTAACACCTGTGAGTGTTCGCTATCCGGCCGAATACAAAACATATCCTACCACCAGCATTCGACCGATCTTTTAACATTTGTTACCATTAAATGAACCCTCTAAACAAATACTGAATTGTATTTTTTTTTATTCTCCATATCATGCTGTATTTTATACCTTGAACTGATTTTGATAAGAGCAATACTAGAGTTTCTTGCCCGTTCATCTCTAGTGAGAATTGCTTTCCGAACTGTTGGTAGAGTTAATATCGACGGAATCTAAACAATATATAGCATTTTATTGATTCCAATAAATTTATTTCATTTCAACATATCTTATAGGTCACCTTAACTCAACATAAAATTTATTACAGCTGTTAACAAAATATATTATGCCGAATTTTTGAAAAGTTATTAAATAAACAATAGAGAAAGAACTCAGTGGGCATATAGACAAAAAACATGATAAACTCCGTTTCGCATTATTGTGATTGGTTGAGAGACTAACACATGACTGACGTTTTGGTCTCTCGATCAATCACAAACATTAAAATCAAACGACATCGTCTTACCAGTTGCGTCTTTTTCCCATCTTATAAGTGTTGGTCTAAGCTTATAGACTTATAAGCTTAGACTAACACTTATAAGATGAACTGAATACGTTAAATTTCACGATTGTATTAAAAAACGAAAGTCATAATTACTTTTCATGCATATGTATATTATGCATAATATGTACATTATGTTTTATTTATAAACGAAACACATTGTCACTTTATTTTGCATTAGTTGCAAAATATATTATATTTGTTTGATGAGGTCTAGTGGCAGTTTACTTGGATGGTGAGTCGTGAAGAATGGGATTTGATTCCTAGATAATTAAAATTCATGTAGGTCTTCGGATAAAAATCATGATAACCACAACTATTAGTGTATCCGACCTTAATTTCTACAAATTGTCACTGTTATCTATAAAATATATTTGCTATTATCAATGAGAGAATATTATTACTCTCCAATAGCAACCCAAACTAGGCCAGCGTGGTGGACTAAGGCCTAAACCCAGTTTTAATTAGCATATAATATAGGCCTAGTATAGTACTCTTCAATGGTAATGAATCCCAAAACAGCGACGAATTGGCTTGTCTATTGCAATAGACTCTACATAAAAAGCAGTTAATTGCCCATAGAACAAAATAGTCAATGTATGTACAGTTAGTCACACAAGTTGATGCACAAATTCAAAACTTCAAATCGCCAATACACTTTTGTGTTTTTACCATTTTTTCCCCTTCACAATAATAAATAAAAAGAAGTTTACGTTACTTCACACAATTTTTTTTTTCAATTAAATTTAACACGTATAGGCGATTAGAAATTTTGCATTTGTTCAGCTAGTTATGTGGCTGACTGTACTAATGTATGTGAATGACAAATTACTAACATTACATCATTTCATACACTTACACGTGTAACTTTTACCCAAGAACGCACAATGCACTCGGTTCCCACTTCAACAAAGAGTGTAACTTTTTATTGAGTCACGAAAGTTATTTTATTACTTATCATTTATTGAATAACATTTAATGTGTATAATGTGTTTGTCATTTTTGATTCTAATCTTTTTTTTCATTAGTGTGACGCGGCGGGTATGACTATAAACAGCAACGTCATCCAGAATTTGTAAATTAGTATTGCAGGGCTTGTAAATCAGATGTTTTTGGATGAGAAATACTCAAAATATCGCTATTGTCAAATATGGGAAACGAATTCCGCACGTCAAAGGTTGAAATTAGTCTCTGTACGCTTTAACATTCTAAGCTTAGAACAATGCGATTTTCCGACACTGAGCTTTGACCATAGAATAATAAAGTTATAAAGATTTGTTGTGTCAAAGATTGTCTTTAGGTACACCTAAGTACCTACTTATTTCCGACAGATTATAATTCAAGTCTCAGAACAAATATTTAAAATACAAATTTAAGTAGCAAAGATAGCCAAGTTAATATTTAATAATGTAATAAATTGTGATTTAAATTTTAAACGAGACGTCATAAATTAGTTATAACACAAATTTAATTGATGTTTGATTGACAGGTGATTTAATTTTGCATAACTTTGCGTCTAAAAATAAGTTTATGTGTTTGTAGGTCGACAGAATTGTTAAAAAGTAACCTAAAGTTTTTTATTGCTACCATTCACGACATTTGTTGCTTGAATGTTTTTACCGGCATGTATCACAGTGAAATATTACCTACTTACTACGGTTTATAAACATATAAGTAGTCTATGGTATTGTATGTTTGATTGTAAAGACTTTTCCTTTGCTTTTATTTTATACTAGCTTTTGCCCGCGGCTCCGCCCGCGTTAAAAAGTTTTTCCGGGATAAAAGTCCCGCTTTATGTTTTCCCGGGATAAAAAGTAGCCTATGTGTTAATCCAGGACATGATGTACCCGTGTGCAAAATTTCATCGAAATCCGTTCAGTAGTTTTTGCGTGAAAGAGGAACAAACATCCATACATCCAAACATCCATACATTCTTACAAACTTTCGCCTTTATAATATTAGTAGGATTAGGAAACACAAAATATTTTTTTACTTAGGTCTTTTTTTATAATATAATACATTATTAAGTACCAAGAATACCAAGCAATTACAAAATCTATTATATGTCGTTCCAAAAAGCGTTAGTTTGATGTCTAAAAGAGCGCCAGTCGCTGTAGAATTCTGTACAAGGAAGTGGGATTTGAAAGAATAAAAGTCGTATGTAGTTTTCAACGTGTTCTAAAATATATTTTTTTACCATTTACAAAACGATATATATACCTTTCTAAAATACATAGGGAATTTGGAATCTTCTTTACCTAATTTAGGTAATACGTACTCTAAAATAGACTACAATTGCAAATAGATTAGGAATCTAGTATGAACAGTACACGCGAAATTTCAATACAATATCAATACCAGCCCTGTATTATATTCTGTCCCACTGCAGGGCACGGGCCTCCTCTACCACTGAGAGGGTTTAGGCCTTAGCCCTTAGTCCACCACGCTGGCCTAGTGCAAGTTGGCAAATTCGAAATTCTTATAAGGAACTTCTTAGGTATGCAGGTTTCCTCATTCCTATCAGATCCAGAGGACGAAATCACTCTGGCTTTACGCGAAAAGACCGAGCATCTAAAGCTCTTACACTCTACAAGACCGCTGTACCGTTCTCGCCGTCGAGGACCTCGCCGCGTTCCCCATTAGCCTGCCCTCTCCTAGCAGTTCCGGCCCACGTGCCGAAGACTACTACGCACGCATGTATAGGATTAGGTTAAAACCATGTTTCCCCAAACGATCATGTCTTATCCTCTCAGTGGCCGCCCTGAGCCGAGGTCCGTGACCCGTTAGTGGGTCGCCCTCAGCGTGGTCGCTTAAATTTAAGGGTTGCGAGCGCCTTCTGCACTCACCCAAAAGACCAGTGTTCTTGTATAAGCCGACCCTCGTCAGGCTAACAAGAGTTTAGTCAGGGACAAAAAAAATTAAAAAAAAAAAGTTTCCTCACGATGTTTTCCTTCACCGTTAAAATGTACGATAACATATAAACAATACACACGTAACTTTGAAAAGTCAGAGGTGTGTCACTGGGGATTGAACCTCCGGACATTGTCTCGGCAGACCGTTCCATTCCCAACTAGGCTATCGTCCACTTACTACGAAATTACGCGAAATTTAAACAAATCGAAACACACTCGGGTATTGGCCACTTAATTAACCATTCATTTACATATTGGATTCATACACAACATGATTCATTTGACATTCTTAACAGCTTAAGCTTAAATGAAAACAACTTTTATTTTTACGCCAACAGAGTCTATTCTGATACGCTGATGTTAGCTATGCTGTGCTCTCTCGAGCGAGATAAAAGCATAAAAATGTACCGGGGAGTATTTTCTAGAGAATAACTGCAGTGAAACGTGCCACGGTCGGCGGAGCACACACGAAACGGCGAGTTGGCATCGCGGGCGCAGCCGGGTGCGTTCAACTGTACATGAGATTCGTGTAAAAAAAGGTCACGCTATTCGGAATTATATAATTCGGCATGCGAATCAAAATGTTATTGATATTGTTTTAGTTGGAAACAAAACTGATGTTGAATTTACTATTGGTCACTATATATTACTTACGATGCTATAGTATGATGTAGGTGAACTGTACTGGCTAACGTACTTAGCTCATACGAGCGGCCTACCTGCATGAGATATCGCAGGGTTATGGTTCCAAAAGCAAACCCACCAAAATTAAAGGCCTATAAACAGTAGGTAATATAAAACAATATTTTGATATCGCAACATGACCAATTCTTCGCTGTCTGGAAGCATCTAATTGCCCTACTAAAAAGGCTATGAAAGTCAACTTATATTACGCATTCTATCAGTCAAACAAAAATACTTGTAGATCACCTCTGGCAAGTCTTATTTCCTATAGAACATGGCTATTCAAGCCGGCCGGCATAATTGTTTTAACTAGCGAAGGATAATCATCGCTCGTCATTTTGGATACTATCTGGACCTCTCTCCGCTTACCATGAGGTGCAGTAGACTCACTTTTCCGTACCCCTATAAAAAAAAACAAAGAATTCCTGTAAATCAGAATTACATAACCTAATATTATATTTATTCTCATTTTTATTCATTTTTCATTATTAATAATACACACCTGCCTCCGTCTGTCTGCACCACCTTAAGGTCGACTGGGAGAAAATGCCCTTAGGCATTAAGACCGCTTGTACTTTACATTTGTACAAACTGTAAATAAATAAATAAAAAATTTACATTGGATTTTTACTCATGTAAATCCCGACGAGGCCTATGTCCAGCAGTGGACTGATAAAGGCTGATGATGATGATGATGAAATCCCGACGCCCCCTGTTTTTTTTTGTATGGGAATTGTGTGAACATTTTCCCAATTTCAAGTCAGGGAAGCCCCTGTTGTGATTGTACGGAATGCGTATGCGGTACGACTGTCATGCTGAGGCCTAATTTCACCATGCTCTGTTAGTAACTTTAACAGCTTGTTAACTGTCTTAACGGACTGTTACGGTTTTTGAGTGTCCCGCCATGCCCTAAAGGTTATTTATCTTTCTTAACTAGGCGTTCTTTTATGGGACGTACGATACTTTAACATTCACGTTAATTTTAATGCCCGACTAACTAACGCCCGAAGAAATTGGTGAAATTAGACCTGAGAGTCAGATTTGATCTCCGAGTATATTGTATTAATTTGCTCAGAATCAACCCGGAATCTGGATTTACCTCTACGCAAGTAGATACTAGTGCCCAGTTTTATATTTAGACATGCCAAGGCATGCGTATCGAAGGCTTTTTGAGGCACAGCCTTTATCAACGTAATTTCATTTTTAATGTTATGGATATTAAAGATGAAATTACATTGATAAGGTAATGTTATGACATTACCTTCTACTTTTACCCAAACCCCTGCCGTAGGGTGCCATCAGTGGGCGCCGGGCATAAATATACCTATCAATCGAGTATAATATAGTACCGTAGAAGCTAGGAAGCGTGCTTGTCATGGCTTGTGCACATTTCTTCCACACCATTCGATATTTATGTCGCCCATAAATCAGATTTTTTTACTTTTTCCTATTCCGTCGGAATCTAGACAGTGTGCATGCCAGTATATCTGAGATTAATTAATGTGTTTAAATATTAGCTAATAACTCATAGATCTAGTGGCATAGTTCAGGACAAAAATAGAATATTCCAAATTCGAACTAACCGAGTTTGTGCGTGTTCGAAATTTATATTATACCGGCAGAAAACTGTAAGAAAAGTTCGTGATTTTGCGACCTACAGAGTATAAACATATTGAATATCAACGCTACAGATCTACAAAAAGAGACAGGAATTAGCCGCGCAATCGTTTTGTCTCTTTCTACCGTATTCAATTTTGTAAGGGTATTGCCCAACACATTCCCGTTATCCATGGTGACAAAACCGGATCTATTACACACCATGGCATGTCACTTCATATTACGACAAATTACTTTTACGTGACCATGTGAGTCACTTACGTGGTCAATTGACAGTACAGCCAGCTATTGCAATGGAAAGTTATAAGGATACAACTTTTCTTCTGATTATTCGGCGAGTGCTGCTGTTTTTAACCTACTTCAAAAAAGGATGAGTTATCAATTCGACGGTATGTTTATCTTTTGTAACGCGATTACTCCGCCAATTGTGGACCGATTTTCAAAATTCTTTTTTTGTTCGAAAGGAGATACTTCTGAAGTGGTCCCATAGTCACCAAGTTAGGATCTGATGATTGGATCCTGGAGAAATCGAGGGCAACCCTCAAATTTTATTGGCCTACACATCATTTTTTTTATAGCACAGGCCGACATACGAGAAAATTTTAAGGCATCTCACACAGCAATAAACGCACAAAACGGAGAAATATGGGTGCTCTAACTGCACCTTCGCAGAGAAAAGCGTGTGTGTTAGCTCACAAAGTATTTTTCCGGGATAAAAGTCTCGGTTTATTTTTTCCCGGTATAAAAAATAGCCTATGTTACTCGCTAATAATGTAGCATTTAAATTAGAATTATTAAAATTATTTCAGTAGTAATTAGTTCAGTGAGTTATTCGTTACAAACATACAAAAATACAAATCTTTTCTCTTTATAATATTAGTATAGATAGAAAGCCTCCCCATTCTAGCATCCGCGATCACTTGATATCCGAAAAATTATCCCATAAAGTTCGCAGGCCGACGAAAACAAAGCTATGTAAAATAAAGCTACCTCACATGTGTATAAAATTCAACAAAAACAGTTATTTTATTTTATTTAAGACCAGTTTTTGCTTGCGGCTCCGTCCGCATGAAAAACCTTTTCCTGGACAAAAGTGCCGCTTTATACTTTCCCAGGATAAAAACCTATGCAAGTATGTAGCCTATATCCTTCCCAGGATCTTAAACTATGTCCATACCAAATTTCATCGAAATCCGTTCAATAATTTCGGAGATGTGCATTAAAAATCAAAAAGAAAGACAGAAAAGAATTATAAAACATCGCTGATTTGTGTTCCATGACTGTGACTGATTTTTTTATGGTGTCCCTGCACACGCGATATTCGGCCAATGTCGAGTGTATTATTTGACTGCCTCAGTGGAGTAGCTGTATTACGGTACGACTGCAATGCTGGGGTCTCGGATTCGATCCCCGGGTCGGGCAGTCATATTGAGATTTTCTAATCAGTGTCAGCCCGGAGTCTGGAATTTGTGCCCGATATGGCGATAGGCTCCCCGCCTATCACATCATGGGACGGAATACGCACAGCGAAAAGTGAGTGCACTAGTTGTGCCTCTGCCTACCCCTCTGGTGATAAAAGGCGTAAATATGCGTAAATTTGGAGAACTGTCAACGGACATTCGATCGGTCGGTACTGTTTTGCTCTGCTCCGTAGAAATTCGAGTTGAAAACTAGGCAAATCTAATCAATTTGTGAATTTATTGCGATACATGTGTGACAATAACTCCAAAGTTAAATTGTGTATAACAGTATTGTGATATTTAATCAAATATAGAAGATACAACGAAAATTATTAACTTAACCTTGACCTACCTCAATATCGTCGCTTCTAATCGCGCAGTGAATACCTTGTGAGTGTGTGTGCGGCTACCTGCTTCGTCCGCTGTTGCATTCCGGTATCTTTCACTACAGTTACAATAATAAAGTGAATACTCGCACCACTTTTGTGCTCCGACGAATCAACGATATGTCAATAAATTGTGCAACGTGTGGTAAACACTTACAAAACACTAAACATATGGATTGTTCTAAATGCAAGGGATCATATGACCTACAATGCCTCAACATGTCTATTGATGCATACCTAAAAATCCATAAACAGACCTGGGTATGCCCAAAATGTGTGAGCCCACAACCAAAGCAAGGTAACACTATTTACTCGGCTTCAGTTTGCAAAGTACTTCCTGACGAGAATGTCAACACAATGAGGGGTTCTCGTGGCAAGATTCCAACGATTTCGGATGCATCTAGTATTAATCTCCTGGTGCAGGAAATTCGGGAACTAAGGTCGGAAGTTAAGGAGTTAAAGCAGCAATACAATGATATTAACTTACTGAGAAATGATGTCCAGGAACTAAAAAACCAACTAGCGGACTTCACACCATCCATATCTCAACATATAACAGAGCTTCACAAAAAATTAGATTCAAAAGATAAAGAAATAATAGACTTAAAAATGTCCCTAACTAACTTACAAAAATCCATAAATACTCAAGAACAGGCTGCGTTAAAAACCGAACTCGAAATTTGTGGAGTCCCTGAACTTATAAACGAAAATCTTACCCACATTGTATTGACCTTATCGCAGAAACTCAATGTAGTTTTACAGGAATCCGACATAGCAGATATTACTAGAGCAGGCCCTAAACAGCACACAGGTAACAAGTCACAACCCGAACCAATCAGACATCGCCCTATTACCGTCAAACTGACTAGAAAAGCGAAAAGGGATGAACTACTTTCGGCGGCCAGGATGAGACGTAACATCTCCACTGATAACATTACCAACACTCCGCCCACATTAATTTACTTAAATGAGCGCCTCACCAAGGAGAACAGGATGTTGTTTCGTGCTTCTAGATCTCGTGCTAAAGCTCATGGGTTTCGTTACTGTTGGCTCCGTAATGGGGCAATATTTGTTCGTAAAGCAGAAAATGGTAATGGGAGCAGGAATCCAGCTATTCGCATTAATTCCCTTGAAGACTTGGAAAAACATGTTGGCCCAGCACCTACTTCAACTTCTGTCCCAGAAACGGCTCTTAATAAATAAGTTACCTATATCCACATTATTACTCACATTTCATCGTGAAAATAACTGCTCAACAATCACACAATCTGAAAATTACAGAACCTCCCCCATAAATGTCCTTTTATCGCCACAAAAACTTACATGTACTCCTCACTCACACACATTCAAGTTTTACATCTCCCACAGTAATTACACGCTAATAACATTATACTATATTATGCACTCTATTAATGCTTTCTTTTTTAGTTGTAGACTGGCACTCCACCTTGTTCTTGAGTTAATTCATAATGTTATAATTCTATATGAGTATATTCGTGATATTATAAGCTATGGCTTCACGTGATATTATGCAATATATTGATAATGCTCATACTGCTAAGTGCCACTACGTAAAAAATATTGAAGAGTGCACACATATCTTTTCTGAATCTCATCACTTCACAATCCTTTCATTTAACATACGTAGTATTAATAATAATTTTGACAGCTTAATTGTAGTACTCAAGAGATTTGGTATTGCTTGTGATATTATTGTGCTTTCTGAATGTTGGATAAGAGAGGGTTCTTTGATCCCTCCTATACAAGGCTACACAGTTTATCACACACGTAAATGCATAAACAAAGCCGGCGGTGTTGTTGTGTATATTAAGGACATATGGGATCCGAGAGTATCTGAACCCCATCTAGAGGACGCAAATTGTCTTATGATTGATATCCCTGGCAAAATTAAAATCTTAGGGGTATATAGATCTCCATCATTTACAAATATTAATCCCTTCCTAACCTCCTTAGATGAATTAGTCCGTAATCAGAACAATAAACCGTGTTTTGTACTCACCGGTGATATTAATATTAATATAATGAACACTCTTGTAGATAGTTCCACAAGATACCTCTGCCAAATGTCAGAGTTAGGTTTAATATCAGTCATAGACATTCCCACTAGACATGATTCTTGTCTGGATCATGTTTTTTATACCGGTAATGTACGTATTGAATCTGTTGTTTGTGCGTCTGGTATTACTGATCATGATATGATTATTACTGGTATTAGGGACTTTGCGGTACGTCCTACAAAAATTTTAAGACAAAGACTACGCCTTAACTATAACTCTATCTTAGAGGAACTCAGTAACGTAAACTGGTCTTCCTTAAGTAACATGGGTAACTTAAATACACAAACTAACGCCTTTTTAGATATTATCAAAAATATAGTAACTAACTCAATCCTGGTAACGACTAGTCGGTCGAAAATAATACTTAAACCGTGGATGACACATGGTTTAATACGCTGCTCTCGTTTGCGTGACAAATTACATTTAGAAGCTCGATCGCTGCCAACTAATGATGTCAAACTTCTCGTTTATTCTAGGTATAGAAATTTTTACATTAGTTTACAGCGCAAATTAAAACAGGAGTACGAATCAAATCTACTAGTATGCCACCAAAAACATCCGAGAAAACTTTGGCAGTCAATAAATACTATCACCCATCGTAAAAATACTTCAACATCTAATGCTGCCTCTGCATTACTGAATACCTATTCTAGTCCCCGGGAATCAATTAACTTCTGTAACAATCACTTTGCTACTGTGGGTGAAAAATATGCTAATAAAATCCTGGATGAAATGTCTTCTACAGAGGCCTCATTAGCTCATAACATCTCCTGCTTAGAGTCCCCAGTCAACTCCTTCTTCTTTGAACCAACTGATATATTTGAAGTGGATGCTATAATTTCGAGTCTAACAACACACAGCGCGCCAGGAATAGATGGCATCACTAATAATCTAATTAAAATTGTAAAATCCTATATCGTTGAACCGCTTACACTAATTATTAATCAAAGCTTGTCCACTGGAATAGTTCCAGACGAATGGAAACTAGCAGTGGTAATACCAATACATAAGTCCGGGTCAACTGCATCCCCTAACAATTTTCGTCCCATCTCTTTGCTATCAACCTTTTCTAAGGTGTTAGAAAGAATAGTTAATCGGAGGCTAGTACATTACCTAGAAAAAAATAATTTTCTATCACACAATCAATACGGTTTCCGGTCCAAAAAATCTTCTGAGGATGCTGTGTGTTCACTAACAAATCGAATTGCCGAACACCTCGACAATGGACGATCTTGCGTTGGGGTCTTTTTGGATTTGGCCAAAGCCTTTGATACTGTCGCTATTCCTATATTGTTGAAACGCCTTGAGGGTGTCGGTATTCGTGGAATTGCTTTACAGTGGTTTCGTAGTTACTTAACAGGGCGACAGCAATGTCTCAAAATAGATTCCACATACAGCGCCTTCACCGATATTAGCTTTGGTGTACCACAGGGCAGTGTGCTTGGACCAACCTTGTTTCTACTTTATTTAAATGAACTGGCTTCGCTGCCTCTTGTAAACGCAGATGTAATTTGTTATGCAGATGACACAGCTATTACTTTTAATGACATGGACTGGAGTCACTGCTTTAAAACTGCAGAAAAGGGGATGGCAGCAATTGCTCATTGGCTTAATGAAAACTTGCTCACGTTGAACAGAGACAAAACAAATTTCTTGTGTTTTCATAAAACTCTAGCATCGTCTCCGCGTATTAGCACTGATATTATTGTACACTCATGCGGCTATCACGTAGTACATGAAAACATAAATAGTTGCAATTGCAGAGGAATTCAGAGAAAGCAGTCCCTGAAATACCTTGGTGTATTGCTAGACGACAAACTTTCATTCAAGGAGCACATTACAGCCCTCTCAGCAAGGGTTAGAAAACTATCGTATGTTTTCAGAACCATCAGGAAAGTGGCAAACAGGGATCTGCTCTTTTTGATTTACCTCAGTCTCTGCCAATCAATCATAACATATTGTATAAAGGCTTGGGGCGGCGCTGCCTCTTCCACTCTCATAAGTCTGGAAAGATCCCAGAGGTCCGTACTTAAGGTCATTTTAAATAAACCAGTAAAATTCCCCACATCTCAACTGCATAAAGAGTCCCAACAATTAAGTGTGCGCCAGCTGTATATCTTCAATGCATGTATTTCCACGCATAAAAAAGTTCATAAGTGTACTGAATATAAAAATATGTTAAATCCTAGAATCTTTAGAATACCAGTTCCTACAGTGAAAACCAATTTTGCTCGTCGTTTCCAAAACTTCCTTTTTCCCCACTTATATAACAGTATAATTAAAACATGTGATATCAAAAACAAGACGGTTGGGCAGGCCAAAATTAAGCTTAAAGAATATATTTCAAACTTAAGTTATAACGATTCAGAAAATTTGCTGAAAGTACTTCAATAATGCACCCCACCCCCTCACGCACACATACACACACACACACTCACTCACTCACACACACATACACACACACACACACACACACACACACACACACACACACAAACACACACACACACACACACACACACACACACACACACACACACACACACACACACACACACACACACACACACACACACACACACACACACACACACACACACACACACACACACAGACACACACACACACACACACAAACACACACGCGTCATTAAAATAATTAAGTTATGTTTTATATTGTTGAGTTGGTAACATTCCATTGTTGTAATGTAAAATTGTTATACCTGATTGTAATGTAACAGTTTATCTTAATATTATGATTGTCTTAATAACAGTACAGTCCTCTCGGATATAACCAATATTTGTAATGGTCGCCACGATACAGGCTGCGCCTAGTGTGGCTATCATAGATCAGTTTATTACTGTAAAAAATCGTATTAGTTTAAATAAATGAATTATTATTATTATGTTGTATCTTTCCTGCGGGAAATCACGGCACGAAGACCGGTCCTTTTGGAAGGCTTGCGTGGGGATATGGATCCAACACGTAGAGGCCCCCTTAAGATACATTACTCTAGTTGGGATGTGTACGCCTTACGGGTACTCTCTCTGTCTGTACTTAAGGAGGAAATACAGCCAAAGACAGCGCCCGTAAGGCGTAAGGACTATTGCAGAGAAGATGGGAATTATACTGGGTCTATGGATGGGATCTAGATGGACTGGTTGCTGGGCTATTGATTGAGACAACGGGACGCCTGCCAAGTAAAATGTCTCAATCATTTGTATTCAAGGCAGACGGTGACTTGCCCCCCACTAGATGGGCATCCCAAAAAGTGGCGTATGCCAAGGACGCAACATCGGTGTGGGTGGCTAAAGGGTGTCGAGAGGTGTGCACCGATTTCACCATCGCGGGTCGCTAACGCGTCCCGGAGTGGGCTTCCTCGCTATTATGCAGATTGAGCACTTCCACCCTGGAGCTCAGGTTCTTAGCTCTTGCGATTTCCACCCCTAGCCGGCCAGTTAAGGCAAGCCAAGGGTCAGGGGGTCTCATTTAGCCCCCACGGAATCAGGGTACGCGGTGTCGCCACTCACCGACGGCTCGCCACAAAGCCGCCCCTGCGGGCTTATTATTATTATTATTATGCGAGTATGCGTGTTCCATTACTCTTTTTTCTTCACTCCCTTTCTTTTTTATCACATTTCTTTCAAAGAATTGACACACCAGATTCTTTATTGTAGTATTGATATCCGACCTACTAGAATCTCATACTGTCCAATTTCGAAAAGGTTGGCTTACAGCGTTCCTTGAGTAAAAGTCAATAGAAAGTGTTGTCCACACGTGCATTATTGTAAATGTTTCTAGTTTCCTTCATACCATAACATTATAATGTGAAAATTGGCGCGTGACACGAACCATAATGACAACCAAACGGACATTCGGACACTACTGTTATTACTATTGCACAACTATTAACTTTCTAATTTTTATAACTAAGTACGACTCATTCTGTATAATGAAACTCATGTCACTTTCTTTGGAAGTTAAATAATATTTTTGCTAACTATTTAATAATAGTTGATGACGTTGACATTACTTTCGGGTCAATTACCTCTTAGTTCTTACCAAAGACATTCAACTACAAAATGATTTCATTCTTCTGGAGGTAGGTCTCTCATATGTTAAGAGTCCGTTTGGGTGGGTACCACCGCAATATCTATTTCTACCGCCTGGTAGCAGTGTGCATGCACTGTTGTGTTTCGGTGTGAAGGACATTGTAGCCAGCGTAACTACTGGACATAATGAGGCTTAACATCTTATGTCTCAGGATGATAAGCGCAGTGGAATGCCACACAGTACTTTGTAACTAAAGGTGTTGCATGGTGTTACTACTGTTTATGGGCGGTCGTATCGCTTACCATCAGGCCAACGGCGTGCTCATTTCATCATTATAAAAATATAATAAAAAAAACTTTGTTCAGCAGATGTCACTAAAAATAAATAAACTATTATTTATTCATTTTTTAGTTGGATTGTCTATAAAAGTGTGTGTTTAAAATATTGAATTGTCATCGGTCCTTCATAAGAATCCCAAATTTCGATTTAATTGGACGTTTTGAAGGGGGTCAAAATCATGTTCAAAGTGTCCGTTACATACGTACATACGTATGAAGCTAATAAAGGCGTATTAAAAATGTATTAGTTACACACACATCTTATTGAAATACTAGGTCAATTCAAAGTACAACAAATCGAATACGACAACAACTACGATCTACAAATATGATGACATAAATCATGAGAAATTTAAACGCAATACGAAATGCCAATAAATCATTTCACACTATAACAAATGGCCCAATCCGATAAAACCGTGGGAACTTGGGTTTCGTGGCCACCCATCGGCTATGCTCCACATATTCGCTGATTGCTTTACAAAATTATTGAACTTAGTCCACTTTATACTGGTATTTGAGGAAATGAAAGTTTGAAAGTGTATCGGAATTGATGTATCCTGTACGTAGATTAGTATGTTTTTGAGTCACCAGTATAAGGTCGACTTATTTATTGCACAGACCGGTAAAGTAATGTGTGGGTCTATTGTGATAAATGCTCTTCATCGCGCGTAGCAATACTGCAATAGGAAATCCCTAAACATGATCCAATTTAAGCAAAACATAACTGATGAAAAACCGTAAATACCTTTTAAATAACCTGTTTCTAAAAATAACTATTGTCTATAAGTAGACTGAGTACGAAAAGCTGGTAACCACTGTTTAAATATTAAGAATTTTTTAAGGTCCTAAAACTAAGCCAGATGAAATAATGAAAACTTTAATGAATACCAACGTACAGCTAAAATAATTTAGAGTAACCCGAAAAACTAAAATTATTCATGCGTAGGTAATCCTTCACCAACCCTTTTAGAAATGCAAGCGTGATGGGTGGTTATACAAAGTAATTTTAGCTTTTCTTTCTAGCCCTAAGTTTCTTTTACCTTTATTTATAATATTGACATAAGAATTACATAGCCGGACAAATTCCCACAATCATACAATACAATTGTACAAGCTAACTAGCAATCGACCCGTGAGACGACAATTTTTGTTCAAACGTGTATTCAATAAAAGGAAAATTAGAAAGCGCTGCCTATGGTAAACAAAGAGCACGCGGAAGTCCTATTATTTTGGCTATTGTTTAAAACAAATAATACTGATTTGATGATAGGTTTGAGGCAATTGAATACATAGCTGTGGAAAAGTAGCCGATGCAATTCCCAGATATTATAGACACCTCGTTTTTTAACCGACTACCAAAGGATAGCTACGTACCTATTTAAGTTTTAGTGATCTACCTACTCAACTTTACGTAAAGTTGTTTTACCTACATAGATTATTCCAGACAGGTATTAAATGATATTAACTACTGGTGGCAGGTCTCTCATATGTAAGAGTCCGTCTGGGAGGGTTCCACCGCAATGTCTAACCGCCAAGCAGCAGTGTGTATGAACTGTTGTGTTTCGGTTTGAAGGACATTGTAGTCAGTGTAACTACTGGACATAATGAGAGTTAACATCTTATTTCTCAGGATGACGAGCGCAGTGGAATGCCACACAGTACTTTGTAGCTCAAGGTGCTGAATAGTGTTGTTACTGTTTATGGGTGGTCGTATTGCTTACCATCACACGAACGGCAAGTAATTTTAATACTGCCAGCGTTTTTTTAGCATCATTAGTAACAGATACAATAAATCTATAGGTACTAATATTATAATTGTGAAAGTTTGGATGTTTGTCACTGAATCACGCCAGAGAGGTGATGTCCGCTTTTTGTATGGGTGCTGGCCCCAAAATCTAACCGGGCTCAAACTTTATGGATATTAAAAAGGTGCAAAAATATGAAACTTGGATCCATTAAAAAATATTTTCAGATCCCTCCATTTATAACAAACTTTTTATAAACGTTGACGGACGGACATAGCCTTTGAACGGATATGAATGAAAGGACATCTCCAAAAACGGGCATAAAGTTCTAACCAAGATACTTTATATATAGGTACTTGGATAGTACTCTCTAAACTAAGCCTTTGGAATAAATCGTATATGTTGTATTTAAGCTCTCCGATTTTGAAATTTATTATGTTATTTTAATTTGCTTAAAGACTACCGTAAACTGTTCCTAATTTGCTCCTATAGGGTTAATTATGCTCCAATTTCCTAAAATGTTTTAACTCTTAATATGTCCAAATCGTTGCAACATTTCTTTTAATTGTGAACGCACCCGAAACATTTTACTTATAAGTGGAACACTGAACTGGCAAATTATCCATTCGCCATTTTTTTTTTTTATGTCAGGTGCAGTTGTAGGGCAAACATCAAAAGTTATCTTTTTTTTTAATACGAAAAAGTCACTTCCATCTTGAAATCTGCATGGCGCATTAAGGTAATTATGTTCTAATGTTATTATGTATATGATTAGGTAAACGAATATGTAAATATTTCATGGAATTGCTGAGTTGGTCATAATTTAACCACACCTTTTGGCGTGCTCATATTTTTTTTCGTACTATGGGGTAACTTCGCACCTGGGGTAAACCCAAAAATAAGCCTTTAAAAAGTAAATAGTTTATTCATGGTAAGTGGTTATTAATACATTTTTTATCTAGGAAATTGTTACCTATTTATTTTCAGCAAAGATGCTAAGAAACTATATAAAAACATATAGGGTCGAAAAATTACAGCTCCGAAACTCTAAAACAATGTTTGGCTTCCATAGGAAATAAAGAATTAACGCAAAGAAAAGCCAGTGACAAGTATGGCATCCCACGCAGAACCATTATTAAACAGCTCCTCATCCTACTACTACGAACTAAAATGCCATCTTGACCTCCAGTCTCTCCAACAACATTTTCAAGTGAAGAAGAAGCCTTATTTGTCAACTGCAACTTTGTAACCAAAGTTACTATTTAAGTTAGCAGTGCCTATTTTAATTTAAGAATATAAAAAAGTCAATGAAAGAAAGTGATTTTGTAACTTAATTTAAGAATGTAACATTATGTCTTTAAAAACACGGTTTGTTTTAATTTTTACCCAATTTTCGCTAATTAATACTATCAAAAATAGTAAAGCGTAATAGCACTGGAGCATAGTTCGAATAAGGAAAGCATAACTATGGTTAAAAAGCTTCTTCAATAGAGATTCCTTGTGAAATATGCCCAGGAGCAAAGTTACCCATGACCATGGGTAATTTTGCTCCTTATTCATAGTTTTATATATGTAATGAAATACTTAATGACGCTGATTTAAGTTTAAAAATATGGTAGATAACATGTTATTCTTTAAATTAATACATCTGGGTATATTTCACAAATAATAGTTTAAACAGTATTCATAATTCCCTTTTTTTGGAGCAAATATTGGAGCAAAGTAGGACCATTTTACGGTACACTTAAAATTAACGTTTATAAAAAGTTAGTTATAAAACTGTAGAGACCTAAAAATATTTTTGGATCTAAGTTACATATTTGCTCCCTTAATATCCATAAACTTTGAGACTGGTTGGATTTTGAGGCCCAGCACCCATAAAAAAGCGGATCATAAAAACATATAAAAATAGATTATTGCCTGGAACAGCACATATGCTACTTTTATCTCTAGAAAATAAATAGCGGCGCTTTGGTCACGGAAAATCTTTTAAAGGCGGGCGCAGGCGCAAGCAAAAATCCAGCTATCCCCACAAAATTTTTAATTAGAAACTGAACTCTTGTTTCTTAATATCCGTATAAATTATGCCTTGAATAATATACTTGTAGATACCGATAAACGTGATTTTTTGTTGACAGTCGCGCGGCTATGGCTTACCGCAGTGGCTCTGCAGACCCTGCTCCTGGCAGTCAGTGGCGGCCACCATCGAAGATCCATGGCTAACCAGGCGGTACGTGCACATAAAAACCCATAGCTGATAAACACACACACACACACACACACACACACACACACACACACACTCACGCCTGTTATTCCCGAAGGGGTTGGCAGAGGCGCAACTAGTGCACCCACTTTTCGCCGTTATTCCGTCCCATGATGTGATAGGGGGCGAGCCTATGGCCATATTGGGCACAAATTCCAGACTCCGGGCTGATACTGAATAGAAAAACTCACTTTGCCCGAGCCGGGGATCGAACCCGAGACCTCAACTTTGCAGTCGTACTGTAATACAACTACGCCACCGAAGCAGTATAGCTGATAAATTAAGTACCATAATCAAATATTGTCATAAAAATTAAATGCATTTTATTATCTTATATATTTATATGGACTTTCATATACCATCACATACATAAATAAAAGATTACGCATTGGGATCGATTATGGCCAATGTTTTATTTTTCAGGCTATGTCAAAAAGCGGTTG
This sequence comes from Lapara coniferarum, assembly GCA_949316025.1. NCBI lineage: Eukaryota > Metazoa > Arthropoda > Insecta > Lepidoptera > Sphingidae > Lapara > Lapara coniferarum. The sequence goes on from OX438928.1 coordinate 4,273,798, forward strand.
GAGGCCAGTAGTTGGTTCCAGCGGCCTACTCTACTCATTCGGAGGTGCTCCAGCTTACAAAATTCCCGTCCCTGTCCTGGATGTCTATCAGTCTTCTGCACGACCCATAGCTACTAGAGATGCTACCAAATTAACTTCTATAGCCCAATCTTACCGTCCAACCACACTGCGGACGGTGTCATCCGCTCCACCGGCTAACCAGCCCATAAATTCTTACCACAACCCATTCGCCTATAACAACCATCAGTTTTCCTACAAATACGTGCAAAACATACCTCTGGATAGCTCTCTAATAAGGAACCCTCACAACCCATTCGCTGCTCGTCCAACTTACTCGAAATATCCAAATAAATTCAAGCAGCAAGCCCAAAATAATATTATGCAGCAGTTGACTAGCATACAACCCATACATTTTGGACAATACCAAACGGCCAAGCCTTTGGATATATTTGGCAAACCAATAGAAACTTATGTCAGGCCGAATGAAGTGAGGAAGCCTGTTCATCAGACCACGATGGAGATATTCAAGCCTGAAGTGTTCAAGTTGCCGGACACCGACACATCAGCGCAGTCAGTCAGTCAGCAAGTGAAGACAGCTCAGCAGCAGAGCCTCGTAGGCTCTCAAAACCAAGCGTTCAATCCTTACCAACAATACACATTCCAAGACGCTGCCCTACCAAGCGTTTTAGGTAAATAATTCTTAAATATTTTAATATCTATTACAACCAGGAATAAGGTAAACAAACCAAAAAAAAAGAAATTTTACTAAAACATGTAATCTGAAGCAAAATAATAATAATGTACATGTATTTTTCAGGGTCATTTGGCTCATTTGGAGTTCAGTCAGTCAAGGGACGTGATCCAGTATACTTTGGCACGAAGTCCACCTTCGCTCCTCCTCAGCAGACGAAGCAAACTATATTTAACTCGTTCAGCTACAATCCCAATTACAAGTCGACAACAGCTCAAGTTGTATCTACCACCCCGAGATATCAGTCAACGGCCAGTCAAGGCTTCTTTGGATCAACATTTACAGATTTTAAAGTAACACCCGCGCCCTATAGTAAGTTCTCTACCGCTCCCAAAATAGACCCCAATGCTGGAGTGAAAGAAAATTTCAAACCAAGCCCGCAAGATCCGTTCACGAAACACTACCAAAACGATTTCAATAAACTAACAGTCACCACATACAACCCGGTCCAGACAACGACATTAGCCAACAGCTATTTTGATTACAGTTTCCCATCCCAACAAAATGTTCAGCTGCAAAATTATTATGATGATCAGAGCGTTAATTATAACTACGAAAAGAAGAAACAAAAGATCCACGACAATGTTGCGTCCAGTGTAAATCAGCAAAACAAACAATACACGACAGCTCCGAAACCAACTCAATCGGATGATACTTTATCAGCTCCATACAGACCGACTTATGAAGTCGTAGAAACAACAGAACCAGACGTCGCATCTCGTCCGTCCACTGTTGCTTGGCCTCTAACATCACAATCGTACAACTACGCTAACCAACAAGCCACAGAGCAAACACTAAAAAAACAAGAATATGAGACGGCGTTTAGTAAACCAACCACCACACCCTTGCCTGAACTTCCAGAAGAATACGCCATAGTAACCGAGGCTGAAAAAGGCTATGGAAACTCTTTGAGCTACGACAGTGCAATCGAATCTCAAAGCAGGCGGCCTCTTGGCGACGACTTCGAACCAATCGGAAAACATAAGCTCAAAGACTACTATTATAAAGTATCTACACCGGCTTATAATGACTACAACGCAAAAAGAACGAAAAAGCCCAGCGAGTCTAGTCGGTTAACAACAGCAGTAGAAACGTCGACACGCTCTGTCAAAGACTTAAATGATATACCAATTGAGACCTTACCGACACTACCTCCTAATTTACATTTCAAACGCCCAGGCGGAACATCGGACCCTATTGACAAGGACAAAATACGCAAACGAAATAAAATAAGAAGACGTCGTCCTATTAACGGAAATGTAAACCGCAATAATAATAATGTCGTCAATGAAACTAGTACTCATTCCAGTACTGTCCAAACTACGGAACCAACTCAAACGGCGGAAAACCAGGAGATTCATACAATCAGACCGAGAGTCAGGCCAACGAAATCTAACCAGTCTAACCCTACAACTCCTAGTGTAACTACAGATTTGACAACTAGCGCTTTACCAACAGTTTTTCCGACATCACCAACTATAGTCAAAAAGAAACTTATCTATCGACGTTTACCAACTACAACAGAGAGGGTAGAAAGTACAACAATTTACTTTGAAGAAGCGAATAAAGATTCGCCAATCATGAAAATATCAAACCGTCCTTACTTATCTAAACCAGCTGTAGCAGCCTATGAACTTAGAACAGGTGAAACACCCGATTACTCACACAAGCAAGATGAAAAAGATACTCCTACTAGCGACGTTGATGTAAGCCTTACTGACACATATAAAACATCAGTTGAAAATGCTCAAGAATTTTCATTCCACAAAGATGTAAAACCTATTGAAGCTAAATTAGAACCCGTGACTAGTCAGCGATACAGAGAAACAACCACGGAACCAACAAGTGATACATTCGATACTGAAATAACTACAACTCCACGAATTGAAACCAGTTCAAATGTAGTGAAAGGTAATAGAACCCGTCTAAGGAACAAATACAACAGACCAAGATTTAGCGTGAAAGACTATAGAAACAGAATAGGTTCAACTACAAGTACTGACACCCCTGTTGAAAACACGCCTAAAGTAAGATTCCCTCAACGAAGAATCCCTTTTAATGAAAACGGCGATGGCGAAACTACTACTGAAAGAAAAAAATTTACACCTAAAGATCCAAGACACAAGGTTAACGACACAGATAATAATGAAGAAAAAGAAAAAGAGATACATTCCATCAGAAACAGACAGAGACAACCAGTTGATAATGGAGATGGTAGCATTCAGAAAATATCGTCCCGAATACGTAATGGTCAACGAAGACCAAGGCCTACAGAAGAAAGTGCTGAAGTGCCAACCACAGTACACAGCAAAAGGCCCCTCCGTAAGAAAATCAAAGACTCCGAAGTAGTAGAATCGGTACAAGACATTTCAGTGACAGAAACAACTGTGTATGACGTCAAAAATGATATAACATCAGAGAGAAGTAAATCAGAGAGTGCTATAATGAAAATAGCTGACAAAAAGCATCATGACCACATTGAGCATTTGTTTGAGCATTCTAAACGAGTGTCAGATCTTACATTAGCTGCAAGTAAAGATTATAATAAACCAGGGATGTTTAAAACAGTAGCGTCCAATAGCAGAAGGATACCAAATTACTTCACGATAGCAACAGACGACCCTATATTACCAATAGAAGCCTTCTTCCCTCAACTCAATCAGAAGAGAGATGTGTAAATTAATTTTATACCAAATCCCTGTTTCACTGCCAAAGCTATGATTCTTATAAATTGGGCTATTATTATGTAGATGTAGCATAGGACATAGGTTGTATTCGCGAATTTTGACAACAAATCTGACTAGTTTAGTTTATTCCTAAGTACTTGAGTATTATTTAAATCTACGTGGTTATTGCTTTAGAAGTATAAGTTTAGTAAACCGTTGCAAAACACAACATTGTGTCACCGTAAAATCTATGCATAACGTTACCCTACCAGAGAATCACATCTAAGACCTCTCATTCAAACTTATGAACTGGTGACAGCGTATAACATTTTGCCCGCGGCTCCGCCCGCGTTAATAAGTTTTTCCGGGATAAAAGTAGCCTATGAGTTAATCCAGGACATGATGTACCCGTGTGCCAAATTTCATTGAAATCCGTTTAGTTTTTGTGTGAAAGAGTAACTAACATCCGTACATCCCGACTTACAAACTATCGCGTTTATAAATAATATTAGTAGGGTTATAAGAATGCGACAGAGAATAGAAAAGTATTTAATTTATTGGATTAATCATAAAAAGGTATCATTAATCCTATTGTTGTCATAAACCTAATATTCAAATAGTTCGCTTATATAACCCACCAATTTAAGGTGACTGTGACTGGCTATTAAATATTTCCCCCTTGGTGCTCATTTAGTCTGTAAGTTATAATAACTCAAGATGTGTGTAAAGATTATGTTACACGATGTAATGACGATTTATCACGTGTATGACTCGAGTGTATGTCATTGTATAACAGTTGTGTGAGCGAAAACTATTTATGTTGTAGTTATTAGTTGTGTAAATAAATTATTCTTAACAATTAATTGGTTTTATATATTTGTAACTAATAAGTTGTTTGATAATTATAAGCAACGATAGGTAAACTAATGAATTATTGCCCAATCTTTGAGGTGTGTTCTTAAAAAAAATAGCTATAAATAAGATCTCTAATCCGATGTTATCGACACTACAGTAGAGTCGTAGCAAAGATGCTTTTCTGAAAGCGTTAGGTCTTATAAAAAAAAATATGCCACTGACATATACGAAGTCTTTCGCACCGAGTCATTCTCATACATATGTGTCTACTCTATTGACCTTAACGCTTGTAAAAAAGCATCTTCACTACAGGCTCTGTGCCTTAGCCAAGACGCCTTTCTAGTTTCTTCTCTATCGTTTTTCTATGTCTATCGCTAGGGTATATCATTCCCTTTGATTGACATAGGTCAAAGGTTAAAAAATCTTGACTCGTGTCAATTTGAACTCGAGTTACCGAGTCAACTTGGCGCACCGTGTACCCTCGGTGACGACTAGAAATTACTAGAAGTCGCTAATTCACTAGTCGCTGCATCTACATCGCGAACGTTATTGCGAGCAATTTAAAAAAATTATGGCTAATTCAGCATTTTTCATTTGACAGAGTATGCAGAAATTCAATGTAACTAATGAACAATAACTATTATACTGTATATTATTTAATCTTCCGGCATATTAGTAATTACATAATTTAAAAATATTTGAACAAATCTTAGTCGAGTTACAGGGTGTGTAAATAGGCAACTCTATTGACTCGAAAACTCGAGCGACGTACTGAAATTACTCGAGTAAGTACTCGAGTCATAAAATCCTACTCGAGTTGCATCACTAGGGTTTATTAAGTTATTTTCAAGTACCTATAATAATTGTTGTAACACCACTCAGACAGCGACAACACCACACTACACACACACACAGCTGGCGTGAGTGTCATTGACTAAATAAAAAAAATGACTTGGGTACACGCAGTTTTGATAAATTAAACTTTGTTTTTTTTTAAATGTACAGCTGAAGTAGGATGTTACAAAAAACCTGTGGGTGGGCACCAGGCAATTTTGAAGTGGGCAACGACCACCCCCCCCCCCCTTCCTCTCTATGTACGCCTATGGATGTAGGACGTAATCTCTGAACTAACTGTTTCGCCTCTAAAAAGTAAAAACGATTTTGCAAAAGTATAATCCTTGAGTGCTACTGGCGGTTTTATCCCAAACATTAAACGGATTAATTCCGACGCAGCCAGGAATATAATATGTGATGATACGACAATAATATAAAAACGCCGGGTGTGCCAATGACTCCTAAAAATAGCGTCAAGTAACATTGTAATGCAATTACGATGTAGATAGCCAAACCATAACCTCCTAAGGCGAACAGCTGTTATCCACCCACGTGGTGATTATGATGTCACGGACTTGTGGTATAGGTACCGACTCAGCGGTAGATGTCGCTGAGGAAAACGTACATCGCGATATCAAGATTCTCCGCCGTTTAATGACTACCGTGGAGCGAGCGATCAGCGGTAAGACCTTACTTCATAGGATCATTTCTATAGTAAGCTCTTCCCGAGAACTTCACACTATGTGAATCAACTCGTAACCACGATGAGGAAACGTGGCGCGGCGCTCTGAGCGTGAGGCTGGCGATGGTAGATCTACCATCAGCCCTCGATGATCGTTCGCTCCCCTTCACGGGGGAGAGTGGGGTGCTGTCGCTGTCTGAGTGGTAATTTTAACACCTTTTATAATTTTAAAATCGTTTCGTAGTACTTCTCGTCATGGGTACTTTTATATCGGAAACGTCCTCCTAATTCAATTTATCTATATTAACGTTTTGTACAATTAGACATAATAGTAACGCTTCTGTGATCAAATCTCATTGACAATAAAATATTGTGCGCACAATCAGTGCTGCCAGATTAGGCGACTTTTCGCCATTTTGGCTATCTTAAAGAGTGTTGGGGCGACCAAAAATTGCGAATGGCGACTGGTCGCCGTTTAGGCTACGCGAATCGTGATTAGTCGCCAATTTAGGCTACTTCGGAAAGTTCGTGTTTTATGCATTGTTTTTGGCAAATTTGAGGATATTTATATAGCTTTGAGGGTACCCCCTTACACACAATCATTGAAAAATGGGGACCTTATTTTTTTTTGCTCTCCGCGTCCCCACACAAGTGGGCGACTTTAGGCTACTTCGAATTTTCGTCACGATGGACCAGTATGAATTAGAAATTGGGGAGGTTTTTTTTTTGCTCCTTCACCTCTCCATATACAAAGAGGCGACTTTTGGGCTACTTCACAATGAATTTTCGGCGACTTCAACCGTCAAACATCTGGCAACACTGCGCGCAATCAGTGATGCAACTCAAGTAGGATTTCATGACTAGCCACTCGAGTAATTTTAGTACGTCACTCGAGTTGTACTCGAATTTTCGAGTCACTCGAGTTGACTAAATTCACACACCCTGTAACTCGAGTAAGATTTATTTAAATATCTTTATATTACAAATATGCCGGAAGATGAATAGTTAATTTCTGCATTCTATATCACACGAGAAATGCTGAATTAGCTATATAATGGGAAATGTCTGGTCCATTTGGAGGCGAGAATCGTAAGAAAACATCGTAAGCCGTAAGCAATATTTGCCAGAAGATTCAATCAATCAAATCAACCCGTCTCCACCTACTGCTAAGTTAGTATGCCAATTTATGCATTACGACCATGTCAAAGTATGTTCTAATGAATTTTACGTTGTATTTTGTTATTTCACGAAAGATTCGAGTTACTGACGAACAGGCTCAAATTTTTTGTATGACAATTTTCCTAATGTCTCTACGTAATCTTAGAAGTCTTTTAGACGGGGCACCTTTTTTATGTCTATGATATAGAAGAAATCACAAAAACTTAAGACTAAGAAGTCTTTGAGGCCTGCATAAAAAAATGAGTAAGACTTATCTAAATACCTTTATGGTTATACTAGTAGTGCTCGCGACTCCGCCCGCGTGAAAAAGTTTTTCCGGGGTAATTTTTTTTCGGGATAAAAAGCACTCAGGAGTTATTTAGCTTCTTATTGGTGAAATAATTTTAGAAATCGGTTCAACAGTTCCTGATATTAGTGCTTTCAAACAAACAAACTCTTCAGCTTTATAATATTAGTTTAAATATAACAAGTTTCCAAATAAAAATAATAAAAATACATAAATATCTAAGTTTATTAGATAACTGACAAAGACAACATACAATTTATTCAGTTTACAATGCAAAACTATGGTATTAAAATTTATTGCATCAAATTAAATATAACTAGATTCTATCGGTGATGAATAATTCGCCCACATAGTAACAAAACCGTATTTTGACCATTACGAAAAACAGCGAAATACATGATATATTTAAAGCATATAATGTTAAATGTAATTTCGAGCCGCAAAGCAAATACCAATTCTTAATACTCATTTTAGAACAATATCGTCATTGTATTATTTTTGTAATATTTATCCGTTTTTCAAATAATTAAAAAAATATGTTACTAATAGGACGAATTGATATTAAGACTGACTTTAACAAACGCACAATCCCTAACGTCAGATAGTAATAAAATCAACCAATGAGTGGTTTATAAGCGTGACAAACTTGTCTGGTCTATTTTCGCTCTTGATCCAAAAGTATAGATAGTCATCCACGATGACGCGCGCTAATTTTCGAGCGGGAATTTCGCGGGTTAAAAGTACTTTGATTATCCATAGTATATGTAGTGTTACCAACCCTACTGTTTTAACAGTAGATTTAATGTTTTTGCTATGTCATCCTTGTTTTCTGTTTACAGTCGAAATTTAATTGATTTTTACATGCAATCTCACGGGTTTTTTGCACAGGTTAGTAAATTACTACATATTAAAATGCTGCAGGAGCTTTTTTTAGGTCACCGCCCTGTCCACTTCCCCTACTTCTTAGATGTTACCGACGGAAAAATTTATTTTTTATCTTTTTCTTTTTGCTCCTCGCTCAAAATCCCCGATGCTTCTATTTTCGCCTATTCTTTTATGAGTGAATTGTTGTTTTTTAGTTTCTTGGGGTTGGCAACACTGACTATATACTCAGCACACACATGTGTGCATTGATAGGTTTTTAATGAATATTTACAGAACATCAAACACGTGCGGAAGGTAGGGCACACTTGCTACCTTATTTATATACAGTTTATAAACCTAATGATTTATATTTACGTGAATATTAGACATTAAAATAATATTTTACGGATTTTATCGCGGTTTCTTAATTTACATTTCTCCCGATGTTTCGAGACTACAGCCTTCATGGTCACGGAGCTGGCGAACGACGAACGTCGGGAGAAAATATAAATTTAAAAACTGCAATAAAATCCGTATAATAGTTTTATTTCAAGTTTATAACCCATTTCAGTTATAGAATGTTTTGTCTCCTTCCTTCAAACTCAATTCAAAATCCGCTCGAAGGAGACAAAACATTCGATAACTAAAATACGTTTATAGACTGTTTATGAATAAAGACTATAAGCGATTAGTGATTGTGACGCGCGTTATCGTGGGTCACATTGTCTATAACCATTGGATTGTTTATTGCAATGAAACGTCAAATATAATATTATTATTATATATATTGGATTGTTTATTAAAACGAAACGTCAAGCGATCTTCATCCCGCATTAGCTTCCTCGGCCTGCATTTTGGCAGTTTTCTGAATACACTTCATGGCCGCTTGGTGGATTATTTTGTCCAGTTGATCTGTAAACCATATTGATTTGTATAGTACTAGAAATTTGCTTGTAAACCTTAGAATCTTTTTGGTCTACTCTAGTAGTAAATGAAGCTCTGTCGACGCAAAAAGTATTTAAACGAATAAATAAACAACTACAAAAGCGTTGTGCATATTGAGTTAGAAATTAATAGTGTCTCAAATTATTTTTTTTATATTCATACAAGCTACATTCATTCATACCTCTCAGTACAAGCTTAGTCCACGACTTATCACTACATAGTATAAAACAAAGTCGCTTCCCGCTGTCTGTCCCTAGTTATGCTTAGATCTTTAAAACTACGCGACGGATTTTGATGCGGTTTTTTTTAACAGATAGAGTGATTCAACGGGAAGGTTTTTATGTACTTTTAGCCTCGAAAAACTAATTAACGGGGCGAAGCCGCGGGCAAAAGCTAGTTCTCCATAATGTGACTTATGGAGAACCTTTACCCAGTATCGGTACAATAGCAATTTAAAAAAAAAAAACAATAGGCTATTAAAAATGGAAATACTTACAAATTTTATGCTGTCCCTTGATAGGAAACCGCAGCCTCAAACTGACTGGGTTGGAACAAATGAACACGAAGGGGCTGTCGCTCTCACCGTCCGGGTACCTGAATAAAGAAAATTATAACTTATTTATATACTGTAAAGTCCAAATTGCACTACGTTTTATCGCCTTGGTGTTTTATTAAAACTAAATGGCGAACATCTTTCATACATTCAAAGGTATTGTTGCAGTGCCAGTATATTTTAAGGTTGCCGAGTATCTGGAAATCATCAATTTATAAAGTTATACGGTTCGACTAACATTGTAAGGTTAACAATACTCTCTACCTATTATAAATGCGGAAGGAGTCCATTTGTGTTAGGTTCAAGCTAAATCGTTGATCCCAGTTTGATTACACTTGGTTTAAACTTGGTTCGAAACTTAAGAAACAACATACTTTCGATCTCAATTTATTGGTACTGACGAAGCTACAGCTCAGAAGACTTCGAACGATAGTACAAAATACTGGTTGTAGGTCTCTTATATGTAAGAGTCCGTCTGAGTGGATACCACCGCAATGTCTATTTCTACCGCCACGCAGCAGTGCAGTGCATGCACTGTTGTGTTTCGGTTTGAAGGATATTGTAACCAGTGTAACCACGGGACATAGTCAGACCTAAAATCTTATGTCTCAGGATGAGGAGCGCAGTGGAATGCCACACAGTACTTTGTAACTCAAGGTGTTGGATGGTGTTGCTACTGTTTATGGGTGGTCGCATCGCTTACCATCATGCGAACGGCATGCTCGTCTCGTCATTCAATGCCATAAAAAAAATATTCACCGTTTTTCGTATTCTTCCTGCGGTAGACAATCGTCCACGTTGACGCAGCCCAGCAGACACCCGGTGGGGTAGAACGAGGGAAATTTGAACTGCTTGTCTATAACATTAAAAAAAATATTTTCGAGGCCTAGGCTGTATGGCTTTGACCTTTGCCTTTCTGTGGGCAAGAATCAAAAAAATGTAATGTCAATGGTTTAGTAACACACATAGGCCAAGAAGCGTGAGGTTTCGGGCTCAATATCTAGGTGAGGTAACGAGAAATTGTGTGAGTTACCTACTCAACACTTTATCGGACACGATAAAAGCTCGGCCAAAAATGGGTCCACCGATGCTAACCACCCCTACAAGAAGATTATTCGAGAAATGCTCATAAAAAAACTTATAAATACCTACTCCAAGACAAACATAAAACTGAAAAACTTAAAAAATAATACCCAGAATCGAGACTGAAAACAGCAAAAGGCTGAAAAATACTTATACCATTCTTGAATAGAAAATAATCTACTTTAGGAGAAATACATCTATAATGTGTATTGTATAAGAATTCCGAAGGTATGTGAAGTCTGCCCAGTGCTCACCTGCATTAGGCCAGCGTGGTGGACTAAGGCCTGAACCCTCTCAATTGTAGAAGAGGCCCGTGCTCAGCAGTGGGCAATATATAATGGTATGGTATGGTAATTGTCAAAGAAGACCTATGACAGTTCATCATCATCATCATCAGCTATACGTCAACTGATGAACATGGGCCTCCCCCAAAGATTGCCAGACGGACCAGTCAAAAGTGGTCCACATCGAGCGCCTTCCTTAGTTACCTGGATACAACACCCTGTACTGGTTCTCCAGCGCCCTGACGATGTCCTGGTCGGGCGGCTTCACGGTGGACGCGATCCACAGGCGACCGCGGTGGCTCGTGTACCACGTCCGCCCTTCATGTCTGCAACATTCATATTTAAATTCTAAAACTAGCTATAGACTGGCAAGAAACTGGCGATTGGTGGTAGGACTCTCATATGTAAGAGTCCATCTGGGTGGGTACCACCGTAATGTTTATTTCTACCGCCAAGCAGCAGTGTGCATGCACTGTTGTGTTTCGATTTGAAGGGCATTGTAGCCGGTGTAACTACTGGACATAATGAGACTTAACATCTTATGTCTCAGGATGACGAGCGCAGTGGAATGCCACACAGTACTTTGTAACACAAGGTGCTGGATGGTGTTTCTACTGTTTATGCGTGGTCGTATCGCTTACTAGCAGGCGCCAGGACGGTATGCTCGTCTCTTCATTCGATGCAATAAAAAAAACTTGCAGAAGTCACCGCAAGCAATTTTTGCTGTGTACACAATCACGGCAAGCTGACTTCTGCAAATTTTTAAGCAAGATTTGCGGCATAGCGCATAGAACTATTGAAATATTATAACCGCCCTGTATTATATACTGTTCAACTGCTGGGCACAGGCCTCCTCTACTACTGAGAGGTTTAGGCCTTGGTGATTAGTCCACCACGCTGGCCTAGTGCGGGTTGGTCAGGCTTCACATACCTTCGAAATTCATATAGTAAACTTCTCAGGTATGCAGGTTTCCTCACGATGTTTTCCTTCACCGTTAAAGCAAGCTATAATTAAATAAATAGAAACACGCTTTACAAAAAATTCAACTAAAAAATAGAAAATAATTTTTATTAAACTTGAATTGAGAATAGTGTAAATAAGAAAAACATGTACCTATTTGTAAAAAAATGCGTGTGGTGCATGGTATCAATAGTTATAAATATTGACAGATAATATGAGTAGAAGGATTATCATTCGTTGGATTTTTATAAAGCGTGTTTTTAGTTTTTATAAACTACACTATATTTTTAATTTTTTAGTTCACTAAAAAACAAGTAGGATTTTTAAAAATGCGTGCTTATATAGTTTCGCTTGCTTGTAAACCATGGCGCGATCTAATTCTATGCTGGTGCCATTTATTGAAGCACAGGGAAAACTCAAGTATTATGTATTTAGTTGGATTTCTATAAAAACGTATTTTTTAGTTTCAAATATTGTATTGCCATCGGTCCTTGATAAGTATGCCAAATTTCGATTTAATCCGACGTGTTGAAGTGGGTCAAAATAATGTTTAATGTGAAGTTAGATACATACATAAGTCTGAAGCTAATAAATTATAAAAGCGTGTTAAAAACTAGGCCTTTCAATAAATCGTATAATTTTTAACTCTACTGATTTGAGATTTATGTAATTTTATTTGGCATAAAAATTACATTTAATTTATGAACGTTTTAAAAAAGTTCAAAAAAGGAACTCCACTGGTGACAACCCTATAACCCAACATAATACAAACCGTGTTAGTTAAAATGTGTAATTGAAAAATTGATTAATTGAATCTTCTGGCAAATATTGTTTACGTTGTTTTCTTACGATTCTCGCCTCCAAATGGACCAGAAATTTCCCATTATATAGCTAATTCAGCATTTCTCATGTGATAGAGAATGCAGAAGTTTAATTAACTAGTACTTCATCTTCCGGTATATTTGTAATATAAAGATATTTAACTGCCTCGGTGGCGTAGTTGTATTATGGTACGACTGCAATGCTGAGGTCTAGGGTTCGATTTCCGGGTCGGACAAAGTGAAATTGAGTTTTTCTATTCAATTTCAGCTCGGAGTCTGGAATTTGTGCCCGACATGGCGATAGGCTCGCCCCCTATCACATCATGGGACGGAATAACGGCGAAAAGTGGGTGCACTAGTTGCGCCTCTGCCTACCCCTTCGGGGATAATAAGCGTGAGTGTGTTTGTGTTTGTATAAAGATATTTAATTAAATCTTACTCGAGTTACAGGGTGTGTAAATATAGTCGACTCGAGTGACTCGAAAACTCGAGTAGAACTCGAGTGACGTACTGAAATTACTCGAGTGGCTAGTCATAAAATCCTACTCGAGTTGCCATCACTAACTGTGCGTACAATATTTTATAGTAAATAGTAACGTTTCTTTGATCAAATCTCATTATGTTTATATAGAAGAAAATAGAATAAGGAGGGCTTTTCGGACATTACAGTGCCCTTACTTCTAGTCAAAATCTACGAAACAATTTCAAAGTTATTAATATGTTAAAAACACCACTCAGACAGCGACAGCACCCCACTCTCCCCGTGAAGGGGAGCGCACGATCATCGAGGGCTGATGGTAGATCTACCATCGCCAGCCTCACGCTCAGGGCACCACGCCACGTCTCCTCATCGTGGATACGAGTTGATTCACATAGTGTGAAGTTCTCGGGAAGAGCTTACTATAGAAATGATCCTATGAAGTAAGGTCTTACCGCTAATCGCTCGCTCCACGGTAGTGATTAAACGGCGGAGAATCTTGATATCGCGATGTGAGTTTTTGTCAGCGACATCTACCGCCGATTTGATAAACTGTTATATTATCACCACGTAGTCGACAGCTGACCTCGATTTATTAAGGTTATGAGAATCGACTCTGCTTGCGACGTCAATTATGTTTGACGTCAATCGTTACTCCACACTATTGAATAACTTTATAATTGGATAAAGTGAGAATTACCTGCAGGTACAACTGAAAACCCAAAATTTGTACTTAGGACATTCTGTCCCCATTTCACTCAATTTTACTCACAGTTTAATGCCTTCAACGAGCAGGGACGCCCACGGCTGATGCATGGACAGACACCGGCCAGTGTCGCTCATCTCTTGTATCTCCGCGTCTTGGATACGGGATATAGTCGAAATTCCTGAGGACCTTGTTACTGCCGCGTATCCTTCGCCTTCTACTGATGGATCAAACTGGAATCATAAAAAAACCTTTTTAACAAAAAATAAACCGACTTCAAAACCACTACAAATAAAAAAATAATTAAAATTTGTATTCGCTTAATATATCGCACCTTTAGAACGAAAACGACACAATTCAAAAAATAGAAAATTGAGTTGGCATTTTTAAATAATCAAAAACTAGTCCCTTATTTATAAAAAATTAATAAAAATGGGACCGATATAACAGTTTTGTCCTTTTTCTGTTTGAATATGGCTGTGTTTGAACTATTATTGTATTGAGAACTTCGTTTTAAGTAATTTTATGACGATAGCTCAATTTTCTATCTTTTTGAATTGTGTCGTTTTCATCCTAAAGGTGCGATACACGTATATTTGGAGTGGATGCCTAATTTAAATTGACAGCTAAGCTAAGGAAATACACAAACAAATATACGAAATATACGATAATTATTTTTTGATTTATAGTGGTTTTGAAGTCGGTTTATTTTGTTAAAAAGTTTTTATTTATTGCTTTTTTGTTACTTAATTATAGAATAGTGTAAACAATACATCATAGATATACGATTGCAGCATTCGCGAGTCATCTGCTGTGAGTTATTGAAGAGTTCCATTGTATATCTCTGAAGATTTTCATCAGATCTTCATAAATTATATACTAAAACCTTCCCTGAAAAATATATATTTCAATATCGAAAACCACATCCAAATCGGATCAGTAGTTTTTGAGAAACTCGCGGCCATACAAATTTACATACATACATACATACAAACATACATACATACGGATCGAATACAGAAACTCCTTTTTGACGTCGGTTAATTACAATTTAAATGCTTATCGCCTTACTAAGATACATTGTATGTCCATCCATTATTAAGTCTTGTGTCCAAATGTGTTGAATAATATTAAATTTTAGAAACAGCAAGACAAAACTTTATTTTGATGGATGCATAATTATGTTACTATCAATGTGCATAATGCAGCATTCTATACAATTCCTAGGCATTGTATAGAATGCCTGCATTATACACATTGCTGGTGTATTGAGAATAAAGAAATTGTCGCGTTTATCCTTTAGGCGACTTCTATACCAATAAACAGTAATTTTCGTTAGTTAGTTTCAAGCACGATTTTGATTGAAAACTGCAACAAGTTTGAGTCTTCACACAACAAAATTTCTGAAACACGTTGGAACTTGGTAGATAGATTGAAATTAAAGAAAGATATGAAAAATCTGGCTCGTTTATTCCATTAGTGATGAAATAGTCTTTCCGATGATGTATTATAAATTAATCAGATCACTTTATTTTTTAAAAAATCATGATGATAAGTTGACTGAAATAGTAGAAATTTTAGATACACCCTCATAAGTAGATTAACCCTGATCACAGGGTGAGTATTTATCTACTTGATAGATACCTGTAGGCAATTGGTACTTGGTAGTATACCTGCAGCATTGATGCGTTGATGCCAGGTGCGACATCTCTATCAGAAGGTACTCCAACAAACATGTCATGCTGCAAGTTCCTGCCGGTGTTCGAGCTTGTAATGTTCCTGATCTTGTCCTCATCAACCTCATGCTCTATTGTCTTGTCTTCTACTATTTGACGTCCTGCAACCAGACATAGACATGTGGATTAGTTGTAGTTATAAATTCAACACTGCTATAAGTGGACTAGCTGACCCAGCAAACGTTGTTTTGCCAAACAAATTCTATTTAGAGATTCATACATACATATACACTCACGCCTGTTATCCCCGAAGGGGTAGGCAGAGGCGCAACTAGTGCACTCTTCGCCATTATTCCGTCCCATGATGTGATAGGGGGCGAGCCTATCGACATATCGGGCACAAATTCCAGACTCCAAGCTGATACTGAATAGAAAAACTCAATATCACTTTGCCCGACCCGGGGATCGAACCCGAGACCTCAGCTTTGCAGTCGTACTGTAATACAATTACGCCACCGAGGCAGTCCGTCCAGTCAGTAGAGATTCATTTCGTAGAAAAAAATGAATAAATTATTGTAAGTAAGTGTTTGCTACTCCAAGCGTTTACTGAATGAGAAGTGACACCGGCAGACGCCTAGCACGGAAATCCTTAGGGGAAGGGTTACGTTTAGCAGTGGATATATGGCTGATGATGATGATGTCAGAGACAATACAATATTATGTTATTTATCGTAAGGATATAGAAGATTGAATCGTATTGTATCACACAGCATCAAATCTCATCCTATGCTATCATATTGCATTAAATATAATGTTAATAACGTGATGACATACGGCACTCAGCGAGCTATCGAGAAGGCTATGCTAGGTGTTTCTCTACGCGATCGAACCAGAAATGAGGAGATCCGTAGAAGAACGAAAGTCACTGACATAGCCCAACGGATAAGCAAGCTGAAGTGGCAATGGGCACGGCAAATAGTTCAAAGAACTGACGGCAGATGGGGCAAAAAAGTTCTCAAGTGGAGACCACGTACTGGCAAGCCCAGCGTCGGCCGTCCACCTGCGAAATATTTGGGGGAGGCCTATGTTCAGCAGTGGACGTCAAGTGGCTGATGATAATCTTAATGTGAGAAAAACCATCTACTCTCTACTGCTTTATATAGATTTAATATAGTATAGCACTACTAATCGGATTTGGGCAACGCCATGCCGGACTAACTATAATCATTACATTTATGATAAGAAATCCACTTCCAACTGACCAGCAAAGTCAAAAGTCATTTTCTTATTGAGCCGGGAAGCGTGTTTCTTCTCATGCAGAGACTGTTGGTACTTGTCTAGTTTGTCCTTCTCCGCAGCGTTGAGCCACACGCTGTTCGCGCTGAAGTAGTCGCTGTCGTCGTCGGTGACGCGGGTTCGACGCTCGCTGGGGGCATTATGGATATGGATCTTATAGTACACTTAACAATAGTACTGTGGGGTTAGAATGTGAAAAAAGGCATGATGCGTTTCCGCTTCGGTTTATTGTGATTGGTTGAGAGACTGACGTATCGGTCTCTCGATCAATCATAAACATCAAAATACCGATAAGTCAGTCTCTCAACCAATCACAATAAAATGAAGCGGAGACGCATCGTGGTTTATTTTTCACATTTTAAGCCCACTGACTAATTTTTGATATCACAAAATAAAGATGTATGTATAAAGCCGCTGATAATTGTTTTTGAATCTTTATATTTGAATGTATGACACAAATATATAAAACAAAGTCTCCTACCATCTGTACTCGATAAACTCAAAAACTACCAAATAGGAAGTTTTAGCTTTATATGCCGAGAAAATATAAAGCTGGATCTTTATCCCGGAAAAACTCTGTCACATGAGTGAAGCCGGCAGCAAAAGCTAGTGTAACTATAAAAACCTTGTTCTATCATATTCCAGCAGTCTGTTCCTGTGCGAGACTGCTGCCTCCCAGCCTTTGGGTCTACTCCTCTCCAGCAGGGACTCCTTCAGCTTGGCACTGGCTTTAGTCTTTGAGTTCAACTCTCTCTGCTCCTCTGGTGTGCACACCTGAAGTGACAATGTTAAAATGAACTGCTTGTACACATCATACTATTATCATGAATACAAAAGTTTGGATGGATGTTTGTTATGTAATCAAGCTAAAATGGCTAAGAGGATCCAGATGAAATTGGAAACAAAGATAGATTATGGTCTGAAATACCATATAGGCTACTTTTTATCCCAGAAAAACTTTTTTATGAGCTAGTTCATTGTTAGTAGAAATTCAATTTTGTCAATCACTGTATCATGGATACCATGCCATAAACATTACATTATAAGATTCATTCATGGTATAGAATGATCACTCACATCTCTAACAGTTTCAATAAACAATCTCAATTTTAATCTTGAATCCAAACAGAGAATAAAGCCGAAACAGCTCCAAAAAAAATTTGCTAATATAAAATGAAAAATGAACAACGATGCTACAATAAAGGCTCGATGCTTTATTAATAGTATAATATGCATGTAGCCTGTAGGTATGCTTATAATGTTGGATTTAAAGACTATTATTATTAATTGGTACTTAATAAATAACTAAAAAAAATATATAAAGACCAATACTAGTTTACTCATGGATGGGGCCACAGGCGTGGATAGCTTAGGGCATCAAGTAGTCTTAATCCGGCACTGACAGTGGTTAGTGATATTTGAATTTAATATTTTTTATTCTTGATTATTAGCTATATAAAATGAACACATCCAAGAAAACATAAGGCAAAATGCTCTAATGTTCTCTTTAGCTTGTGGTAATAAAACATACCAAATTGCCACAGAAGAGACAAGGCCCAGACCCCTCTTGCTTGCAGACGACACGGCCGCACTGCAGGCAGTTGTTGATCAACTCGTGTTTAGATGCCTGGCAGTCACAGTGATGTCTTCCTATAAAAGATAATAGTTTTTGATAATATTGAGATTGGTATTTGAAATTTTATGATAACAATAATTTACTGTTTTAAATAAATTTAAATTCACTATTTTGACTAATTATGAAGAATTCATACACCACAAATTAATTGAATCTTGAGCAATATCTGCAGATCAATTTAGAGTATCTTTTTAATCTAAGTAATTACTTGACTCCTCAAGCCCCACGAGGGACACCAGTGTCCATATATATAGGGTTTTCCCATACATCTATATATATGAGCGGGGCTTGAAGGACTAATCTAAGTAATTACCCCAGAATTCTGGGGTATGATGGATAATAGTATCAGCCCTCAAAAACACTTATATTGCTCTCATTAAAAAAATATATATTTTACCTTTCAACAGGACAACCTGAGCATTCTTCCCCTCCTGGCTGTACAGGTTGACATACTTGGTCTTCTTTTTGCCTTTGCCCTCAGGCTCTGGTGGAACTTGGTCTGCTTCAGGCTGGGTGACAAAGTCTTGCTGCTGTTTATTTTTGGATATTTTCTTTTTCTGTTGCTTTGGTAATGAACTGCCTGGAAATATTTGTTGAAATTGGTTTTGCTGCTAAAAGATAATACTGATACTATGGACATCTTAGAAGTAATTTTTTATTGGGTTCTACCAATGCTTAGCAAGTCTGAAATGCATATATTTCTTTTTATTCTATGGAATAAAATAATAAAAGTACATTTTTAAATATCTGAACTCACCTCTTTGAGGAAATTTTTTCTTCACCAATTCAAAAAAGAAATTCTTGTGTTGTGTATTGTCAAAATCAAGAAGAGTTTTTAAATATTCATTTAAATTGTTCTCATTCTCTATGGACATAATATACCTGAAATATTAATATATCTTCATATTGCATTTATACCTTTAACTAGTTAACCAATGAACACAATATGGCAATAATGCGCAAACATTTTTTCTGCCAATCCTGACGGGGGGCGAGGTAGACAGGGATAGCACACATTTAACAAAAAAAAAAACACATGTGCAGGGCTGAATATAAGATTGCTTTTTACACAATAAAACAGCAAAATCACAATTTCTGTGGAGCACCGATTTTGTCATTATCATAGAATATAATGACAGCGATCGCAAGTCACATAGTTTTAATAAAAGTTTATGACCAGCTGCGCATTTATGGCCAACAAAGGGTTCGCCTGGTCATCGCATCTCCATTAGATACTCAAATATTTATACCAATAATTTTTAACGGGTGGTAGGTCTCTCATATGTGTGCTGGCTCGGTGGGTACCACCGCAATGTCTATTTCTACCGCCAAGCAGCAGCGTGCATGCACTGTTGTCGGTTTGAAGGACATTATAGCGCGTGTAACTACTGGACATAATGAGACTAACACCTTATGTCTCAGGATGACGAGCGCAATGGAATACCACACAGTACTTTGTAACTGAAGGTGCTGGATTGTGTTGCTACTGTTTATGGGTGGTCGAATCGCTTACCATCAGGCGAACGGCATGCTTGTCTAGTCATTCAAAGAAATAACGAAAAAATCGAAACTACTACTATTACCAGTCCTGTATTATATACTACCTACTGCTAAGCACGGGTCTCCTCTACTACTGAGAGGGTGAACAGCTGTGAAATAATTTTATTTTGGCACTTACTGAATTAGATCATTGGGGACTTGAAAATCCAATAACCTGGATAGACTTTCGCTTATCCAGTTCTCCATGCCTATAATTTTTTCACAGGCACAATGTATTTATTATTTTATATTATCAAAACATATTAGCAGTATTTACTTTAGTCCAATTTAAACTTATATTTGTATCTTGAATAATGAATCTTGGAAATCAGAGACATTTTTTTTTTTTTTTTTTATAATTCTCCCTTACAGGGAAGGCAAAGGGTTCAAGCCCATACAGCCTCGTCTTAAGTGATATCTCTGGTTGTCGTAGTAAAGCAGTGGCTACCTTACCAAGACTTTATCAAGGAGTTTTGGCGGCAACGAAAAAACACTTGATTGGCACAGTTATTTCAATTCACTTCATTTGAGCACTTTAATAGAACTATATTGGATAATATACCACCATAATTATGCAATATAACACTAAGTATCACCAAAATAATGAATTAAAACAAGAGCACCTCATGACACTTCCACCACGTTCCCGCCAAAACTCCGGAAATCAGAGACAAATAAACAAGATTGGAAATGGCAGATAAAGTTGACGTTCCGTCAACGAACAGTTTCCGCAGGCTTGCCAACTTAGGGCTTTAGCCCTAAATTTAGGGCTCAAATAAGTGTATTGGACTTTTTTTAGGGCCAAAATAAATTTAGGGCTATTTTTAGGGCCATAAAAATGTTTTCATGTATTACTGTTTGAACATAAAAAAAAAATGCAAAACGTTCAAGTTTTTACACAAGGTGTAATGCTATAATGCCAAATACACATTGCCGCCGAACGTGTACGAGTCTTCACGAATCCGAGAATGTAAATCTGGCATAATACTCTATGGCCTCTATGGGCATGCCATAAAAGACACGCCAACCTACGGCGGCAAACACAACAATAATTGTTTAAAATCATTGACAATGTAGATCTTTTTACACGTTTTAAAAATAAACTAAGTTGTGTGTTATTTACCTTAATAAAACAGGGAACTTATTTAAAAAATATTAGGTATAGGTATATACTACACCATACAAAGTAATATTGACAGTACAGGGCTTTTTTTGGGGTTTTTGAATTTTACATTTAGGGCTATTTGGGGCTTTTTCATGTTGATTTTAGGGCTATTTTTTTTAGGAGTTGGTAACTCTGAATTTCCGTAGTATTATAATGCTCTTTGACGAACAATATGAAAATTTTATTCGTATATTTGATCTTGTATTTCCTTGTCTTAGCTGGCAATTTAAATTAGGCATCGACTCCAAATATACGTATATCCTAAGCGAATATAAAGTTGAATAATTTTTTGGTTTGCAGTGATTTTGAAATCGGTTTATTTTTTATTAAAAAGTTTTTATTTATTCCTTTTTTGTTAGTTAGTTTTATTATATCTTTAGCATACTTTCCATTTTGCAATATTCGAAGGAAAAGAAAGAGACAGCTATGTTAGAAGGAACAAAGTTGTTATTCTAAAAATCTCTTTAAAACATTGATTGTTCCTTGAACACAGTAACTTGTCAAAATTTGTTTTCTTTTCGATCATTTCGATTTTCAAAAAGAAAAGGTAAAGTACCTGTTGTAAAGTGAAACTTACACTTTGGTCAAACGAATGAAATAGCATATATTAAATACCTAAAGCATAACTCGATTTTTCATCACTTTCAATGAAGTTAATTGTTTACGTAATTTTAACCTGTAAATCCCTTGAAAAAGTCTATACAAATAGTCTCCTTTTAGGATTTCACGATGTCTATATCACCATTCCTGCGTTCTCCTTTCACGGACATCACTGGTGGTATGATATCCCACCAACAACTCGGTCGTTGCCAGAAAGAGGAGGCACGGTACATGGATTGCCTGGAGGCCTACGGCTTGGAGCGTGGTAAAGTGAAGTGCGCTTATCTGTTCGATGATTACCATGAATGCCAGACCTGGACCAAGCAGTTTAAGAGATTTATTGTAAGTCGATATTTTTATACAATTCGTACAGTATAATCATGAGCGACAAATATAATGATGATAAATCTGACTGATATTAAAGTTGACTAGATAACAATAATTGTTTTTATGAAAAAATGTTTCTTAAAGAACCGAAATACGATAATACCGTGACAAAAACCTCACAAAATTTACTATTTCATAAAAAAGTAAAGCACCAAACCAGATTATTTTGCATAGAACACAAAATAATATCTATCTTGTATTATGTGCATGAACCATACATACTTTGCAGGTTTCAACACCCATTTGTAATGTACTACCTTCCATTATATAATTCTGTAATATACTGTATAAGTTTAGCTTTATCTTAGGTTAATAAATTGTGTTTTTTTTGGTGGTAGCGAATAGTTTTAACCTTCTCTACATGACCCATACCCACTGTCAGTTCAATAACTATCATATTGTGAAAAAAAATGCTCATGATGTATCAACTTTTTTATTAGCTTCATATATATGTATGTGACGGAAACTTTGAACATGACGCACCTTTAGAACGAAATTGACACAATTCAAAAAATAGAAAATTGAGTTATCAATTTTAAATTACTAAAAACTAGTGCCTTATTTATAAAAATATTATAAAAAAGGGACCGATATAACAGATTTGTCCTTTTCCTGCTTGAATATGGCTGTGTTTGAACTATTATTGTATTGAGAACTTCGTTTTAAGAAATTTCATGACGATACCTCAATTTTCTGTCTTTTTGAATTGTGTCGTTTTCATCCTAAAGGTGCGATGAGTTTGACCCCTTCGAAACTTTGGGTTAAATCGAAATTTGGCATACATATTAAAGACTAATGACAATTCGATATTGTGAACTAAAACATGCTTTTATGGAAATTCCAACTAAATATGAATAAATAATAGTTCATTTATTTTTAGTGACATCTGTTGGACTATAGTAGAATTGTAACTAAACTGGCTACTATTATGGTTTTAATAAATCCTATTTGTCAAAAGATGGCACTATTGTTTATGTTGTAGTGACATCTGTTGAACTATAATAGAACAGAACTAAAAAATGAAAAATAAATAATAGGTTAAAAAAACTAACGAACACGCTTTAGAAAATCCAACTAAAAAGTAGAAAATAAATGTTAATAAATTTCAAAAGAATTGTGTAAATAAGAAAAAATGTTTTTTATTATAAAAATGATAATCCTTCTACTCATATTATGTGTCAATAAATTCAATAAAATATTTATTACTATTGACACCATGCACCCCACGCTACTTTTACTACAAAACTACTGCCTCGGTGGCGTAGTTGTATTGCGTACGCGTTACGAGTACGATTTGCGCGCTGAGGTCCTGGGTTCGAATTCCGGGTCGGGCCAAAAAAAACTGTGTGACTGGGTTTTTCCATCTTAAAAAAATTACTCAGTCGCAGCTCGGAGTCAGGAAGTTGGCGGTGTGTACCCCCGTGCCTCGGAGAGCACGTAAAGCCGTTGGTCCTGCGCCTGATCTCTCTCCGGTCATGTCGGATTGCCGTCTCATCGGACTATGAGAGTGAAGGAATAGCGAGTGTACCTGTGTATTGCGCACACACTCGTGCACTATAATATCTCCTGCGTACTTGGCTGATCTCCATTGAGATTGGCCGCCGTGGCCGAAACTGGCTAGGAGGATTTCACTACAAAATATTTTTTTCTTATTTACATTATTCATAATTGAAATTTATTAATATTTATTTTCTATTTTTAGTTGGATTTTCTATAAAGTGCGTTTTATAGTTTTTTTAAACTAACTTTGTCCATATTTTTTTTAAATATACTGAATTATACTCCAGGTGATGCGTGCTGAGAGGGAAAGACAAATATCCCAAGGAAAACTGACTGCAGACAAGCAATATGTCAGCCCCAAAGTGGACAGCTTTTAATCAAATGTAGTGCAACATTATGATTCTGTTTTATAGATGTAAATAAAAATTATTTAAGGAAACACTTCTCTATTTATTTTACACTTCTATCTTCACATAATATTATGTGCAAACTGTATAGGACAAGCAGCTTTATATATTCACTAGTATTTGCTCGCGGCTCCGCCCGCGTGATCAAGATGTCCCGAGATAAAAAGTAGCCTATAGCACTCAGGAGTAAAGTAGCTTCCTATTAGTGAAAGAATTTTCAAAATCGGTTCAGTAGTTCCTGAGATTAGCGCGTTCAAACAAACAAACTCTTCAGCTTTATAATATTAGTATAGATGAGACAGAATTTGACAAGTGTGTCAAATTCTGTCAAATATATAAAACTTGAGCGATACTAAACCACACGATTTTGTAATAGATTTAGTAAATTTATTTACACTTTTAATAGTTTTATTTTTAAATAAACAGAGACTTATGTACGACCAACATGCACTACGGCATGGCAACAAAACGATTCTATCCCTTTTTTCATAAGCAATACCTCTATAGTACCATCCCTTTCTGTGGGACTGAATAGGAGCTATTCAGTAGTCTATATTTTACTCTGTCCCCGGTCACAGCGATAAAAAAATAATATGACCGTTTCTATCGCATATGTTGCGATTTGGAAAGGGAATCAAAACCTATAGGGTACTCCTTACTGGCCTAGAATCATGAAATTTGGCAAGAAGCAAGTTCTTACAGCACTTGTAAAAGGAAAGATCAGAAAACCAAATATGTACTTGAATAACAATAAAAAGGCAATTTACAAAAAACCTTAAAATTGATAAATTTATTAATTAATTTTGGTGAACTATTGAACTTATATAAATAGATATTTTACATACAAGTTTGTATGGAACGCGAGTCCAACTCGTAGCTGTCCAGTTTTTTAAAGTTAAAAACGTATAATTCGTTTATACCAACTTTAAACAAATAAAATTATCTTTTGTTGTATCTACACCGCCATTACTTTTTGAGGACCAAGGTTCCAAGTGTTGCTCAGCAACATCTGATAGCAAAGAATTATTTAGCCCTGCTCTGGACTCCGGTATTATACGAGTGCCTATTACATGAGCTATTACATGAAGTAACGCAAGCCTTTTAGCATTTGACTGTGACTTTGCTAGCTCTTTTCGATCAGGTAAGCTATCTCTAGTACCAAGGATAGAAGATACATTATATCCATGTAGAGGAATTTTAAAATTAAATACTTAGGAATTTGAAAGACTCTAATTTATCCTTATTTTCATTCCAAAAATTTCCTATTGTAAATTAATTTTTGAATATCAAAGTATTATAATGCTCTTTGAATATCAAGTTCAGGAAATGACTATTTTTAATTTATTAAATTGATCTCAAAGGTCAATAAATTAAATGAAGACTTCGTAGCCATATCTAATCCAAACTCTTTGCACTGAGTGTAAAAACAACAATGTCAACCTTTATTGAGTTGACGCCAAAAATACTACGGAAAGTTGACGCTTTTATTTGACGTGGCTTGCCAAAAAGTACTTCCCTTATTTGGAAACCAAGAAACTGGAGGAGATTTAACATTCACATGTTTATTAAAAATGAATAGTATTTCACCGTTTTTACGTTCGCCATTCACGGACATAACTGGCGGTATGATCTCCCATCAGACGCTGGGCCGGTGCGCCAAGCAAGAGATGGATATGGCGGATTGTCTGGAGGCTTATGGCTTGATCCGGGGAAGGAGGAAATGCCAATTGCTCATCGACGACTTCGCCGAATGCCAAACGCTCAAGAAGCAATTTTATAGATTTATTGTAATTAACATTTTAACTTATTTCTTTTGGATTCTGTAGACATGTGGTCTTATGTATTATTGCCTTATGGGTCTCGTAGTTGCGTATACCCATATGAGAAACAGGGTATTTTATGTTCAATTCCCAAGTCAAGCAACACTACATTTAGGGATTCTTTCAAGGTTTGCTAGGGATTGGATCACCTAAGTGACCAATCTTATAAACGAATCCAAATCCATTCTGCAACTATGGGCGTAGTAATTCTTATTAAAATTTAAATAATCCCCGACACAAAAAACCTCTAAAAGTTAAATAATAAATGTCGTAAGTACCTAGTAATATTTTAACCCAAGCGCCCTCGCGTCACGTCGGGTGACCGAACTCTGGACCAGGGAGATGAAAATACTTCTTTCGCGTCCCCCCGATGTGAGGACGCGACTTGATAATACTATCTAACACCTACTCGTTGAGACCATTCTTATGAGCCCACACACGGTATACCTGTTATAAAGTGTTAAAGAGTTGGGTATCCCGCAGACTACTTGATGATGCAGCATCAGCACAAAGTTAGCATGTCTGAAAAATATTGCCGAAGTCACAGTACCTACACCAATTTTAAAATCAATCGGACTTGTGAAATTTGTAAATGAGCTGATAATCTTCAAACGCCTCAACAGATCTTCATGAATTATAGCTAAGAACCATCTCGATTACATCAGCTTTTAAACAAAAACAGGTCAAAATCAGTCCATTAGTTTGAGAGCTACGATGACACAGAAGACATACCGATACACAGACAACAGATACACACCTCAAACTCCTCTTTTTCTGTCTGGGGTTAAAAAGAGGGCCAGTGTCCTAGCAAAAAAAAATGTCTTCTGTGTACTTAAAGTATGATAGTTTAGGCTTTTAAGTTTTTTGGTAGTAATAGGACGCTTCAAAATCCTGTGGTCGGGCACCAGGCAATTCTGCGGTGGGCACGACCCCCCTTGTATACACCTATGTCTGCACCATATAGAAGAGTGTCTTGAAGCGATCCCACATTGGAGTATATGGGATGGAGTACTTAATACATTTATATACCTACAGTAGATACTAGATGGTCACACTTATTTTAACAAGAATAAAAAGAAAATTTAGGATTTGATATTATCTTGAGTGTTTTAGGTATTATAAAAATGATTTCCAATACGTTTCAGTTGCTACGCAGGGAAAGAGAAAGACAAATAGCTTCTGGAAAACTGACCAGAGACAAGAAATATGTGTCGCCAAAAGTCGATAGCTATTAACACTTTTATAAATTAAAAGGCTAAATGGTCAGCATCGCAGGAGGTGTTTTTTTTCCAAGACCTTTTAAATTCGACCTTCGTTGAAAGTCAATTCGATTTATTCCAGATCAAATAATAAAACATTCATCGGAACTGCCTGCATATTTGTACTTGAGTAGCTAACAAGCTTTGCCTGAATATTTTTCTTGAAACTTCTGGATGGTCAGGGTGGGCTTCAAACAGGCTTGCATAATAGGGTAGTTTTCTAAATTTTTTAAAATACATTTATCAAAACGTATGTAGTCTAACGGAAAAGGAATATAATAACGCAAAAATAAAAAAATTATAAAATTTTGATATTTGCTTGAAAGGGAAGCTGTTAAATAACAGCAATATCAAACTATGACGTCACGGAGTGGCACTGGCCATAACGCTGCGTACGTGCGAAAGCGATAGCGCGATAACCCCACCACGCTTCCACTTTTGCTCACAACAATATTTCAAATAGGAATAACTGGTTTATTTTTCAACCAATTTTGATGCCGATTTGGCAGAAGCTTTAAGTATTTTTTTTTTTCTCTTGCATATAAAATATTCTACAAAATCAAACATGGGAAACTAGCCTATTTTTTAAACTGGCGAGGCATACTTAACCATCTCTCTTCAGTCGATACTACAGGCACCCTATTCCGTTTACCATCAAGTGCATTGCCGTGCCCATATAAAATAAAAACTACCAAACTGCTCGCTTGGTACCCAAGCGTAGTTTACCTAAGCAATAGCAACACTTCCTACCAAAATTTTGAATTAGTTACAAAACATTCCGTGGCTCTGCAGTCTGAACTGCGCTCATCATGAGACTGTATTTTCCCATAATTTCTCTGCAACACAAGTGATTGCACATTGCTGTTTGGCAGCTAGATACAGCGTACTACTTCACCAGCCAGACCCTCCCCTCTCATACGAAAAGACCTACCACCTAACTAGACACACGATGTTTTCAATGAAAGTTTGCGTTGAGCGTCAGTTTTTAGGTTAGGCCAATATGTGAGAGCAGAGAGTCATTGGTTTACTTGTTAGATCTGTTTCTGGAATCCATTATACAAAATAAGTCTACGTACTTGTCTTTTTTGTGTGTTATCGTTTATAAGGTGTCATCATATTACAAACATCTCACAAAAAATAAGTGGCTATTTTTGAAGTATCATTAAAATAAGTTGAAATAAAAACGTATTTAAAACCACTGTCCATGTTCATTGCCTCGATTTTGTAGAACATTTTTGTGATATTTTTTTTTTTGTTTCTCAGTATGTACCTATGAATGCGGAAAATAATTATATGTCTTGATGAATAACACCCTAATCGTAAATCACCTGAGGCCCTGTCATTGCTATTCATCGAACAAACACAACTTCCGATCACATTCGTAACTTATTCAAATATGGCGTGTACAACAATTTACAAGTATTTTAAATAATAGTAAATTTTTTGCGAACTAAAGTCACGGTCGGTCGTGGAAGTTTTTGCGTAGAATTTGGCGCCTAACAATATTATGAATAATCATTGTAGCCTAATAGGTACTTATTGGGTGTCGATTGTAATTGTTATGTACGTGCCTAATGTCTTTTAATATTTTGCCATTAAAACTTTTTAACAAAAAATTAAACCGCCTTCAAAAACGACTAAAGAAACTAAAAATCAAAAAAAATAATTTAATAGTGAATAAATATACGATAGCATTACTTATGTACTGGTAACCAATTTTGGAGTCAGTGCGTTCAAAATTAAACATTGTATTCGCATATTTATTAATATATTATCTAGCTTAGCTAGTAATTTTAATTAGGCACGGACTCCAAAATTGATAACCAGTACATTAGTAATGCTATCGTATATTTATTCACTATTAATTTATTTTTTTGGTTTTTAGGTTCTTTAATCGTTTTTGAAGGTGGTTAAATTTTTTGTTAAAAAGTTTTCATTTGTTGCTTTTTTGTGTGAGTAAGAAATATACCGCCTAGATGGCGTAGTTGTATTACGCACGCGATACAACTATCGCACGTGTTACGCCTCTGCCTACCCCTGAAAACGTAAAAGGCGTGATATTTTTTACTCAAAAACACTGAACAATAAATTATTTCATAAGATTTGCGAAAACAACGATGTGTGGGCCTATAAAATTTGAGGGTTGCCCTCGTTTCTCCAGGATCTAATCATCAGATCCTGACTTGGTGACTATGGGACCATTTCAGAAGTATCTCCTTTCGAACAAAAAAATAATTTTGAAAATCGGTCCACAATTGGCGGAGTAATCGCGTAACATACACACAAAAAAAAGCACACCGTCGAATTGAGAACCTCCTCCTTTTTTTGAAGTCGGTCAAAAATGATCTTCCACTTGTGTGTATAAATGAAATGAGTGGGAATTAGGAATCGTCCAAATCTCTCAGTTTATAACATGACCTTACATCAATGATCATTTATTTAATTTAGCATTCGAAGTTGGTATAACGCTTTTACTACTTTAGAGCAGTGGCGAAAGGAGACTGGTGGCCGGGGATGGTGGCATTTTTTGCTCCCAATACACATTCATCAAGGAAATTGTAGTAGGTACTTATCTGTAGAGTTGAAAAACAACACAGGCACAACGGGAAATGGGGGACACAGCCAACGTTTGCAATCCAAGTTAAATATTATAGTAAGTAAATCCAAGGTACCTATATCTGGCATTAGGAGACGATCCTTCGGCATGTGGGATAGTTTGTCGTTTTGAGCTATAGTGTATAATATTATGTAGGTACTTCATAGAGTTCATAGTACCTATCTACCTCATCGATATTTGAAAACCTACCCTCGAAATTCTTATGGAGAATTCACAGGTATGTAGGTTTCCTCACGATGTTTTCCTTCACCGTTAAAGCGAACGATTATTGATAAACAATACCCTCGTAACTTCGAAAAGTCAGAGGTATCTCTAATATAGTAACTAAATTAGGTATCTAATTAAAAAATGAAATTAAGTGCTCCCATACTTAGATTCCTGTAAATCTATTGAATCAAATGTTCATTGACTTTTTTTAATGCGTCGTTGAATTTGCTATGTTCTAACTTTATGTTTGAAATAAAAAAAAAATAGACGTTTAAAATATCAGCCAGCTAATGATTACCATAATCAAAATTCTGTTTCGTCGATTATATTCATTCTAAGTTGTTTTGTATTTTATTCCTGAATTTGGGATTTATTTATGAGAGGCCTGTAAAGGTAGGTAGTTTGTTCGATGAAAATCTGAGCTGTTCATGAGCTGTAAACAGGTTCGATGGACTACTTAATACTGGAGTGTTTTTTTGTTAGATGCAGACTTTAGTCAACAGAAAATAAATGTATTTGAGCAAAACACTACTTCACGTTTTTTTATTGTTTTTAATATATCCCGTTTTAACTCGTTCATTTTTGGATTTATTTTGCAATTAGCTTTTGCCCGCGGTTCGCCCGCATTAATAAGTTTTTTCCGGTATATATAAACATTCATCTTGAATCACTCTATCTATAAAAAAAACCGCATCAAAATCCGTTGCGTAGTTTTAAAGATCTAAGCATACATAGGGACAGACAGCGGGAAGCGACTTTGTTTTATACTATGTAGTTTTCCAATGCATAAGAATACTGAGAAGTACATCGGTGATCACAGTCTTCTGATTTATAATTCGTGTGATAGTAAATCAGTAAGTAGGTTTATTGGTAGGCATTGTCCGTTCTTACGCAGTCCGAAAAGACAATGTCTATAGGGAAACATGCATGATGCACGAACTATGGGCCCCATACCTAGCGTAGCCAGAATATGCTTTTTTTAGACGGGAGCTAGTTATTTTACTGTTATTGAAGCAAAATTATGAGGTAATATTTTACAGATTTGTGTGTATTGAGCATTATCTTCAAAACATCTTTATTTTTATAAATTACTGAGCCCATAGTTATGCATGTTTTATACAGCTTTTATTATTTTTTTCGTTTTTTTTTTCACTGGTGGTAGAACTCTCATATGTAAGAGTACTCTGGGTGGGTACCACCGCAATGTCTATTTCTACCGGCAAGCAGCAGTGTGAATGCATTGTTGTATTTCGGTTTGAAGAGCATTGTAGCCAGTGTAATTCCAGGACATAATGAGACTTAACATCTTATGTCTCAGGATGACGAGCACAGTGGAATGCCACACAGTACTTTGTAACTCAAGGTGCTGGGAGGTTTTTCTACTGTTTATGGGTGGTCGTATCGCTTACCATCGGGTGAACGGCATGCTCGTCTCGTCATTCGAGGCAATAAAAAAAATCACATAACCATGGAATGTAAGTACTTGGTACTATTCTTTAAAACATTTTTTTTTGTTTTGGAGCATCAAGAAACCCAGCAATACTGAATACATTATAAATTATCAACGAATTAAATATTATTTTTCCACCTTTTAATATGTTTTATGTCAATGCCAAGTATTAATGGGCTGAAAAAGATTCAGAATGCGCTACCAGATAGCAGAGCTTATGACGAGCACGTTCTCTATTGTGCAGCACGACGTAGCAAACAATGAGCCAGCTAAGATACGAGAAGCCCTGGCTTGTATTTAATTTTGTGTGATACACAAATTATATTATGGACATTGTTCATTAGCTTAGATACGCAGAGCCGTCTTTAATCGGATGTGCAAGGGATGTGTGGCACCTAGTTTCAAAACCCAAAACAACCATTTAACAAAAAAAAGATCGCCGGAAAAAGCAAAGCCCATATCTCTTTTTATCCGAACCTTATAAAAATATTTTTTGTAAGCAATTAGGGCGCAGTCTACACACACACACACACGCCTCTTATCCCTTAAGGGGTAGGCAGAGGCCCAGCTATTGTACCCACTTTTTGACGTTATTCCGTCCCATGATGTGATAAGGGGAGAGCCTATCGCCATATCGAGCACAAATTCCGGACTCCGAGCTAATACTGAATAGAAAAACTCAATATCACCTTGCCCGACCCGGGGATCGAACCCGAGACCTCTGCATTGCAGTCGTACCATAATGCAACTACGCCACCGAGTAAAGAGTGCGCTCTTGTAATTTTCGCCCAATATGGAACTAAGACGGCCCTTAGGTACATAAGGTTTGAACCTTACTCCGTTTGGAGCGCAGACCATACTTACCATGATTAGTTACACTGTGCGTTCAAGTCAGGACTTTCTGCCCTAGTGCTTTGTGCAATTGTATGACGCAAGGGGAACAAGAGGTTCACATTTTTCCCCCCAGCCCGCATAAGTCGACATCCGATCAGATTCCGAGACTTACTAATCAAAATAAGTTCTTTGTAATTATATAAAAAAAATCTCTATTCTGGTTGGTCCATTTTCCTCGTTTATGAAAATCGACGCGGAGGTGTATCGAAAAATCTATCAATTATCATGACTACAGATAAAAAATAAAACAGATCATATCTACGCTCTAACGTTTTTATCAGTAAAATTCGCTGACAAATATAGGCAAATATAATGTACTTAAGTATTTTTAGTTTTTACATAGCTAAGAAGCTAGGACTTAGAGATACTAGGTATTTTATAGAAATAAACAAAAACACATTAGAAATTGTGTAAGTACAAGTAAGACTGTCTTTTAGACGACCAATCTCGGTTAGTAATCAGAGTAACTACTAACTACGTCCAAAAATAATATAGTCTATTTAAAATCCTAGGTGCGCGCACGGTAAATAAATAAATGTTGATTTATTCATATGTTAATATGATATTCAATTAAGATCAGATAAAATACCAACGTGTTGGGCAAAAAAGTGTTTGTTACGAGCCATGTACCTAAATATCAATGTGATCCCTCTCAAATCGTCTAATTAAACGAAAAATAATGCATGCCACTATCTCAGCTAGCCAGTTCATCGACCGCGCGCGTTGTGATGAAATATAGCCGAAGGTTGTATCAGAACACAAGGTAACGTCGACCGGTGCCCTCGTGTTAGAAAAAAATATATAAAAAATCATGAGTTTTACGGAACTGCTGGCGGTTCTTCGACCTCAATGAGATTTTTGACATCAAGCTGATTGTTTCGTCAGGGTAGCGTACAGTAGATACGGACGGGTGGTGTGGTGACAAAGGACAACAACCCTCTGGTTTACGAACTCTTAACGATGCATATTGATGTTTAGGTAGCGATTTAAATCTGCCAAATGATCTCAAAATATATTGGAATTCGTGTAGACTAAATGCTTTATAACAAAGCTTTTAAAGTCAAACTTATATGACATACATACAGTGTACATGTCATACACCCCGCCTCACAGTCACTCATTTTCATAGAAATATTGAGTTTAGCGTCTACTACGAGGAATTATGAGGGTGATTTGCTTCCATACTCAAACCTGAAACAAAAAAAAATACACAATCGAAGGAATCAGAGTCGGAGGGTTTAGTTACTATTAGACAGATATCCCTGACAGACGTAAACAGCTTTCTTGTGAGTCTTTTAGATAGAACAATTGAAACAAGTGTATGTGTATATCTTTTCCTAGCCGATTTCAGCGACGGTGGCAAATCTCAACGGAGATCAGCCAGGTCGCAGGAGATATTATAGTGCACAAGAGTGTGCGCAATACACAAGTGCACTCGCTATTCCTTAACTTTCATAGTCCGGTGAGAACTGAGACGGCAATCCGATATGACCGGAGAGAGATCAGGCGCAGGACCAACGGCTTTAGGTACGTGCTTTCCGAAGCACGGGGGTATCACACCGCCAACTTCCTGAATCCGAGCTGCGACTGAGTAATTTTTTTCATGGAAAAACCCAGTCACAATGTTTTTTGCGCGACCCGGCATTCGAACCCAGTACCTCAGCGCACAAATCGTACTCGTAACGCGTGTGCAATACAAATACGCCACCGAGGCAGTCAAATGCTCATACTTTTCAATATGCAATCAAGCATATCAAAAGTCGGATAAAGATTGACGATAATAAAATACTTACCTATTATTCGATAACATCCTTGCTTGATTCATGGTTTTCTTGAAATATGTTGGAACCAATTCTAAGTGCTATTTCAAACCTAGAATGGGTTTTTATTCCCGATACGTATATCGGTTTTTCAATTTTAGAAGCTAGTAAAGGAGCCACTATGATACTTAGGGGACCGTCGACCGGTAAATAGAGTAAAATATGGATTTATGGATCTGGGTAGCCCCTATCTCTCCCCGCCGAGCTATCCAGTGGAAACTTTAGGCGGGACTCGGAATTTGTTTAAATCAGATAGTGAATATGATTTTAGAATACCTAATTGACAATACTGCTTCTTAAACCATCATCACTTTGATAGTTAACTCGATTCCTACTTATAGTTGCATAAGGAGGTAGGGGAGGAGGATGGTGGTGCCCTCTCCATAATTGCCTAATGCTTACCCACAGGATCTTGATGTATCCTACTATTAAAAAAAAGTTAAAACCACCAAAATATCAACACTGCGAGTACACAGAAATCATTTTATTTTTTTTCAGTCTATTACACTGAAATCTGAATACACACTCGCGCCTTTTCACTCCGAAAGAGTAGGTAGAGGCCCAACTAATGCACGAACTTTTCACCATATGTATTCAATCCCATGATAGGGGGCAAGCCTATCGCCATACCGGGTAAAAAAGGCCAGACTCCGGACTAACACTGAGTAGATTAATCAACTATCGTTTTGCCCGACCCGGCATTCAAACCCAATACCTACAACACAACTATAAACAACACCGCTGAGGTTGACAAACACTACACTACTATGAAAGCGTCAGTTACTATAATTGCTGAAGTCATTAAGCAACTATGAGTGTCATAGAAGCGTAGTGTTTCTTGGCAGCAAGTTGATAGTACTATTTTTTTTTTTTTTTTGTTGACGCGGAGAAAGTGACTTATTACTACCGCCCAGTCTTCAAGGGGAACGACTGAGCGGTTATGTTGGGTTCATCGTGCCTTACGACCCGACGTTGAGCCGCCCGGAGATGGAAAACGTCAGGCGACCGCCGGGCCGAGTCCCTAACCTATGTACACCGCACGACATACCAACTAAAACTCCGCGGTGGCCATCTTCGGCGCATTAGGGACGGCTGCGGGCTTCCTCCGACTCACGTCTAAGTTGTCGTCCAACCGCCCCTAAGTTGATAGTACTTGCGCCAAGCCATAGAAATCTAGAGATGATTTTCAATCTCACGTTATAGATTTAGTGTAGTGTTTCCAAAATGTTATAAGTAATGTTTCAGTGCTTTAAAACGTTACCCGGGACAAATATTATTATGCATGCACCACACAAAATGGATTCGCGAATGATCAGATTCCGTGTAACTTGACAACTCTTTTACCAGTACTTACTACGGCCCAGTCTTGAATGTATATACTCAGCCATGTCAATAAGATAATACAAAACATTCGTAAAGGTGGTTATTAAAAAGTTAATCTGAAGTAGAGTCAAAGACCTTAGTCTCAAAAAACCCTGACTCTATAAGCCCTGTACCTCTACGAACTCTTAAAATAGATAACTTTCAGGCGGGTCAAGAAGATTACTCTTCCTATAACTAAGGGGATCCGCGGGAGACCGCGGAAACGATGGGATGATGACATTAAAGATGTGGCAGGAGTGACGTGGAACAGAGTAGCTCAAGTAAGAACAGAGTGGAAAAGGTTGGAGGAGGCCTTTGCCGATTGGCAAACAGATCTGCAAAAGATTACCAAACAGCAAATAGTAGAATAAGTTTTAACTTTTATTTATTTCGTTTGAATTAGTTTTAATTAAATGTATGTATGTATAGGCTAAAGATCTGAATAAAAGGCTATATTATTATATTATATTATTATTACTAACACTATCCGTGTTTACCTCGAAAATCGTATTTATATGTGTAAAATACTATGAAATAATTTCTACCACACTGACAAATATTAGGACAAATTAAACATCTGCGCTCGCCAGTCATTTGCTTAAGGTTGAGGCCTAATTACACCATGCTCTGTTGGTTAGTTTAACAGCCTGTTAACTGTCTTAACGGACTGTTAATGTTTTTGAGTGTTTAACCATTCCCTAACAGGTGATTATCTTCATTAACTAGGCGTTCTTTCATGGGTCGCGCAATACTTTATCATTCGCATTATACATAGAGTTAGCGCGCATAGTTAAAATAGACCTTGTTTGCAAGTAAGAATTAATCAAAGTGAACAAGTAATAACAAAATATTTCCTACTGGACCGCCACAGTACGAACGAACATTATAATTTCAAAAGCTAGTGTTTTTTGTGAACGTTGGCGCCGTACGAATACATACATAACATTAGATATAGGAATCATAACAACTCACAATCCGCTTCAAATGTTCCCTAGAGGTCAGTGGAGATGACCGCAATTGAATATTTATGCAATTCAATTATATCTGGTTGTTAAGTTTTTTACTTGGCATTTCGGACATCGTTGTAAAAAGCTAGATGTACATTATGCATTGGCAACCAGAAAATACTGTCGTTGCTTTTTTTGACGTCCCCAAAGAGTCGTGACCCATGCAATTATTCATAACTAAAAACTAAAGGTTGTCTGGAAGAAATAAGAATTCATGCCCGCCATTTTAACCTTCAATTTTGTTTTTATTTACATTTATTTCAAGTAGTAGTTGTTCAGATTGTATATCACGATGTTTATTTCATTCGAAAATCTAACTCTTTTTTAATACAGTTTCCGTAATATGCAATCTAAATACCAGGAGACCATAACTACACAAGGCATAATTTCTTTGTTATACAAATATCTACTTAGTGAGAAGTAATCTTCAATTAATATATAGCAAATTTTATGTCCCGAATGCACGCGCCAATTAAGAATGAATACGACAGTAGGAGGACTGATGGCAGTGAAGGAATTCGAGGTCGGAATTATGTCACTATACGGTGGAAAAGTTGCTGCACTTTCCTAGCCGAGTGACCGACATCACGTAGACCTACAAATTCCTTTTACGTGTATGGGTATGTTGTATAGACCTGAACTGGGCTACGTGCCAATTATTCACTATTATACAGTTTTTTTTCCATTGCAATCGAATGACGACGTGCATCCCACTCGCCTAATGATAAGCCATACGACCGCCGAGAAACAGTAGCAACACCATCCAACTCTGAATTACAAAGTACTGCGAGCCACTTCATTGCAATCTTCACCCTGAGAAAAAAGATGCTAAGTCTCATAATTCCTAGCAATTACGCTGGCTTCAATGTCTTTCAAAACGGAATACAACACTGCTGCTAGAGGGCAAGAATTGCAGTGGTACCTATTCGTACGGATCGCGTACGACTTATTGTCAATAAATTTATCGGATCATCCACTTCATATTGGCATCTGACGGATGTAGTGAATGTTTATATTTATATGTTTTTAATATATTAGGTCCTTACATATGAAATTGACGTTTTGTGTGGGAGGAATACAAAGTCGATTCTTTTTTTATTGTAAAATATAACTAACTAATCAAAGTATGTACCAATGTTGTTTATGCAATTTTGCCATCCCATAGGGAGTTCATTGATCCCTTTACTAAAAAAATCATGGGGGCGAGAATCAATAAACTCTCCGAAGGCGGTTTGGACTGCCACATCCGAATTGAATATTTTCTGTGTAAAAGTTATGCAAATTACGGTAAAAATGGTAATCTGTTGGAAAAAGATCCGGGGAGCACGGTGGATGTCGTAGACATTATATTTGTAGCTGCTCTAGTTTAGCGGCCGTCTGTTGTGCAGGGAGTGTGTTGTTTCAAGCTTTTTTACTTCCCGATTTTGCTTCAAGTTGATGCAACAGTTTTGTCACTCACACCAAAACCTGCAGCTAACTCTGAAGTGGTTTGCGACCCGCTTTCACAATAGCCTTTAATTCCTCATTATCCACCTTGATCTCCGGTCGTTCACGGGGCTTGTTCTAAATGTCGGAATTTCTAGAACGAAAACGTTGGAACCAAAAACGTACCGTGTTTTCTTTTGCGACACCAGCGCCGTACACATCGTTAATCCTTCGAGCTGTTTCTGCAGCACTAGTGCCATGGTAGAAGTCATACTCGTAAGTATAGCGATATTTCATGTTTTCCATTGTGCGATACTAAGGACGCCAAAGAAAAAACTAATCCGGAAAAACAAATAAATTACTGTTTTCGAAGCTCAAATGTACCAGTTAAATGCATTTATAAAAATTTGGAATTCTTAACCAAAGGGGAGATATTTCACATCAAAGTACCTAGTATGACGAAACACCAATTTAATATGTAAGGACAAGTTGTAGGTGTACCACAATAAAAATATTTTAAAAAATACCAGTTATTTGATAACTTAAATTGACCCCAGTGTCCCTACAAGCTTTCACTCTTTATTAAGGCAAAAAGCTGTAATGTGGCTGTCATCGCATTATCAGAAAGCTGTTCGCACAATATTGGCTGTTGCGTCGTTACATAAGGTTTCAACATGTGACCGAATGCGATAAAATAATTAGTACACTGTAAGGTATCCAACGTATTAAAATTTGGTGTATTTGGTGAATGGTTTTGACTGATTGGCGAGAGTTCGATCGCAGCAATTGCAAATATTTGAATAAAAACTTGCATTGTCTAAAATGATGAATTTAAAGCTGCGATTAATATCACTCCAGTAATAAAACTTATAAATTTTCTCATAAATCGTCTAGGATTAAGGAAACACTTATGCGTCTAGATACCTAGACAATACAAATACATAATAATATTATAATCGAAATTCTGTGGGGAACTCTTGGGAAAGCAGGTTTTCTATGACTTTTTCCTTTACCTTAAAATGGATCAATAGTCATTTAAGGTCAGAGAGATCTAATATTTGATTATAACTTCAAGGTATGATTTCGTAAATTTTACTTCTTATTATCTTACTACTTACCAATATTATAAATGCGAACGTTTGTGAAAATGTTTGGATGCTCGGATGGGGAAAGTGACTCGCAAAAGTTGGGGGCGTGGTGGAGATAACGCTCTATCTCTTTCGCACGCACGCATCGTTATGACCGGTTACATTGGTGACGTCACAGTCTGACATTATAGTTATTTAACAACTACCCCTTCCAAATAATTTCAAAGCTATATAACTTACTCATTATTGCGATAATTTTGAAGACTCTTTTTCCGTTAGATTTTGGATGGCATACATTTTTGATAAATGTATTTAAAAACAAGTAGTTCGCTACCCTATCGCAAAATTGATTACTTAACCGTGAAATAAAGCAGACACGGATGTTAATTGCGAAAAAACACGTAAAACTATATAAATAAAATTAATCAACATAGGTAGTTCATTAACTTCCGAATTCTTAAAATATTTGAGATCAATATCCCGAGCGCCAAGGACACTCGTCGCAGTTTAATGATACGGACACATCGTTTTATGGTGAATCACCTACTTACTACACGTGACGAAATAGCTTACTACTATAAGTAGGTACGTATGTATGTATGTATCTATGTAACTGTCACGTTGAACATGATTTTGACCCCCTGCAAAAACTCGGATTAAATCAAAATTTGGCATACTTATCAAGAACCGAGGACAATTTAATATTTTAAACTATAAACACGCTTTATAGCAATATTGTGCAAACTCTGCCATAATGGCATTAGAGATACCGCTCTGAATTTAATAGTATCTTACCTTACTAATAGATCACAGTGCGTCGATATTAATGGAGTCGTCTTCTGGTTTCCCAGTGCGTATGGGGGTTCCACAAGGCTCGATTCTAGGTCCTTAGTTATTTTTGATTAATATTAACAACTTGCCTTTCTTCGTTAGAGGTATGTGTGAAATTGTGCTATTTGCTGATGATACCTCCCGTGTATTTAAGATTGACCGTAAGAAAATAAACTGTGACGACGTAAATAGCGCACTGTCGCTGTCGGTTCATCATCATCATCATCAGCCTTTATCAGTCCACTGCTGGGCATAGGCCTCCCCTAATGAGCGCCATAGCGCCCTGTGTTCAGCTTGCCACATCCAGCATCTGCCTGCAGTCTTTCGCAGATCGTCATCCCACCTGGCCGGAGGGCGTCCTACACTACGTTTGGCCAGTCGCGGTCTCCACCGAAGAACACGTTTACTCCAGCGGTTGTCGGTTCTTCGTGAGATATGGCCAGCCCACTGCCACTTCAGCTGGTTGTCGGTTAACTACCAATAATCTCTTATTGAATGCAAAGAAAACCAAATGTAGGTATTCGTTTTACGTTGCCTAATGTCCAAAATGAAACATTAGATTTATTTTTAAACAATGAATCTTTGAAACCAGTCGATTCAGCAGTTTTCTTGGGAATAACATTGGAGCCCAAAACTTCAGTGGAACGCTCAAATTTCTTGCTTGGCGGGGAAACTCAGCTCAGCGGCGTTTGCAATACGCAAAGTGAGACAATTGACCAATGTCAAAACTGCTAGGCTTGTCTATTTCAGTTATTTTCATAGTGTTATGTCCTACGTAATTTTGCTTTGGGGCAGAGCCGCTGACATTGAAACAATTTTTATACTCCAAAAAAGAGTTATACGAGCTTTTTATAACTTAGGGGCACGAGTTTCTCTTAGGGAACGCTTTAGACAAATAGGCATCTTCACAGTTGCATCACAATACATTTTAGCTAATATTATGTATGTAAAACAAAACATTGAGTGTTTTAGTAAAAATAGTCATCATCATAATAATAATAATCTGTAACACTCACAACGTCCCAACAACATACAAAGAAAAAATAGCAAAATATACAGACCTAGCAATAGAACTCAAGACACAATGGAACGCAACTTCTGTCAAAACACTACCAATTGTAATTTCTTCCACAGGCGTTATACCCAAGTCACTCCACGCTAGTAACATGGTTGAGGAGACTGATGGCTGGCACATGCGTCATACTCGTGAACGGGTGCTACTTGCATGGACTGGTCTGCTCTGTTTGATGGTTGACTCTATTGTTTACTTAAACTTAAACATGTAGGTAGGTGGTTGTTTGACTTAGGTACTCCCCGTTAATTTCCGCATTTAAGATCCATCTTTGAAATTGAATTTACATTGTTACTTGCAAATTGTAAAACATATATATTAAAAAAATAAGATAGATCTACCTACGCTGAGTTTCTTGGTGCTTTTTCTCAGGTCAGTGGGCTTTTCCGAAGCACTGGTAGAATCTTCTAGTTTATAAAAAAATATTGTTAAAAATGATGTGTAAAAGTGCCCTTAGGGGCCTAATTACTTAATAAATGATTTGAATTTGATTATAGGAAGTAGGAAACATGCGTGCAAATAAAGATTTGGCGAACCTATAGGTTCGGGCCGACATGGATTTCACCACCAAGCTGTGGCTTCGCATGCCAGCACGCGGGGTTCTCCTGATGAAAGGAGAGGAAGAGATCAGATTAAACAATTCCTCAGAGCATTTCAAATGATCAATTCAATTTTCAATCAAACAAAGATGTTAGTACACCTATGTAATACCAACATAATAATATACTGTCTCTATTTAAATAGGGTAATTTATTTTAATAAAACCAGCTGTAATATTGTGACTTGTGTTTGAAATAATATTTCAACACAACTATACACATTCTAATTTTGTCTCTACGGATTTATTATGTAATTACCGTGTTATTTAAATTAGGAATTATTTATAAATCTACACATTCTAGTTGGAGGAGTAGAGATAAATTATGTCCCCTAATTGTAATTATGAATCACGTTGTTAATTATAATTTTACAATGCAATTGACATTTATTGATAGACACTATCGAAACGTAATATAAAAATATATTATGTTTGTTAGGTACCTATAGTTATTACAAAAGTTAAGCTTTGCAAGAAATTATTCGTTTAATTTTTTCATCTCGTTGCGTCATGCGGCTAATGAACAAATACTATCAGTAAGATGTCAAATAGTGTTGATAGTCTGTCCGACTCTACATTTTCGTAATAAGTTTAAAATACCAGAAAATCCTGTTACACATAATTACATTCGTAGTTTGAAAAAATCATGAACTAGCGAATCGGTGAGGCTGTGAAACACCACCCTTTTACCAACGCTCTCGCCCGTAAAACTTGGTGGCACTTCACGTGCGCCCCAGTTCTGAACAGAAGGGCAGCAAGCGCGCGCGGTTGGACGCCATCTACTGCGCTTTTGCAACCTACCACGCGTTTCCCGCGCGGGAAAATTCGCAAATCGAATTGAACAAAGAACTATAACACTTTAAAAATAAACTTATTGTCTGCCAGTGTCATAAAATCTTAATAGAGGGATTTGATATATTTTTTTAATTTACGTTTATTAATAGCAATTTAATTGAATATGCTACAATAAAATTAATTAAAATGGCAACGGTGTATAAAAAAATATTTTATTTCATATATCATACGGTAATATTATT
Organism: Lapara coniferarum; assembly: GCA_949316025.1. Taxonomy (NCBI): domain Eukaryota; kingdom Metazoa; phylum Arthropoda; class Insecta; order Lepidoptera; family Sphingidae; genus Lapara; species Lapara coniferarum. The sequence continues at coordinate 4,316,439 of OX438928.1, forward strand.
TTCTGTATGCGTAACTGCGTCTGTAGTGAACGGAAGAAAAGTGAAAGCGATGTCGCATGTGCCCGTATTACAATTAGAAAAATTAACGAATTCTGTATGCTCGCATCTTTATTTCTTTATGTCTGAGGTGAGTGATTATTAAACAATATTTCTTAGCTATTAAAACTAACAAATCCATCCATTCTTATTAAAATTTATTTTATTGTGTGTCTTTTGTATTCCGTGTTTGTTATTTGCTTTAGTAAATTAATGAAAAAATAAATATATATCGAAAATGTGAAGACAGTCAAAAACATGAAAATTATTAAGGAGTGTATAATTTTACAACTACTTAATCTACTTTTAGTGGTCATTAATCGCCTATAATTTAATTGGAACCATTCATCTTAGATGTGTATGGCAAACGAAAGATAAGATTGCATTAAAAAAGCTATTAAATCAAATGAGTAATTCATCTGCCATTATTATTTCCGGCATTACGTTCGTGACTAATATAACCCTAGGTAACAATTAATTTCAAGTCCGTTTACAAGATATTTAAGATAACCCTGTCTTTTAATTCAAGTGAATGGTATTGTTCCGTTTTTCTTTACCTCGTATAACATTATACTGCGTTGTTCTAATCAGTATTCTGTGATTATATTCTGGAGAACTCAGATATTTGCTAAATAGGTTTGATAAAAAATATAATATGTATTTTCTAGGCTATCGTATTATGGCTTTTACGCGACGATAGCCTAACTGGGAGTGGAACAGACTGCCGAAACGAATGTCCGCAGGTTCAAAACCAAAGGGCACACACCTCTGACTTCTCTGAAAGATTATATGTGTATTCTTTGTGATAAGTCATAGCGATAAGTTGCTCGCTTTAACGGTGAAGGAAAACATCACAAGGAAACCTGCATACCTTAGAAGTTCTCTGAATTTCGAAGGAATGTGATGTCAGCCAACCCGCACTACACTCGTGTGGTGGACTAAGGCCTAAACCCTATCAGTTGTAGAGGAGGCCCGTGCTCAGCAGTGGGCAGTATATAAAACAGGGCTGATATGGTATGAATGGTATATTCTAATAGCGTTATAACCTATTAGGTATGTGTGGGCTAAAATGTCTCCGTTTTTATAAACGAAGGGCTTTTTCAATATCAGATTTCAAAGTTAGAATATTTTAGAACACACACACACAGACACACACACTCACGCCCGTTATCTCCGAAGGGGTAGGCAGAGGTACAACTAGTGCACCCGCCGTGCGTATTTCGTCCTATGATGTCATAGAGGGGAGCCTATAGCCATATCGGGCACAAATTCAAGACTCCGGGCTGATAATAATAATAATAAAGCTTTATTTTATTTTATTCCATGCAAAACAATTATTCTTACAATTAATGGGATAATATTATTATGCTATTCATGTTTGCATGGACCCCCTCGGGTAAAAGCCTCCTCCAAAGATTTCCACCTTTCCTTGTCGTTTGGGCTGATACTAAGTAGAAAAACCCAATATCACTTTGCCCGACCCGGGGATCGAACCAGAGACCTCAGCATTGCAGTTGTACCGTAAGACAACTGCCACCGAATAAAATAAAAGTAAATTAGGCACCGACTCCAAATAAACGTATGTACTAAGCGAATACAAATTTAAATTATTTTTTGATTTGACATGAAATCCTCCTAGCCAGTTTCGGCCACGGCGGCCAATCTCAACGGAGATCAGCCAGGTGCGCAGGAGATATTATAGTGCACAAGTGTGTGCGCAATACACAGGTGCACTCGCTATTCCTTCACTCTTAGAGTCCGGTGAGACGGCAATCCGACTTGACCGGAGGGAGATCAGGCGCAGGACCAACGGCTTTACGTGCTTTCCGAGGCAGTAGGCACGGGGGTATCACACCGCCAACTTCCTGACTCCGAGCTGTTATGTCGGTTTATTTTGTTAAAAAGTTTTTAGTTTTGCTTTTTTGTTAGTTAACTATAGAATAGTGTAAACAATACATCATAGATATACGATTACAGCATTCGCGAGTCATCTGCTGTTAGTTATTGAAGAGTTCCATTGTGTATTCCGAAGATCTTCATCAGATCTTCATACATTATATACTAAAACCTTCCCTGAAAAATATACATTTCAACATCGAAAACCACATCCAAATCGGATCAGTAGTTTTTGAGAAACTGGCGGCCATACAAATATACATACATACAAACATACATACATACGGATCGAATACAAAACCTCCTTTTTGAAGTCGGTTAAAAAGGCACACCAGAATTGCGTGGCATGAGACTTTGTGACAGATATGGCGATAGAGTCGCGCCATATCACATCGTACAATAAGACGAGTATGTTATAAGGTCGGCTAAATGTTGGTGCACAAGTTGCTCCTCAGCCTAAGTAAGTAAAGTAGTGAGGTTATGTACGTATACAGGGCCCGATCTGAGGGCGGGCAAGCTGGGCTCAAAGTGGCAAAATTGAGTGTGTTGATGGGTTGCAAAGTCCCTCAATTTTCTCCCTAGGAACAACGTGTTACACAGCTTTATTAAATAGGCATTCAATAATAAGTCATTCTTCACAGCTTTTATGCACCTTCAAAAATAAAATGAGTGTTTATTTTTTGTACGTCTTATTTTATAAACAACTAGCCTTGACTACAAAAGTCAATTTGTACCGTAAAAACTAGCTAATGCCTTTTCCCATGCTTACATTAATACTTGAATGTATATAAAATGATTTTAACAATGCATTCTACGTCCAGAAAGGAGTTTGCTAATTTATTAAAGACATTGCTGCTCTTTATATTACGCGTAAAGACTTTGCTGATCCAATACGCAAAAAAGCAAACATTTTTTCTCAATAAGTGTTTATTATGTCTATTTCTTCATGAAGTTACGTTTTACCCCCTAAAAAAAGGAATGTGGAATAAAATTCTAATATCATCAATCACATGAAGTCAATGGTATAACATAGGTCTCCCCTAAAGATTTCTAAACGAACCTGTAAAAACTGCCTGCATCCAACACGACCCCGCGACCTCTATCAAGTCATCTGTTGACCTGCAAGAATTAATAAATTTAATCTATATATAATAAAGCAGTAGAATCGGTGTGTCTGTATATTTAAAGAAATGTGATAAAAAAGAAAGGGGTTGAGTAAAGAAGAGTAATAGAACACAAATCAGCGATTTTTGAATTATTTTCTGTCTGTCTGTTTTTCTGTTTGTTTGTTACTGCACATCTCCAAAATTACTGAACAGATTTCGATGAAATTTCAGATAGATTATATCCTGGATTAACAAGTAGGCTGCTTTTTATCCTAGGAAAGTAAAAAGCGGGACTTTTGCCCCGGGAAATCTTTTTTTTTAGTTAAATAATATAGCCTCCTACAATTATGCTTATCTATTTTCTAAATGACTGCTGTCCCATCACCGTCAAGGCGATGCACTCATTAGCTTTACTTCTACCACATTCATGGAGTGTATCTTCAGGTAGTGAAAATAAGTAAAGTGCGCAAAGTGTATTACCGCAAGTTCGGGTGTCAGTATGACCTCTATGCTTATCAGATCTTTGTACAAACACGTCCGATATCGCATAATCAATCGACCGAAATATTAACTACAGTAAATATATTATTGGTATAACATAGTTAATGTATACTAGACACTTGTTCTAAAGATGCGTGAACGTTAAAAACATTAATTTAGTACACCTTTGCAGTACCTTTTACTGGTTGTAAGATTTATCCTGTATCTGCCCCGGCAGGGACTACTGTGCAGGTGGTAAAACCTACCATAGAGGCTTGCGTGTGTCTCGTTCTGGGAACATCCTGTGTATATAGTTCAAACAGGCCGGCATAAATGTACTTCTACTATCAGCCCTGTGTTATATACTGCCCACTGCTGAGCACGGGCCTCCCCTACTGCTTAGCCGGCTTAGGCCCTAGTCCACCACACTGGCCCAGTGCGGGCTGGCAGACGTCACAGACCTTCGTAATTCTCTATAAGAATTTCGAACGTATGCAGGTTTCCACACGATGTTTCTCTTCACTGTTAAAGTAAGCGATAATTCACAAAGAATCACGCAATATAGCTTTAGATAAGTCAGAGGTGTGTGATGATGTGTGATTCTACTCCCAACTAGGGTATCGCCGCTTATAAATATATTGGCGAGGGATTACCATCTCTCGTTAGTCAACACTATCTAGACCCCCGCTTACCATCAGGTACACTGGGTATTAGCCATGCCCGTATAAAACAAAACCTTTGAATCGTCAAGCCCTGCTACGGACGCCGGCGTCCAAGTGTATAGAGTTTCCCCTTACATATATATATATATATATATATATATATATATATATATATATATATATATACTAGCTTTTGCCCACGGCTTCGCCCGCGTTAATAAGTTTTTCCGGGCTAAAATTACATAAAAACATTCCCGTTGAATCACTCTATGACTATGACGTTGATACAGCTCTTAACAAATAATGCATTAATTTCGACCGAAATTGATTATCATAAAAACGGTTCTAGTGAGTTAATCTTAAAAAATAGATACATACTGTCGCGGACATTTTTTTAGATCATTTCAAGAGGAACAATTCATTGATACATATATTTTTGGTATCTTGAACCGTTTTCGCAGCGCACGCAATGGAAGCCATCAAGTAAGAATAATTTTCCCCACTTTTTTCACATTTTCCATTATTCCTTCGCTCCTGATAGTTGCATCGTGATGTTATATAGCCTAAAACCTTCCTCGATAAATGGTCTATTCAACACAAAAAGAATTTTTCAATTCGAACCAGTAGTTCCTGAGATTAGCGCGTTCAAACAAACAAACAAACAAACTCTTCAGCTTTATAATATTAAGTATAGATATAAGCGGGGTTTGACGGGTTAATTCAATATTCAGACATCTTTTAAATTCTTAAGAATCTTTAAGAAACGACCACTGTACGAGTAACTCACAGCACTCCACTCCAGTTACGTTTTTACTAAGTCCCGTTTCTCTTTAGAAACGCTTTACTAGAGCTCCTATATCCTTCGATTCCATTTCCTGTTTTTATTTACCAATCCAACGACAGTCAGGTCACGTATAGGAATTCCGAGAAAGATTTCTGGATAATTGCCAACAATCAGTACTAAAGGGTGGCTTAGCGTACACGTAGAGATGCGTAAACCAGCGGGTTTACTCTACTCAACATGATACTTTGTTATTATAAAAAACAAATAATCGAAATATTTAACTCAAAACTATAGCACCGCAGTCAAACCACAATACAACTACGCTAACGAGCGATCACAGTACCTCGTACCTATGGCCGATTCCTACGAACCATCCGTGTCAATGGTAGCATTTTAAACCAATTAAAGTAGCTCATCTGTAAGCATGTCAAACAAATTTTGTTCTGATTGACCCATTTTCTATGAATCCGACTATAGCGTTTAAGATCGTTTTTAAGAATCAGCTGCTGATTAACTTTAAAGTTGATTATAGTACTTAAATAAATGAGAATCTCAACAAAAGTTACATCAATAGCGGAACCTATCAGAGAGGGCGTGGTCGATGGGGCCGCGTTCAATCTATCAGGTGACACGAGATATTTCTGTTGTGTTGATAAACACCATCGCGGCAATGTTTCAATCTCGGTTTCACGTTTAAGGTCGATTTGCATTCCTATAGCTACTTTGTATTTGAAACATTGTTTTCTAGAATATGTGGTGACAATATTGCTTTAGTTCTTTATTGTTTTATAACATGTAATTTTATAGCACCGAATACGTCATTAACTCGTAAATGACGAACTTTATGCCATGACCGCGTGGGCGTAGATCAGAAAAAGTAGGTACCTTACTATTTCGCGATAATCTGCCCTATGGCTAAGTGTAGGTACTGATAATTCCTATTTTTTCTGATCTTTTTTAATTTTTCATGAATAGCTAACAGTCTTCTGTTTTAATTATCAGTATTTTACTCATTTCCAAGGAGCTTTCATATTACGCCGCTTTATACAGTAATCCGATTGGATTATTATTTCACCAGAACTAATAAGTAATTAAAAATAACAGTTTTGTGTATCTAATCTATTAGTCTTTACAAAGTTTACAAGGTTTAGTGTACAAATAAACCATTCCTAGATTCTTTATCACTTGACTTTGAACATAAAATGTTGGGATTTTAATAATATACAAAATAGTTATCACTTGTAACGGAACAAACATAAAACCCTTAAAATATGTTAATGTCTTATTATAAAAGCAATGATGTATTTCAGCGATTACCCGACAAAGTAGGTACAATCAAGATCATTGATCAAATTATATTTATTGCTCTGTATTTCGAACAGAGCTTCGGTTATCGCTTAAAATCTATTTATTTAGGTCAACCTACGTCGCATGCCTTAACTAGCACGAGGTTTTTGTTTGCTATTCTAATCGATTATATTTCCAAATTTTCATATCCTGAGGCCATTTTCTGAATACTTATGGTCTGTCTTTATAGTGGGTCTGCATTATTTGTGGGATTCTATACTTATACGTAACCCTGGTCTCTGAAAACAACTAATACCTAAGTTCAAGCTGGCCTTAAAGCTTGTTGATAACTAATTAATATATTACTAGTAGTAGGACTCTCATATGTAAGAGTCCGTCTGGGTGGGTACCACCGCAATGTCTATTTCTACCGCCAAGCAGCAGCGTGCATGCACTGTTGCGTTTTGGCTTGAAAGGCATTGTAGCCAGTGTAACTACAGGACATAATGAGACTTAACTTGTTATGTCTCAGGATGACGATCACAGTGGAAAGCCATACAGTACTTTGTAACTCAAGGTGCTGTATGGTGTTACTACTGTTTATGGGTGGTCGTATCGCTTATCATCAGGCGAAAGGGCATGCTCGTCTCGTCATTCGATGCCATAAAAAATAGTTTTTCAGAATTTTCTAAGGGGGTTTTAATTAGAAACGACCTATACTCCATCGATTTAGGTACTTAATTAAATGTAAACAAAAATGACGTATGATTCCCGGGTAGTCAACATTTTCTTACGAAAGTGTCTACGAAGCTACGGCGTACAACACACACTTAAAGTTATTAAATTCACTGTAGATACAAAACAACTAATTATAAGAAAGAAAGCAAAAAATATTATAAATAAAAAAATCTACATACATACATATATACATATACGCTCACGCCTGTTATCCCCGAAGGGGTAGGCAGAGGCGCAACTAGTGCACCCACTTTTCGCCATTATTCCGTCCCATGATGTGATAGGGGGCGAGCCTATCGCAATATCGGGCACAAATTCCAGACTCCGAGCTGATACTGAATAGAAAAACTCAATATCACTTTGCCCGACCCGGGGATCGAACCCGAGACCTCAGCTTTGCAGTCGTACTGTAATACAACTACGCCACCGAGGCAGTCAATCTAAAATCTACAATGGGAATAATTGGGGTCTAGTTAACTGATTCAATTGAATGGCGGTCAGTTTTGGCGTGCTACGTGACTAAACGTATCTAAACTTACTACGTTTTTGTACTGTCAAATTTTGTAAGGATATCTATTACGACCCATTGGATAAATGCAGGGCCTGATTAACCATTAGGCTAATTAGGCTGCAGCCTAGGGCGCGAGGATTGGGGGGGCGCGCTGAAATCGTGTCATCGCATGCACTATTAATCTAGCATCATTGCATCTACCCTACATATTACAACTAGACCGAGCCAAAATACTAAAACTAAATGCACTGTGAACTGAAAAAGCCTGGGACTCCCTGATTTGTTACTTTAAAAAGCGCGCGAAAAACAAACTGATTTATCACTCGAATCGGTCGGTGGTCGAGCGACTCGCTCGACTGCGATGTTGCCAACTCACTCGTCTCACTCACTCGCTTGGAGCGACGTCAACGACGCGCGAGGACTCCCCAGTGGTTAATAGTCAGTATACTTTGCCGCGCTTCATTCTCTTTCGTTAATCGTCGTTCGTCCGTCATATTATCACGCACTCGAATATATTCGTTTTTTGGTGATTGATATTTATTGTCCTTTCCTTCATATTTCGGTATTTTATTAAGACTATGAGTAGTAATGAGAGTATTTCGCTAGTAAAAAAGCCAAGTGGAACAGAATACAGAAAAAAAGCAAAAGAAAAGGAAAAGAAGAAAGAAAACATTTTAAAACATACTCGTAAACTGGAAACATTTTTTACGAGCTCTGCAGAAAGGAACAAAACGGTGAAGAATGCTGAACTATCGCCAGCGATTTCTTGCCCTGGTCCTTCTATCGCGGACTGTTCTTACGTTTCTCCGTCCAACACTAGTCCTATAGTAGCGACGACGCCGACGACCTACAATGAAGACGAAATTCTAATAGAAGAAAAGCCGTCTATTCCGTCAAGTGACCCTTTTTTTTTTAACGCGGAGAATGTGACTAATTACTACCGCCCAGCCTTCAAGGGGAAGACTGAGCGGTTATGTTGGGTTCACCGTGCCTTACGACCCGACGTTAAGCCGCCCGGAGAGATGGAAAACGTCGGGCGACCGCCGGGCCGAGTCCCTAACCTATGTACACCGCACGGCATACCAACCAAAACTCCGCGGTGGCCATCTTCGGCGCATTAGGGACGGCTGCGGGCTTCCTCCGACTCACGTCTAAGTTGTCGTCCGCAAACGCCCCTGCGCGTACCGCTATTGCGGTCCGTCTCCTGTTGTTAGGGGGGCTCAGAAGCCCCCGTACACCGAAGGACGCCCTCGGCGTCAAAGGCAGCGTGAGGCCTAACCGCCACGCTGCCGTCCATCACGGGGGTCACAAAAGTTGGCTAGACTAATAGGTGGACGGCCCCTTCCGCCCACCTGCTACCCCCGGAGGCCCCTATTAGTCGCCTTTTACGACAGGCAGGGGATACCGTGGTGGAATTCTCCAAACGCCCCCAATCCACAGGGCGGGAGACGTCGGTCAGTCGTCCACCCGACGCCTCCTACACGTCTCGTCTGGCGGCGAGAGGGATCACCACTGCGCTGGCGATCCCTCTCGGCACTCTCCTTCCACGAGAGGACCACCTCGCAGAAGTGGGCCACCACCTGCCAGACCTCCCGGCCGCCGACCATGGAAACGACCACGGCTGGGAGCGAGAGATCTTCTCCGATGACTGCTCTGAGAGCGCTGCGTTCCTCATACCAGGTTGGGCAAAACTCCAATGTATGTTGGGCCGTATCCAGCGGGCAGTTGTCACAATGGTGACACACGGCCGACACCTCCTTCCGTACCACCCGAAACAGGAACTCACCGAAGCAACCATGTCCGGTGAGCACCTGCGTCAGGCGGAACGTTGCCGCTCCGTGGCGCCTGTCCAGCCAATCGGCAAAGACAGGACGCACTGCCTCTACGACCCTGAGCCCCGACGACGGGGCCTCCAGCCTGAGACGTCAAGTGACCCTGGACTGTGGCATGTAAACGATGAATTTCGAGATTATATTGTTAAAAAAGGACTGCAACAATACGAAAAATTAGACTTTTCCAGATCAGAAAGGTACTATACATACATATACACTCACGCCTGTTATCCCCGAAGGGGTAGGCAGAGGCGCAACTAGTGCACCCACTTTTCGCCGTTATTCCGTCCCATGATGTGATAGGGGGCGAGCTTATCGCCATATCGGGCACAAATTCCAGACTCCGAGCTGATACTGAATAGAAAAACTCAATATGACTTTGCCCGACCCGGGAATCGAACCCGAGACCTCAGCATTGCAGTCATACCGTAATACAACTACGCCACCGAGGCAGTCTAGAAAGGTAGTATAAAAATTAAAAAAGATTTCTATCTAAACATATGTTTGTGATAAAGCTTGTTAATGGCGAAATTGTGAAGAGAAGCTGGTTAGTATACTCAGAATCCACAGGTCACGTGTTTTGTGGTCCTTGTAAATTATATGGAGGAACATCCATATTTGCCAAAAGTGGATTTAATGACTGGAAAAATTCTAACTGATCATGACAATTCTCCGGATCATCGTAAATGTTTGGGACAATAATATGTATGTAGAGGAAACTTTTACAACGATTGGATACCCAAAATAATCAAACAATATAATGAAGAAATACGTGTAATAGAAACAATTAAGTTTTTAGCTTCTCGTGGCCTTCCATTTCACGGTCAAAATGAAATTATTGGATCTGCACTAATCAGAAATTTTCTTGGCTGTATTGAGCTTATATCCAAATTTGATCCTTTCATGGCTGAGAGTTTGGTGAGATTTGGACAAAAAGGCAAAGGTGCTCCATCGTACTTGTCATCCTCTATAATCGATGAATTTATTTTACTTCTCGCTGATAAGATAAGATAAGATAATTTTTATTTGTATAAACATGAGTATTCATACGCACATGAGTATGCAAGATGTTTCATAATTACAGTAGAGACATCATGTTTAGCCGCAGCAGCGGCGTACCTACTGATGAAGTTCGACTTTCGATTATTGGAGAAATAAAAAAAGCAAAATATTATTCGATTAGCATTGATTCTACTGCAGATATTCCACACACCGATCAGTTGAGATTTATAATTCGTTATGTTTTGCCTGACGGAGAACCTGTCGAACGTTTTGTCACCTTTTTACCCAATTGCGGTCATAAAGGTGAAGACATGGGGAAGGCTGTTCTGGCGACAATTGATAAAACTTTGGGACTTGATATTAAAGACTGTCGTGGCCAAAGCTATGATAATGCTAGCAATATGTCTGGTCTTCAGTCAAGAATTAAGAGGCCGTATCTAAAATTTTGACTGTTTCAGCTTACTCTTCATAGTGATTTTTTTTTTTAAATAAGCTGATCTGATTAATTTATAATACATTATCGGAAAGACTATTTCAACACTAATAGAATAAACGAGCGAGATTTTTCATATCTTTCTTTAATTTCAATCTAGCCACCAAGTTCCAACGTCTGTTTCAGAAATTTTGACGTACGGAGACTCAAACTTGTCGTTTTCAATCAAAATCGTGCTTGAAACTAATTAATAAAAATAACTATTTATTGGTATAAAAGTCGCCTAAAGGATAAATGCAACTTCACACACTAGATGACCACGCACATGGTTAATGGCCGCAACAACTAACTTCTCTATAGAAATTAAGCCAATACAAGTCATGCGGCCAAACACGACATGGATTTGGTTTTCTACTTGGTAGCCTGGAGTCACTTGTCATGATTTTGGTCGTATAATTCGCGAGGTCGTATAAAGCGCCTTTATATACGGTCAGCTAAAAAAATGGTTTGCCACGCTAAGGCTGAATATCTTGTAGATTAATGGACCACATTAGTTGCACTGATCGATCTGAAAACATTTATAGGTAGAATGAACCATGTTAAAATTTTCACACTAGTAAACAAAGTCAAACTATTATACTACTTTTTAGGCCTACCGTATCACTTACACCTGGCGGGGGCGCGTCCTCATAATTAGCCTAGGGCGGTCAGAACTCTTAATCAGTCGCTGGATAAATGATAAGCGTGCCTGTCCAATTACAGCTCTTTTACAGTGGACATGTCGAAATCTTTTATAAAGAGGCCATTCATTTATTACGTAAGGCGATTTAAGGGAGGAGGGGGATCGACCATGTCTTTTTTTTCTTATAAGACTGTGGGAATGTTCTTACATAAGATCACAAAAATGCGCAAAGTTAAAATTATACTTTGAAAAAGCACGGGTAACCGCGCGAGTGCCGAGGTTCGCTCGGATGCGTATCGATAAACGATTTCCAAAGTACTAATAAACTTTTCTAAAAATTGTTACTTTGAAAAATAAATATTATAACAAACCAAACGTGTATCCATTTTTCCTTTAGATTTTTACGTAGTAAATGTTAAACAGGGGGGAGGGAGTCGGCCTGTTCCATTTTTCTTATATTAAAAGAGGGAGGGGGTCAAAAACTAGAGAAAATAGTCTTACTAATAAATGAATGGCCCAAAAAGTATTGGTAATTAATAATAACTAATCAACTTTGATAAACAGGAATAACAGTAGGTACTAAATACTGTGTAGATTAAGACGACGTTTATTTTAGTTATAACTTACTTTGTTAACGACAGGTGAAATACATTTTTTATGATTTATTTACATTTAGTTAAATACCTAAACTAATAGAGTATAGAATTATATATTTTTGATAAGTATTTTATATTTATTCATGTTTATGTTTCAGTATTCGAGTACCAACTGCACAAATTATTTTTGGAGTAAGTAACTTTCCTATTAAATATATTTTCTTAACTGATTATCATCATGCTATTGATGCTGCTGCATGCCACGTCAAAATTGAAATCCATTAGGCGCATGTTGTAACTTATAGACTATTTTTTTTTTTTTTTTTTTTTTTTTTTTTTAATGTCTCACATGGTATTTATTTATTTATTTATTTATTTATTTATTTAGGTACACTAACAGCGTAACATATTACATTTTATCATGACATGTGTATTATGAAACAATTTCAGTTACAAATATGTACGCCTATTATAAGTGTACACAGCTTTGACCACACTATGTGTTAACTAGAAGCTAATACCTACTATAAATTAAGTTAGAATAAATTAATAACAGAAATATAATATAAACACAAACAAAAATAAATTGCGATCAATGAAAATTTAACATTAAAACTAAATTAAAGAAAAAAAAAAAACTCAAACTGAAAAGGAATTTACTCGTTATAAAGTTGTGTGAATTACGTAGACACCATAGAGAGACATAAAAGTAATAATATGTAATTTAGGAAAAGTGTTTCAGCATCCTATTTCTTAACGTATTTATAGAATCGTTGAAGATATCTAACTCAGGTATCTTAGCATTAAAATCGTTGTAAGTATTGCACATTCTGGCTATCGGGTGATGAAGTCCGAGGTTGGTTCTGTGCCGTGGAATACTAAACAAATTTGTTATTGGGCGACGAGGGTAATTGTAGGGAACACTTACATTGATGCTCTCGAGTATGGACGAACAAATGAATTTTCCGTTAAAGAGTTTATGAAGAAACATTATGTCAGAGATCGTACGACGGTTCCGGAGGGTCATCATATTAAAAAAATTAAGTCTTTGGTCATAAGGATGCTTGTAAGAAATCCCAGTCGACTTGTAGGCCAAGTATCTTGTGTATGCACGCTGAATACCTTCTATACGCTGTGAGGAGGCGCTATAGACAGGATTCCATACAACACAAGCATATTCCAAGTGGCTTCGTGACTATTTCGATTTTAATATCCATATTATTATTACAGGCAATGACTACAAAATATCGTCCAATCCATCAGCGGTGAAGATCAAGTGTCAGACTGCTGGAAGTGTTACGTTGGAGGTAGCACCTTCAAAACACACGCAAATCGTCATTCTAGCAGCAGAAAAATATAAACCATACGAAGAGGTTAGTCCATAGTTACTAATTTACTATTATAAAGCTGATAATACATACCTACCTACATGTTTCTTGTTTAAGAGCAATCTCTAGAAATATTGTTCCAACTTTGAAACTCTATCACTTAGGTACCTATATAGCTACAAAATTACGACTGGCCAATTTTTCATTGATAATAATACTCAAAGTTGATCTTATTTTGTCGACATTTGTGATGTAATTTTTATGTTACTTTTACTTTCACAGTTCTTGAAATTTACTATTGTTCTTGCATTAATAATTCGTAGCCCTGTCTCGCTGTGTTTTTATGTCCTGAAACGTGGTCAGGTGACATTGTAGCAGGACCTTGGACATACAAGGTGAAGAAGGATAAATGCTAATGCTCATGGGACTGGATTTAAATTTTATACCTATAAAAAAGAGGTTTAATATTTTATTCCATGTATTATGGGAAGGTGACTCACATTATCCAGAATGTGTCCTATTACATATACAATATTATGAATACCATACCAGCCCTGTATTATATACTGCCCACTGCTGGGCATGGGCCTCCTCTACAACTCAGAGGGTTTTAGACCTTAGTCCACCACCCTGGCTTAGTGCGGGTTGTCAGACTTTACATTAGAGGTGATCATTAAACGTTATAACTGCTAATTTAACTCATTATAAAAAAATAGCTGTTAATTCTATTAACTACTATTGCAATATTCATTAAACGTTTAAACTAATGAACGGACTGCGGAGGCAGTTAATGTCATCTATTAATTTATCATTCAACTAAACTTGATAACTGTTAATCATAGAAAAATGCTAATAACGCCTCTATAGGTTATTTATTAAATGAAATTTAATACTACTAATAAGCACAAAAATGATATTTTTTCTTTAGCTAAGACTTAAATTATGCCTTGCCGTGATTTGTGAACAATAAAATCGCCACATGCAATGATTGCGAAAATAATTTTATTTAGGTAACGTCAGAATTGATAAAAGTCGCCGCCATTTTGAAATTCTTTGTTTTAAGGTCAATTGACCTCAAAATCGGTATGTGGGTATAACTTTAGTTACCAAAGACTGATCCAATGTCGGAATCGAAAAAAGTGGCCGCCATTTTGAATTTCTTTGTTTTAAGGCCAATCGATCTCAAAATCGATATCGGGGCAGGCCTTTAGATACAAAAGACGGATCCAATGTTAGAATTGAAAAAAGTGGCCGCCATTTTGAATTTCTATGTTTTAAGGCCAATTGACTTCAAAATCGGTATCTGGGTAAAACTTTAATTACTAAAAACTAATCCAATGTCAGAATTGAAAAAAGTGGCCGCCATTTTGAATTTCTTTGTTTTAAGGCCTATCGACCTCAAAATCGATATCTGGGCAGGCCTGTAGGTACAAAAGACGGATCCAATGTTAGAATTGAAAAAAGCGGCCGCCATTTTGAATTTCTTTGTTTTAAGGCCAATTGACCTCAAAATCGATACTGGGCATGACATTGATAGTAAAAGTCATATTTAATGTTAGACTTAAGAAAAGCGGTCGCTATTTTGAACGTCTTTGTTTAAAGAATGATTGGATTTAAGATAGATATTTGGGCTTGTCTTTAGACAAATATAATAAATCGAGGTTGGAATTTCAAGAACTACATTCCATGTTAAATTTTCTTGTTTTAAGGGCTATTGGTTTAAAATCAAACTCCGCTGGACATGGCCACAAACTATAGTAGGTTATAGAACTTTTAAATAATATGGCCACCATCAATGCTTATTCAATTCTCTTCAATAACGATATCACAGATTTGTTATGTCGCAAAATAAAGAATTGAAGAACAAAGAAGTGGCCCGTGGCAGCAAATAAAGTAAATTCTTCTGTGAAAGCATCAAAATCGGTTAAAAATCAGGGAGTCGCTAACAATTCAACTATTGCTATAACAATAATTAGCCGCGTAGTAGAAATTATCTTACTTTATTTTTCTTCCCCACATCGTTATGCCCTGTTGGTTGACCATTCAATTAATGTATCTTTTGTTTATTTACCCCCCTTCACCAGACTTAAAAGGCTATTCACGTTGATTACTTTATTAATTTTTTAAAGTATTTAATTTTGATGTGACTGCGTATTTAAATTGTTAAATTAGTAAAATTACAACCTTGATTTATTCTATTTGGCTAAAGACAAGGCCAAATATCTATCTTGAATCCAATCAGTCTTAAAACAAAGAAGTTCAAAATGGTGACCACTTTTCTTGAGTCTACCATTAGATCTGTTTTTTTACTAACGATGGCATGCCCAAGTATCCATTTTGACGTCAATTGTTCTTAAAACAAATAAATTCGAAATGGTGGCCACTTTTTCAATTCTAACATTGGATCCGCCTTTTGTACCTAAAGCCATGACCAAATATCGATTTTGAGGTCGATTGGCCTTAAAACAAAGAAATTCAAAATGGCGGCCACTTTTTTCAATTCTAACATTGGATCCGTCTTTTGTACCTACAGGCCTGCCCAGATATCGATTTTGAGGTCGATAGGTCTTAAAACAAAGAAATTCAAAATGGCGGCCACTTTTTTCCATTCTAACATTGGATCCGTCTTTTGTACCTACAGGCCTGCCCAGATATCGATTTTAAGGTCGATAGGTCTTAAAACAAAGAAATTCAAAATGGCGGCCACTTTTTTCCATTCTAACTTTGGATCCGTCTTTTGTACCTACAGGCCTGCCCAGATATCGAATTTGAGGTCGATAGGCCTTAAAACAAAGAAATTCAAAATGGCGGCCACTTTTTTCAATTCTAACATTGGGTCCGTCTTTTGTGCCTACAGGCCTGCCCAGATATCGATTTTGAGGTCGATAGGCCTTTAAACAAAGAAATTCAAAATGGCGGCCACTTTTTTCAATTCTAACATTGGATCCGTCTTTTTTACCTACAGGCCTGCCCAGATATCAATTTTGAGGTCGATAGGCCTTAAAACAAAGAAATTCAAAATGGCGGCCACTTTTTTCCATTCTGACATTGGAATGTTCTTTGGTAACTAAAGTTATACTCAGATGTCGAATTTGAGGTCAATTGGCATTAAAACAAAGAAATTCAAAATGGCGGCCACTTTTTTCAATTCTAACATTGGGTCCGTCTTTTGTGCCTACAGGCCTGCCCAGATATCGATTTTGAGGTCGATAGCCCTTTAGACAAAGAAATTCAAAATGGCGGCCACTTTTTTCAATTCTAACATTGGATCCGTCTTTTGTACCTACAGGCCTGCCCAGATATCGATTTTGAGGTCGATAGGCCTTAAAACAAAGAAATTCAAAATGGCGGCCACTTTTTTCCATTCCGACATTGGAATGTTCTTTGGTAACTAAAGTTATACTCAGATGTCGAATTTGAGGTCAATTGGCCTTAAAACAAAGGAATTCAAAATGGCGGCCACTTTTTTCAATTCTAACATTGGATCCGTCTTTTGTACCTAAACGCCTGCCCAGATATCAATTTTGAGGGGTGCGAAGTCAGGAAACCTCCACGTGGTGCACCCTGGGCAACGGAGCGTCGGTCGAGTTGATCGGCGCAACGGCCAATATCCTGACAACAGTGGTCTCGGCGGTCGTCGCCGCTTTTTGCGGTGGCTGCCGCATTTTTAGATGGTGGGCCCGTTTATTCGGGCGGCTCCCGGTTCATCCGGGAGTGTCGACGGGCTCGGTGTGCGCTAACACCGCCCCGAGCAGGCAGCGGGGGGGAACCTTCCTCTCCGCTGTCACCGTTGCAGATCGTAATCTAGTATGGAGGTCCGTGGACATGTCTCGCGCTCCTGCTGGACCGAGGGTCTTGGCTTAATCGCCCGGACCACGAGGGAGAAAACCTCTATAAAAAGTTCCCCGAATCCCAAGCGGCGGCGCACCGCGAGGGGATGCATGGCCGATGGGTAGTTCGGTCACTAGTGCGACCCCCGCCAGAGTACCGGCCGACCCTCTTGGCGGGTTACGCTAGGCTAGGGGGCACTGCCTGGGTGGACTCTTATTTCCCCCATACTCGTGGGATTCAATATGAATGCAAATTTAAACCCTAAAATTACACTGACGAGGTTGCCTACTCCAGTTCCGGCTGGAGAGGCGGAGATTGGTGGGCGAAAGCCCGTTGATGGCGGACGAAGAGTCGGCGCGGACAAGATGTCCACAGGCGTCGACTCTGAGTCGAGTATGAGCGTTTCCTCCGCTCGGAGCCGTAGGCTCTGGAGGAAACGCTCAGAGCTGAATAACAGCAGGTCGTCCTTAGGGAGCGACACTGAGGAGCCGGTCCCGAAGTCGCAAGCGACAACCGGACGCGGCAGAGGAGGACCATCTTTGGTCGACGATTCCGTCGACCAAAGAAAGAAAGCCAAGGCGCGCGATCTCCTGCAGCGCAGGGAGGCCCGCCAAAGGGCAAGGAGGGAGGAGAGCGAGGAGGGCATGGTCCTTCGCTCTGCCGCCAAACCGAAGGTGCCCGCCGAGGAGGTGGCTGTCGCAGCGGCGGCGGAACCGGCACCGAGCGCTCGCCCTAAAGGCGAGGCCAAAAAGTGGCGCGATAAGTGCGCCAAATTGGAGGAGGCGGTGAAGGAGCTGAAGCGTGAAAACGCTTCTCTCCTTCGCCGTCTGGAGGAGCTGGCAGCAGTGGAGGCCAAGTGGCAGGCCAGGATGGAGTCCGTCCTCGCAGGGCCGGCCCAGAGGCCTCCACTGGCCCATGAGAGAAGGTCCACCCCCGGGGACATACCACTCCCCGTCCAGGGTGGTTTCGTTGGGGGAGCTCCCCAGCCTTCCTCTAAGGGGAAGGGGAGGGGGAAGGGGAAAGGAGCAGTGCAGCCTGCTCCTCCTCTTAAGGCTCCTGCCATCGGGGCCGGGCCCTCCACCTCTGCTGCCGTGGCGGTCGCTGGACCGTCTGGGGTGCCCCAGAAGGGGAGGGGGAAACGTGGTCCTCCTGCTCCCCCCGTCGCGAAGTCCGCTCCGAGGGAGCCCCGCCCACTGCCACCGGCCCCAGCGTCCATGGACGCTGAATGGACCGTGGTGGTGGGGAAGAAGAAGCGGGGGAAGCCCAGCCCCGCTGCGGTGCCTGCAGGGAACCCCCAGCAGAGGAGGCAGAGGCGTAAGGAGCCCAAACTGCGTCAGCCACGCTCGGCGGCCATAGTGCTGTCGCTGACGCCGGCGGCGGTGGCCAAGGGCCTAACCTACGCCAAGGTGCTGACGGACGCTCAGCACCGCGTGGACCTCGCCGGCCTCGGCATTGACAGGCTGAGGCCCAAGGTGGCAGCCACGGGTGCCATGCTTTATGAGGTGCCCGGGGCTGAGTCGGAGCAGAAGGCGGACTCCCTCGCCGCAAGGCTGAGGGAATGCTTTGGCGGGTCGGAAGATGTCCAAATCTCCCGGCCCACCAAGTGCACGGAGCTGCGGCTGTCGGAGCTGGATCCTGCAGCCACAGCCGAGACGGTCGCAGTGGCCCTCAGTGTTGCTGGCGAGTGCGCAGCTGATGCCGTAAAGGTCGGAGAAATCCGGCCTGATCGCTCCGGCCTGAGCGCAGTTTGGGCCAGGGTGCCGACCAGGGCGGCACAAAAAATAAAGGCGGGCCGCCTGATGGTAGGGTGGACTGTGGCCCGGGTGACCGTGCTCGGGGCGCGCCCGATGCGGTGTTTCCGTTGCCTTGAGCACGGTCACACGCAGAGCACCTGCACCGGAGGACCGGACCGCAGCGATCTTTGTTATCGCTGCGGCAAACCGGGCCACAAAGCCCGCGGATGCGAGGCCGCGCCGAACTGCGCAGTCTGCGCGGCCGCAGGGAGGCCCGCCAAACATCCGCTGGGCGGGAAGGCATGCCCCGCCCCCTCCCGTCGCGATAGGCGTCGCGACGGGGTACGAAGAGCTGCTGCCGCTGGGGCTTCAACCCAGCCGCAGGCAGCGAGCCCACCGCAAGGGGCCGCGATGGACGTGGTAGAGATCGCCCAATAAATGGAACTAAATTTCCTCCAGGCGAACATCAACCACTGTGCCAGTGCCCAGGACCTGTTGTCCCAAAGCCTGGCGCAGTGGTCGGTGCAAGTGGCCGTGGTCGCTGAGCCGTATTTTGTCCCCCCCCGGGATAACTGGGCGGGGGACCTTGACGGCTTGGTGGCCATCATCAGCCGGGGCGCCGCTGGCTCCCCACCCTTCGAAAAAGTAGCGAAGGACAGGGGATGCGTGGCGGTTCTGTTGGGAGACATTTGGATAGTAGGAGTGTACTTTTCTCCCAACAGACCCCTCGCCGAATTTGAGTCTTTCCTCGTTCGGCTGGGGGCCTTGGTGGAACAAGGCCAACCTCACCCGGCGGTCGTCGCCGGCGACTTCAACGCCAAGTCCGTGGCTTGGGGTTCGCCGGCGACGAACGGTCGTGGTCGGGTCCTGGAGGAATGGGCGATCTCTGTCGGCCTGGTCGTCCTGAACAGGGGGTCGGTGGACACGTGCGTGCGGCACAACGGCGGGTCTATTATAGACCTGTCGTTGGCGAGTGCCGCCGTCGCACGCCGTGTCCGGGACTGGAGAGTCCTCGTGGGCGTGGAGACGTTGTCGGACCATCGTTACATCAGGTTCGGCGTCTCCGCGTCCCCGAGTGTCCAGTCCGGTGGTGTACCGAGTGCCCCAAATCAGGACGGCCCGCGGTGGGCGCTTCGTCGCCTCGATGGGGAGGCCCTAGTGCTGGCCGCTCTGGTCATGTCGTGGCTCCCCGTGCCGGACGGGCCGGTACGGGTTGAGCAGGAGGCGGAGTGGTTCGGGGTGGCAATGTCGGATGTCTGCGACGCCGGCATGCCCCGAGCTCTCCGCCGTTCGCCGGTGCGACAGGTGTACTGGTGGTCGGCGGAGCTAGCGCAGTTGCGCGCGTCGTGCGTTGCTGCGCGCCGCCGATACGCCAGGCATCGTCGTCGCCGGCTCCGAGACGAAAACCACGCAGACCAGGAGCGGCAGCTCTATGGCCTCTACAAAGAGGCAAAGAGAGCGCTGCGGGTGGCCATTCATGGGGCCAAGGTTGCGGCACGTAAGGCGTTCGTGGGGACTCTCGACAGGGACCCGTGGGGGCGCCCTTACCGTATGGTGATGAAGAAGCTTCGCCCAGCGGCGCCCCCGCTGTCGCAGAGTCTCCGGCCAGAATTACTGGCCAACGTCGTCGCGGCCTTGTTCCCGGCCACCGTGGAGTTCACTCCTCCACCGATGGCGCCACCGGATGTGGCGTCATCGTCGAGTGAGAATCCGGCAAGGGATATCCCGGAGGTTTCGCCCGCTGAAATGCGGGCGGCAGTGCTTCGGCTGCGGAGCAAAAACACGGCCCCGGGGCTCGATGGCATCCCCGGGAAAGCCTGGGTGCTAGCCCTCGAGTACCTGGGCCCGAGGCTCCGCGGCTTATTCACCGCCTGCCTGGAGCAGGGCGTCTTCCCGGTGCGTTGGAAAACCGGGAAGCTCGTCCTGCTGAAGAAGGGGGGGCGACCCGCAGAGTCGCCGTCGGCCTACCGGCCCATCGTGTTGCTCGACGAGGTGGCAAAGCTCTTCGAGCGCATTATCCATACCCGCCTCGTCGAGCATCTTGAGAGGGTCGGACCAAATCTGGCCGACGAGCAGTTTGGATTCAGGAGGGGACGTTCCACTGTCCACGCGATTCTGCGGGTGAAGGCACAGGCGGAGGATGCAGTGGCTGGGGGCGATGTTGTAATCGCGGTGTCGTTGGACATCTCCAACGCATTCAACTCGCTGCCCTGGCCCTGCATCCACGAGGCACTGCGGTACCACGTGGTGCCGCCCTATCTCCGGCGTCTGGTGCACGCGTACCTGTCCGACAGGCACGTGGTGTATCCGGGCGCCGATGGGTGGCACCGAAGAGCGATGTCGTGCGGTGTTCCACAGGGCTCGGTTTTGGGCCCTCTCCTGTGGAACATCGGGTACGACTGGGTGCTCCGTGGTTCCAATCTCCGGGGCGTCGGCGTGACCTGTTACGCCGACGATACGTTGGTCACAGCGACTGCTGGGACCTTCCGGGACGCCGCAACTCTGGCGGCGGCGGGCACCGGCCAAGTAGTTGGTAGAATCCAGCGTTTAGGGTTGAAGGTGGCCCTCGAGAAAACCGAGGCCGTGTGTTTTCACGGACCTCGGAGAGGGCCACTGGCCGGTGCCGGCATCGTCGTTGGGGGGGTGCGGATCCCCATCGGCTCTAGCATGAGGTATCTAGGTTTAGTCCTGGATAGCCGATGGCGATTCCGCACCCACTTTAAGGAGTTGAGGACGAAATTGTCCCGGGCAGCGGGCGCTCTTTCCCGCCTGCTGCCCAACCTGGAAGGTCCTGGCTTCCCTTGCCGGAGGCTGTATCACGGAGTCGTGCGGTCCATAGCCCTTTACGGCAGCCCCGTTTGGGCTGACTCCCTGGGCCGCCCCTGCGTCGCCCTTCTGCGCGCCCCGCAGAGAGCTTTAGCGCAGCGGGCGGTCAGGGCGTACCGCACGGTCTCTTTCGAGGCGGCTTGCCTATTGGCCGGATTTCTGCCCTGGGACCTGGACGCCAAATCCCTTGCCGATGTATTCCATTGGCGGGAGGAGGCGTTCAGTCGCGGGGAGCGTCCGGCCCTGAAGGAGGTGGAGGCCAAGAGGGCCGCCTTACGGCGAGCCGCCGTGGAGGAGTGGCGTCTCAGGCTGGAGGCCCCGTCGTGGGGGCACCGGGTCGTAGAGGCAGTGCGTCCTGTCTTTGCCGAATGGCTGGACAGGCGCCACGGAGCGGCAACATACCGCCTGACGCAGGTGCTCACCGGGCATGGCTGCTTCGGTGAGTTCCTGTTTCGGGTGGTAGGTGTAGAGGAGTCGGCCGTGTGTCACTATTGTGACAACTGCCCAATGGACACGGCCCAACATACGTTGGAGTGTTGTCCAGCCTGGGATGAGGAGCGCAGCGCTCTCAGAACAGTCGTCGGAGAAGACCTCTCGCTGCCGGCCGTGGTCGCTTCCATGGTCGGCGGCCGGGAGGCCTGGCAGGCGGTGGCCCACTTCTGCGAGGCGGTCCTCTCGCGGAAGGAGAGTGCCGAGAGGGATCGCCAGCGCAGTGGTGATCCCTCCTGCCGCCAGACGAGACGTAGGAGGCGTCGGGTGGACGACTGACCGACGTCTCCCGCCCTGTGGATTGGGGGCGTTTGGAGAATTCCACCACGGTATCCCCTGCCTGTCGTAAAAGGCGACTAATAGGGGCCTCCGGGGGTCACGGGTGGGCGGGACGTGCCGCCCACCCATTAGTCTAGCCAACTTCTGTGACCCCCGTGATGGACATGTCCGAGGCAGCGTGTCTCACGCTGCCTCGGACACCAAAAGGCGGACACGGTACGGTGTTTCGGGGGCTTCTGAGCCCCCGCAACAGGAAAAGGACCGCAATAGCGGTACGTGCAGGGGCGGTTGCGGACGACAACTTAGACGTGAGTCGGAGGAAGCCCGCAGCCGTCCCTAATGCGCCGAAGATGGCCGTTTAAAAAAAAAAAAAAAAAAGATATCAATTTTGAAGTCGATTGGACTTAAAACAAAGAAATTCAAAATGGCGGCCACTTTTTCCAATTTTAACATTGGATCCGTCTTTTGTACCTACAGGCCTGCCCAGATATCGATTTTGAGGTCGATAGGCCTTAAAACAAAGAAATTCAAAAAGGCGGCCACTTTTTTCAATTTCGACATTGGATCAGTTTTTAGTAATTAAAGTTTTACCCAGATACCGATTTTGAAGTCAATTGGCCTTAAAACATATAAATTCAAAATGGCGGCGTGTATACCAATTCTAACATTGGTTCTGAATACTGTAGTGCTAATGTCCATAATAAATAAATAAATTAGTAATATAAAGATACATACTAACATAATTTTAATGTGTAAAAAATTGAACAGTCATTACACCTCAAAGCAGATTTTTTCAATTGTATGAACGGCACGCAAGCGTCATTTACACAAATGTTCATGAACACGTAATAATTATAAAATGTTTATTTCGATGTGACTGCTATTGTGAAAAAAAATTAACCTGTTGGTTATTGGTTCAATGTTAAAAAATTTAACATAATTAAAATAAACGACGCAAGACACGTGTTGAACATGTTATCGCTAATGCTTTTCACGTAACTCCTTACTTCTTGACCGTTATAACTTAACTATTAATTTAACACGTTATTTTTTTTTTATGTTTAACTATTAACCATAAATAATTTTTAACCATTAATCACATCACTACTTTACATACCTTCGAAATTCTTATAGAGACCTTCTCAGGTAAGCAGGTTTCCTGACCATATTTTTCCTGTAATAATTCCCAAAGAATACAGACATAACTTTTTAAAAATTCAGAGGTGCGTGCCGTTGGGTTTTGAACCTGCGGACATTCGTCTCGGCAGTCCGTTCTACCCCCAACTAGGCTATCGCCACTTAAAATTATTATATCTTTTTAAAATACTTTCTCTTTTCATCGAGTGGTAGGTTTCTATTATGCGAAGATTCGTCTGGGTATGCACCACCTCAATGTGTATTTCTCCGCCAATCAGCTGTATGCATGCATTTTGGTGTTTTGGTTTGATTTTTTTTTTATCTTTGCCTAACGTTTACTAGCCTGACGAGAGTCGACTTATACAAACACATCGGACTTTCGGGTGAACGCTTTAGGCGCTCGCAACCCTTGAATTAAGTGACCATGCACTGAGAACAACTTACTACCGAGTCACGAACCTCGGCTCAGGACGGCCACTGGGAGAGGATGAGATACCAGCGATTAGTGGGGAAGATTGGTGTTTTAACCTAATCCTAACCATTTGTTTCGTCGGCACGGGAGCCGGAACTGTAATGTGCGCTTTAGACGCTCACACAAACGGCATTCAATTCCATTACTCATGACTGACGGATGATTTATGAAAACAAAGTGACATTACACTATCACTCAAAATTCTCTTCAGTCATACGCAAGATTTTGCGGAGAACACACGTTTTCACTCGTTTTGGTATGAATACTTGTAAAATTAAAGGGAATTGAGATTAAAAACGTGTAACAAGAAGGTGTTGGGTAAAATATTGACTGAAAAAGATAGTTTTATAGCCATACTTTTGTTTTACCCACCTTTTATTAGCGGCCACGCCCGTTTGATTTTTTTATCCGGAACAAAAGTTATATATATTTTGCAGGGAGAAAGGTAGCCTATGTGTTATTCTATACTATAATCTATCTTTGTGCCAAATTTCATTCGATCTGGATGTTTAGCCGTTCTGGTGTGATTGAGAAAAAAAAGCATCAAAGTTTTCGCAATTATTATATTAGTACCTATAGATAAATTTAGTCTGAAATACGAGATACAAAAGTATGACAACAATTTTTTATCATTATCTTATTGGATAAAATTATCTAATAAGATAATAAAGAAAAAGTACCCTATAGTACTGAGGAGTAAAATGTATCTTCTTGTTAGTGAAAGAATTTACAAAATGAAACAAATCTTTCCTCTTTATAATATTAGTATAGAACTGCCTCGAATAGACTAGAATTGACTGCCTCGGTGGCGTTGTGGTATTGCGTACGCATTACGAGTACGATTTGCGCGCTGAGGTCCTGGGTTCGAATCCCGGGTCGAGCCAAAAAAAATTGTGACTGGGTTTTTCCATCTTAAAATTTACTCAGTCGCAGCTCGGAGTCAGGAAGTTGGCGGTGTGATACCCCCGTGCCTCGGAAAGCACGTAAAGCCGTTGGTCCTGCGCCTGATCTCTCTCCGGTCATGTCGGATTGCCGTCTCACCGGACTATGAGAGTGAAGGAATAGCGAGTGCACCTGTGTATTGCGCACACACTTGTGCACTATAATATCTCCTGCGTACCTGGCTGATCTCCGTTGAGATTGGCCGCCGTGGCCGAAACTGGCTAGGAGGATTTCATTAGTATAGACTAACTATTAAATATTCGTGGTATACCACCACTCAGGGATTGTTTCAAAACTTAAAATAAATTTTTTCTGCGACTGTCGGAGAAGGTAATTGGCCGCGCGGGTGCGCCAGCGCCTCTCCGACTCAACACAATATGTCCCACTCCACCGCTGTCCGCGCGCTGACTGACGTTTGCGGGACGAAATGCCATTAGACGATCGCGCAAAAGTCATGACTGATGGTTGCGCGACGCGCATATCAAAAAATTCAGATATTCGTCACTTAACCGTCAATCACCACATTAGACGATAGGTTATTCGTCACTCACGGACGTGACTGTGGTAAAACGGACAGCAAAACCTACTGTCTAATGCGCGCTTAAGGAAGGTCGGGGGGCGATGGAGAACGCGGCGAGGTCCTCGGCGGCTAGTAAGGAATTGCGGTCGTGTGGAGTGTAGGAGTTTTAAGAACTCGTTCTTACTGCGAATCGCCAAAGTGATATCGTCCTCTGAATCGGTTAGGACTGAACACGGCTGTCGCCATTTGGCGCGGTCGAATCTAGAGAAGAAAACATGTCTCAGGTTGACAAGCGCAGGACAGTGTCACACAGTGATTTGTAATTCAAAGTTTTGTTTGGTGTTGCTACTATTTATGGTCGGTCGTGTCGCTTACCATCTGGCGAGTGGCATGCAAGTCTCGACATTCATTTGTTGAGCTGTATAGGGAAATGCACGACGTAAGCTCTGCCATGTGGTGGTGCAATTTGAATCTTTCAGCCTATTGATACTTGGAGTTAGGATAAATATCATATTAAAAGATAACATTTAACTTGTTGATAATGTATTGCTGTGTATCTGGATGCTCCAAAACATAAAAATAAACAAATCAAATGGTGTGAAATTCTATTACGTTCACAATAATAGTACCTAAGTACTTACCTACATTCCATGGTTATGTGAAAATCGTCAAAAATAATAAAAGCTGTATAAAACATACAGTTATCAGTTCCAAAGCCATTTAGAAATGTCTCACTACTTACGTTGTAATTTATAAAAATAAAAATGTTATGAAGATATTCAATACAAACAAAACATAACATCCTAATTTTGCTTCAATAACGTCAAAATAATAAGCTTCCACATAAAAAAATATTCTAGCCACTTTAGGTATTATCAATAATATTCAACAGGAACCCATATTATATCATGTTTGTCATAATAAAACATACATACGTACCTATATACTCACGCCTTTTAACCCCGACGGGGTAGGCAGAAGCGCAGCTAGTGCACCCACTTTTCGCCTTTATTCCATCCTATGATGTGATAGGGGGCGAGCCTATTGCCATATCGGGCACAAATTCCAGATTCCGAGCTGATACTGATTTGAAAAACTCAATATCACTTTGCCCGACCCGGGGATCGAACCCGAGACCTCAGCATTGCAGTTGTACCATAATATAACTATGCCACCGAGGCAGTCATAATAAAAGAATTTATGCATAAATTAAAGTTTTGAAAAGTTCCTTTTTATCCACATATGGCTCTTGTGTCGATTTTGTGCTGCCCCCTATATTTCGTGCACGTTCCCTATATAAAAAGACTAGCTTTTGCCCATGGCTTCGCCCGCGTTAATAAGTTTTTCCGGGCTAAAAGTACATAAAAACCTTCCCGTTGAATCACTCTATCCAACACATTTATTTAGATAAAGATTAATATTATGACGTTGATACAACTCTTAACAAATAATGCATTAATTTCGACCAAATTTGATTACCATAAAAACGGTTCGAGTGAGTTAATCTTAAAAGATAGACATATACTGTCGTGGACATTTTTTTAGATTATTTCAAGAGGAATAATTCTTTCATACATATATTTTTAGTATCTTGAACCGTTTTCGCAGCGCATGCAATGGAAGCCCTTAAGGATGAATCATTTGCCCCGGTTTTTTTCACATTTTCCATTATTTCTTCGCTCCTAATAGTTGCATCGTGATATTATATAGCTTAAAGCCTTCCTCGATAAATGGTCTATTCAACACAAAAATAATTTTTCAATTCGAACCAGTAGTTCCTGAGATTAGCGCGTTCAAACAAACAAACAAACTTTTCAGCTTTATAATATTAGTATAGATTAAGAAGAAGCATGTTCCTATATGTTCTTCAATAAAGGTTCACAATCCATTAAGTACATAACTTTTAGTTATTTATGTACGCCTTATAGGATTAATGTTATTTATTTTTTTTTGCAAACTTGGGTGATAAAATTGCTAAAATGTCCACATAATGTGTAGCTTGATAAGGAAAAATACTATTGCAATCCCTATTCCATTTTAAACATAACAATATCATGTTTTATTCATTATTTATAATTGCAACTGGGAAAATACGATCAATAAATGTAAAAATACTCATATACGGGACAATCCATTACCTACTAACACCTTAAAATATATTAATTAATGAGTATTCAGGACTTTTTACAAAGAGGAAGGAAACAGAAAACAAGTATACCTAAGTACCTACACAATAATTTCGCAGTTAAATTCTGCCAGCATAATTATGTTAGATCAGTGATGAAATAATTTTATTCCCTATATCTAGTTAGAAAATCATCCAAGCACTAAAAAATTAGGAGTATTCACATAAAAAGCCAAATTATCAGTTTCTTCATCATATTTTACAATAACGAACCATAGATGCGGGTGTTTCCAATTTCCCACTGATAAACATGTGAAGATAATTACCATACCTTCACGCTAGTACCCCTTAAGGGACAGACAGTTTACAAATTGACTGCTAAATTGGAAAAACTTGTAAATTTATTTTTAGATGAAATATACTTCCATCTTAATGTAACAAATGTTTCGTACAAAATATGATTAAAAAGTAGATCATTTTTACATGAAAAAGCTTTTCATTCGTTTTTTAAATCATTTTTTTTTTGTATATGAAAGTTTTAGTAATAGGCTTAATTTTTATTTATTTTTACATGTACATACAGAGCATAACGCCTTTTTCCCTTCTAAGGGATAGACAGAGTGGTAACACACCCACATTTCGCGATGTATATTAGGTCCCATGTCATAGAGGACAGGTGTATTTACATTTCCCGGTCTCATTTACAGACTCCGGGCTGATACTACCCAGAAAAATACGGTAAAATATATTTACGTAGTTATACTTCGTCCGCGATGAAACTACGCCCAACGGCAGTTAGTTATTTATTTTTGCCAATAATAAATCTCGATAGAAATATGAACTTTTCGAATTCAGCCGACGACATGGCTTTCGCCTTAAATTTGCGGTGTACCTACTAGAAACTTCATTTTGTTTCAATGCCTGAATCTCTGCAATTATTGAAACTATCCCGCCTTCACACCCGCCACTACAACTCCCGTAAGCCAGGATCGGTATTGGCACGCATTTTATGACACCAAGCGGTGAAGGTCTGCGAGTCTCAGGGAACACTAGCCTCTCTTTATCCCGCAACGAAATTTATCAAATGTCTGCAATTAGCAGTACCTATGTACTCTGAAGTTACTATATTCCTGAATGCTAAATATACTGAAGTTATTACGTATTTTCCATCCCGGAAACGGACTAAAAAAATACAGTATCGCGTGAAAAGCCAGTTAATGAATATAATTGCACTTGTATATCCGGTTTTTAGGATTCCCAACCTTAAGAGTAACTTCATAAAAAATTCCAGATATCACACAAACTGTTACAACCAGGAGAAAAAAACGCTAAACTGAGCATGGTGGAAAATGTAAAATATACAGTTTGGACGGCGCAATTCACCGAAGAAGGTATCCCTTACAAATGGACGAAAAGCATCAAAGTACCCTTGTATAAAGGCCCTCTGTCCATCCACAAGGACTATGATATCAAAGTCACATTCGTTGGCAACTACTCTAATGTTTTCACGAATATTATTAATGCTACCTTCACTTGGAACTCTTTTGGTGGTGAGTATGATTTATTTTTTTTGTAAGTAGAACAATGCTGCTGGCATATTATTTCCATACAATCTCACCCTTCCTTAGCTGAACTAAAAGTGCTGGCTTGCGGAACTACAGCTTCATGATGTCGTTCATCCCATAAACCCAAAAGTTCGGTAACCCAAACGTTTTTCGCGCCAATACGATGTAATAATTTGCTAGCGTACTTGATCTCTCCTACAACATGGACACTTTCTGGCTGAAGGTGAAGAAGCAATAAGGCATGCTGTTATAATCGTCCAGGGACGTATTTCTCTCTTACTGGTACTCACTAGTACTTAGTGCAAAAATAAAACGCATCGGCGTGTCGAGTTAGGTAACAAACTCCATTCAAATGTTAATAAGTTAGACCGGCTGTAAATCCCTGATAGAGGGTGCGGCTAAACGTCTGTCGTCTACTATCTCACACGGCGCGGTGGCAGGCTGAATCAATTTGGAGTTGGACGATTGTACACAGGACCGAGGCTCAAGAGCAATTATCACACAGACTTTTAGATACAGTGGACATTATTGCCGGGTAGAGTTACCTGGGCGGAATCGCGAGAATAATGACTTATTATTCATGCAATAATTACAGTGATTAAATTTTATTAATTTTTAAGTAACAAATAGAAAAATAAACAATAAATTTATCGAAAAGTACCTAATGTAACACTATGTACGTGTAATACACAATCCAGCAAATGATTTATAATTTTTTTATATTCCAGATGATGACCTATGTTTCGAAATCGTACATTTCTGTCGCGAAATTTCCTTATACGATGAATATGTATGGGTAAGTTTTACACAAGAAATTTCTTGTATTCAATTCCGTGTGTTCTAATTTAGCTAGTACCCAAAATACTTAGT
Organism: Lapara coniferarum; assembly: GCA_949316025.1. NCBI lineage: Eukaryota > Metazoa > Arthropoda > Insecta > Lepidoptera > Sphingidae > Lapara > Lapara coniferarum. The sequence goes on from OX438928.1 coordinate 4,346,601, forward strand.
ACTTACTGGTCTTGATAGCAATAGCAAGAAACTTAAACATGAAAAACTTGCTATAGTAACTATTTCGTTCCAAAAAATGTAGCTTTCTAGAATCAGCGGGTATAAAAAATCATTTATTCTGCTCACACAAATGCAAACAACATATAAAAACGAGGAAGCAAGCGAGTTGTATCCGATCCCTTCATAGGTACTGCCGAAAAATGCAACTAGCAGACCAATTTGTTCACAATAGGTACTGCCGAAAAGACACTCTGTTTAACCTACACCGTTGTTAGCATCAAGCCAGTATACTCACTTTGCTTTAAAAACAGATTCTTTCTTTTTACAGCCAACCACAAGCCCTAGCATAACAATAGAAAAACTAACATTAGATGAAGAATGCGAGATTACCGTGATGGGCGCCTATGGCCATACTACATTTCAATATGAGACACCTTCGTGCGCTGACCATAAACAATGCGTTTTAAGTAAGTAAAAGAAGTACCTACCCATACTTTCCAGCTTTCGTTTTTTTCTATTTTTTTATCTAAGCCTAAATCCAAAGGTCCAAATCAGGGGAACTGTTATGTGACTTAATAGTTCTGTCACCTTTATCAAAGAAAAGCTAGTATCAGGGCATACCATTATGCTTCGTTAAACAAAGAATGATGGCAAGTTCCATACAACGTTTTACCTGATATAAATTTGGCGCGTCTTGGAATGAAAAAATGTTAGAACGATAGAATATACTTATCCTGAACCCAATCAAAAAGATTTTTTTTATTTGGAAGCTACAAAAAAAAGTTATAAGTTATTTAACATTTTCATAGAAAGTTTTGGCGGGAACTTTAAAGTGTCATGAGGTGCTCTTGTTTTAATTCATTATTTTGGTGATACTTCGTGTTATATTACATAATTATGGAGGTATTTTATCCAATATAGTTCTATTAAAGGGCTCAAATGAAATGAATTGAGTTAACTGTGCCAATCAAGTGTTTTTTCGTTGCCGCCAAAACTGCTCGATAAAGTCTTGGTAAGGTAGCCACTGCTTTACTACGACATAGTACATAGTAAAAAAAAAGAAACAAAAATATCACATAAGACGAGGCTGTATGGGTTTGAACCTTTTCATCACCATCAGCCTGTTGCAGTCCACCGCTGGACATAGGCCTCTCCCAAGATACGCCACAGAGCCCGGTCTGCTGCTTTATGCATCCAGTTGCTTGAACTCTTTGCCTTCCCAATAAAAAGGGAAAATTAAAACAAAAGTCATAGTTAAAGGTTATCACTTATCTGTCAATGAGATATGGTAGCAGATATAGGCTGTATTTATTTACATATCAAGGATATCGGCTGTGCTTATTTTGTACAGAATAAGTTTTCATGTGTACTATTTAAGTCATGGTTACTTGACATAAATTACTATTAAGAATAATCGTTACATATTATTGTCACTTCTTTGATATAAAAATTTTGTGTAATATCTACCGTGTTCTGCCGCTTTTATTCTTAGGTGGCAACACTTTTTATATGTCACTACAGATCAGAAGTAACGAAACCGGAAGTACAATTGATTTACTTTTATTTTTAAACATAATTTTGTGGCTTTTAACAGTAAAACTAAAAATGTGGAAAATATTACGTATTTAAATTATATTTGTTTTTACATATCTTAATCTTAGACGCTAACTGAAACACTCAGGTAAAAACTTGCCATGATTCTTTAATCCGTCAAACCCCGCTTATATATAAATGTATGGGGAAACTCTATATACTCCGACGCCGGCGTCCGTAGCGGGGCTTGACGTCAAAACATTCTTCCTCCGTTTGCATATTTAAAAAATATTGATATTATTGGATATTATATTGCATATTTAAAAACGTAAACTCCTTGTTCCAGGTAATTTGAAACCACAAGAACCAAAACATGTGTCTCTCCACGCGACAGAGAATTCTAGAGGCGCATGGTCTGTGCGCGTGAACTGGACGCACCCGCGTCTCCTCCCGGAGCTTTACAATATTACTATCAGGACCCCTGTTTTTGAACGGAGCTTATCCGCACCAAAGGTATGAACCTCAAGATCCATTTTTAAATTATGTGTACTATACATAAAGAATCATGCCTTACAACAACGGAATAAAGATGGTGTTTTGGCTTGCGGAAATCTCAATCATACAAAACAGCAACAAGCTGTCACCACATGTGAGTCTCCTGCAAGGATATTCAAGTACTGGTGGTCTCTACGCAAGGGGTCGTCTGGGTCTCTGGATAGAGATCCACCGCAATGTCTATTCCTGCCGCCAAGTACCTGAGGACATACACTGGTGTATTCCGGTTTGAAGGAAATTGTAGCCAGTGTAATTACTGAACATTATGAGACTTAACATCTAATGTCTTAAGGTGAAGAGCGCAGTTTAGTGCCACGCAGTAGGTACTTGTAACTTAAAATTCTTTATGGTGTTAGGTACTACTGTTTTTAGGTGGTCGTACCTATCGCTTGCAATTATGCGAGTTACATGCACGTCTCGTCATTCGATTGCAAAATAAAAAACTATCGAACCCTTAGAAGTCTTGGATTTTCTGAGACAGTACTATCCCGGTCTATTCATATTTTTAGCTCTAAAATTTTAAATCTATACTAATATTATAAAACTGAAGAGATTGTTTGTTTGTTTGTTTGAACGCGCTAATCTCAGGAACTACGGAACCGATTTTGAAAATTCTTTCACTAATAGGAAGGTACATAACTCCTGAGTGTTATAGGCTACTTTTTATCCCGGGAAAATATTTTTGTCCCGGAAAATCTTTTTCGCGCGGGCGGAGCCGCGAGCACTACTAGTTTATTGTAAAACTCCAATTTATTACTTTTGTGCGTTTCTGTACAGAATGCAACAGAAGTAGTATTCAATGAGGTGATTGCTGACGGGCCTTACTACAATGTATCCATCTATGCAATCATTGGCGAACACATGAAGCATACTTACAGGCGAGGAATATTTCCTGGTAAATATCATCCAGAAGAATCGTAAAAATATTAAATAAGTCTTTGGCTAGACTAAGTTGTAAACCTACGGGCTTTCTGAAATATACCGACGAGCTGATTTCTAAAAACGAACTTAACCGCTACCATGAAAGTCGTAGCGAAATAAGACCAATCAGCAGAATCGGCCTAGGGTTTTAGGATGCACCGGACGAAAAGTGTTTTTAAATCCCAAAAGTATGATGTCCGTAATGACGCTCTAACCATATAGGTAATACCTAAGCTTAGAGCATTGCTAGATACTCAACGTCCTCTAAACCTTCGGTATCTTCCTTAGGATCCGGCGCTTCGGGGGAACGTTCGGCCCGCGCAAAAGTCGGTCGGTACTGCCAATAAAGTTTAAACTATTTTGATTGGCGTATTCTACCATCAACGTGCAGTTAGCCGTTGGGATAGTTCATTTTTGGAATCGACCGTTAGGCCATAAAGAAAATGTAGTTTAGTATTTGTGAGTTATTGGTAGTGTCCTGTGGCAGGCGCGTTCCCGTGGGGCTGGGCGGCGGCGGCGGGCGCGAGCTGCGCGCTGGCCGCGGGCGCCACGCTCGCCGCCGCGCTGCGGTGCCGGCGCAAACCCACAAGTGCACATCTCTTCACGGTATGTTCTACATTCTGTATTTAGTTTCTTTTTTTTTGCACCTATAGAGTAAGACAGGACCCTGGTAGCTACTAACTACTAACACTATACTTTCTGTAGTTTCATGTTAAAAATGAATAAATTTCCTAAAATAATCTTGGCCAACTCACACTAGGCCAGCGTATTGAACTTATCTAGACCCTTCTCAATAGTACCTAAAGGAGGTTCGTTCCTAGCACTGATTGATGATACAGAGCGTGTATTATTATTAAAGTACCTAACCATGAACTGACTGTTACAGAAAGCGGAGAACAAGTCGCTGAAAGAGGAAGAAGCGGAGGAGATCGACATCGAGTCTGGCGCGGAGGACCAATGGGAAGTGCGCTCAGACCGCGTGCTGCTGCACGAGGTCATCGGCGAGGGCGCCTTCGGAGTGGTGCGCCGCGGCACACTCGCCCCCAACGGCAGGGAGGTTGCTGTTAAGATGCTTAAAGGTAAGAATCATGAAATTGCTATCGCCTTTAATCAAGGGACTAGGGCGAGGGGCGTATATTTGGGTTTCGCTCTTTTCGCATACAACAGCGAGCTGCAGTTTTTCGTAGATTTTCTATGAGACAGTGGTAAAAACCTAGTCGAGCTGGTCTTTTCATAAACAGCTTTAATATGACTACCACCATATCAGAATAGAAAGGAACTCGAGTTTAATTTTTTGTCGATCTTTTTTTGAAGTTAGGTACATAGTTTATTTTGTCTAAGATTTCCCATCCCGGGAGGAGATCCGTTCGTTCCGCGCGGAGATGGAGCTGATGAAGAGCGTGGGCGCGCACCCGCACGTGGTGAGCCTGCTGGGCTGCTGCAGCTCGCGCACGCGCCGCCCGCTCATCGTCGCCGAGTACTGCAGCCGCGGGGACCTGCTCACATACTTACGGTACGCGGGACACTTGAATACGTAAGCGCATACTAATCGTTCACGTTTCTTGGTCTAAGTAAGCTGAAGTAACTTTCGGTCAATTGAACTAAGTATCAACCATCAAACTAAGCTGTTCCTGCTGGTATTGTTAATAATTGCATAGAGACTGGACTTTTAAATATTTCGACTAACGATAATGCTAACTTTTATATTGTCATTTATTTAGGTCCAAGCTAATTAAGTGGAAGCTCTAAAACGATTTTTTTTTTCAGATGCTCATGGGACGTGATGGTGTCGAAACGAAACGCGAAATATTACAACAACAACAACACAGACAGTACGGACTATCGCAACGACTTATTCAAATGCAAGCTACAGAAGGAGACCAAGCTCGTCATAAACAAACTATACGACCTCCAGGGGATCTGTGACCTGGAGCTTACTCCCCTGGACCTCCTCTCCTTTTGCCGTCAAATCGCTATGGGCATGGAGTTCCTCTCGTCCAACAGAGTGGTTCATAGAGACCTGGCAGCTCGCAATATACTAGTGACAGGTGACAGGACGTTGAAGATAGCAGACTTTGGATTATCGAGGGATATTTACGAGGAGAACCAGTATAAACAGAAAGGCAACGGGAAGATGCCTGTGAAGTGGATGGCGCTGGAGTCGCTGACCAGGAGAATATACACCACGCAGAGTGATGTGTAAGTGGAGATTTGCTAGCAACAATACCAAATATTGCGAATTTAAAATCTCTAGGTTTTTGTTTCAGTCTTCTTGGGTTTTTCGCTAGGGACAATTCGGACCGCAGACTGGAGAAGACGAATACAGGCTGATAAATTGGATGAATTTGTAAATAGTTGCAAATTTGATTTTGGTTACAGATGGTCGTTCGGCGTAGTGATATGGGAGATAGTGACGGTGGGCGGGTCGCCGTACCCGGAGGTGCCGGTGGCGCGGCTGGTGCGGCTGCTGCGCGCCGGCTACAGGATGCCCAAACCCATTAACTGTAATAAGCAACTGTGAGTATG